>OY759266.1:41784912-41817412 GCA_963662155.1 Lamellibrachia columna | reverse complement strand
AATAAATGAGGTGTTGGTGGATATATAGTTGAACACTCTTCCAAATGCGCAATAGCTAACATGTAATTATGCAGTAATGACATCATACCATAATTATATCATATAAATTATTCCACAGCCAGGTAAAAACCTAGGGTATTTCTGCCACAACATTTTTTAAGAAGCTTAATATCAGACACATGCAATTTTGGTGGCTTGCATAACATGATGTGATTTCATTTTGATTTGGTAATGGTGAAATTTCACACCTTCATTCATTGATCTGCACATTGAAGCCAGAGGTAATTCCCTTCAAAGATTTTCTCATTCAGAAGCCCCAAGTTAATATCAGTATTGGATGCCAATTCAAGTTTTAATCCTTTCTCTGTTAAATTTTATTTTGTTTATGTAAGACAGGAATTCCACAATAAAAGGGTCTTTCTTCAGTTAACCATGAATTGCACGAGTGAGCACAAATGAAAGCCATCAATACCGTCTCCCAAAAGTCGAAGTTCTTTCATGATTTATCACATTAAGCTATACAAACAAATTAATTTAAAAGAGAAATTAAACCAATTGTTAAGTAATAAAAGACACATTGATAAACATGATGATTATGCGTATATTACAATTACAATATATTGCAATATATATTTTCTTCTCACTATATTGGTTTAGGTAGTTTATAATTAAAATTGGATAATTGTTCAAATTTGCAATTGTGTTTCGCAGGTATCAAATTCTTCAATGCGGTGACATCGATAAGTTGATAAAGAAACGAAGAACAGAACAAGAAGAGCCAATATATCGTGTGCATTGAGGACACCTGACATCATCCTTATCAACATGCAATCATCCCCCAGTCACATTTCAAGTGGATCACTGTTTATCAGTGCCATCTCACAAAGTTCTGTATCATACGGCCTCGAAGCGAGCAGCAGAAGTGGCTATCCAGCTGTTGGATATATTTATCCTGTTCGGAGCAACTGCAATACCCAGTTCCTATCCTTATGGTGGATTGAGGAAGGGGGATCCACGTAACATCCTGGGGGTCAGCATTGACCGTGGTGACAACAACTTATACACCACTGCTGTGAAGACTGGGATCCTGATAAATATTCACGCAACCAATTCGACTTATGCCCACAACGCCTTCTATCCCAGTCAGACAAAAACCAAGACCAACAGATATCTCTCCGCCATGCATTAAAAAACTTCAGCAACTCGTGAACAAGGTTTCGTCAGGTGTGACTGATCCAGTCTTCTTTAAAAAATGTACTAGCAACAGGTGCAAGTGCTACAATGCAAAACGAATGTGTAACAGCCGGTGTCACAACAATCTGAGCTGCCCGAACAAGTGAGAACAAACCATGTGACCTGCTAAGAACTAATCAAGTTATTAGTAAAGTAAATTCTCCTTTTAAGACCAGACATGATTTGATTTGTCGTCTTTTATAAATATCCTCCGGGTAATGTGCATGATTTCTCTCAATGGCAAGTATACCTACTAGTATACTTCACATGTCTTTCATGATAACTAGTGAGTATAAAAATTATTTAGTAATATTTGTTGAATACAATATTAGCTTTCACCAATACTGTGATGTAAAATATTATGAATTTAACATTCTTGGCTTAAAAACAACTACCCCGGGGTATATGCTCTCATCCATATCCATACATATAATTATGAGAATATGGTATGTTTTTTTTTTTAGGGGACAGGCGCTGCGGGATTTTTGATTTTTTTATGATTTTTAGTGAAATTTCGTTTTCAGCGTATTTCACTACAAAAACATCTTATCTTTAACTTCTAATTCAAAAAATTTCATATTGATGTGTCTATATGTGAATAAAATGCTTTATTTGATCACCAGTGTTGGAGAGTGTTCCTTTGTCTTGCTAACAAATGCAGAAAGTATGCGTATTTCACTCCTTAGTTACCGGTACTTTGCCTTACTGGAGGCGGCCATGTTGGATATCTAAATTTAGCTCTTTCTCCCGGCTACAAGGCAGGCTTATGTCCAGCGGTAAATGCTCATTAGTATGCAGCCAATCGGCGTTAGAACGCGAGCTGTATCCGTACGGAAATTTCCTTTTATGGCACAATGCTCCGCAGATCCGCACCCTCTCGATTCTGATTGGCTCATGACCGACCTTCGACCTCTTCGGCGTAACAACAGCGATTCAATATGGCGACCGTTGTTTTTCCTCAGTGATTTTCTCAGTTATTAGTACGCGATTTCTAGTCAAGATGTCAACGGATCGTGGAATAAAACAGTCTACGGCGAAAGCGTATGGGACGAGGAAGTGAACTCGGCTAGCACAGATGAAATATGCGCGAGAACAGCGGCAAAAATCGACCAACATCGCCGGCGATATTGCCGTGGCTAGCGGCACTGCCTCGAGTGGCAGCGTGGTCGTCGTGGAAGGTGGCGTGGCTGAACCTGGCGAAATAGACGTTTGTGCTGGAGCTGACGATGACGATTCCGTTAGCGAACCCTCGATCGCGTCCTCGTCACAGACAGATGAGCCAGATGTTGCCGATGACGGCGAACCTCGACAACCCGTGACAGACGACAGTTGTCTCTTTGTTCAAGTGTCCTCGTTGAAGAAACTCGTGGAGAACCTTCCGTGTCCAGTTTGCCAGGGAGACTTGACAGTTGTTGTCATCGACAAAAGCAAGGGCCCTGTCGTTGGATTCCGCACTGAGTGCACCACTTGTGGACATGTCTGCAGTGAGACACTGTCTTCAGGCAGGATAGGTAATCGTGGTAGTCGGTCTCCATTTGCCACAACGAGGAGAATGGTGGCAGGCACCATGGACTGTGGTGTTGGATTTTCTGGGCTACGACGGATTTGTTGGTGGCTGGATTCACCCTGCATCCACCAGAAGACATATGCCAGACACCAGAAACAGGTAGCTGTAGCAGTTGTGGACACAGTGACCAATTGTCTCAACGATGCTGCTGTTTGTGTGAGGCAAGCATATGCTGAGCTGTCTGGTATCCCTCCAGAGGATGTGAGAGACATCAACGTGTCATACGACGCATCGTGGATGACACGAGGACACCAGTCCTACTATGGCATTGGCAGTGTGATCGACTTGATCACCTGCCTTGTGATCGACTACACTGTACTGAGCCTGTACTGCCACGGCTGCACCACTGTGGGGGACCATATGGACAAAAACACAGACGACTACCGAACATGGAAGGCAAACCATGTTTGCAACAAAAACTTTGAGGGCACTGCAGGTGCAATGGATGCTGAGATTGCAGAGATCTTGTGGCGCCGCTCAGAGCAGAGACACAGCTTCCGCTACGTCACTGTGCTGTCAGATGGTGACGCGAAGACGTACAACCACTTGGTCTCCCTCAATGTCTACGGAGATGACTGCCAGGTCACGAAAGAAGAGTGCGTAAATCATGTGTCGAAGAGGATGGGCACTGCTTTGAGGAAAGTTGCAGCCGAGGGTCGACAGGAAGGCGTCGTCACTGGTGGAAGGGGCCACGGAAAGCTGACAGCTGCTGCGATCACCAAACTGACGAAGTATTATGGTAGTGCCATACGTAGCCACCCAGACGATCTGGACGGCATGAGAACTGCAGTGTTCGCCACATTCCTCCATGCGCTGTCAACTGATGATGACCCACACCACGATCGCTGCCCAGCTGGGATTTCAAGCTGGTGCTTCTATCAGCGTGCAGTTGCAAAGGGTGAACGACCAGGGCCGCATGAGGACAACGTTGGCACACCACTGTCACGGGAAGTCGGTCGCTTCGTGAAACCAGTCTACGTGCGTCTTGGTGATGAGAACCTCCTCCGTCGCTGCCTCAGAGTGAAGACGCAGAACCCGAATGAAAGTCTGCATTCGGTCATCTGGCGGAAGTGCCTCAAGACGGACTTCCTCGGGAAACTGCGTGTTGAGGCTGGCGCTGCCATCGCCGTCAGTGAGTTCAACCAGGGAACAGAGAAGACTGTGGCAGACACAACAGCTGCCCTGGGGTTTCAGCTTGGTGAAGCCCAAGTGAAACTGACACGTTCGAAGGACCGAGAAAGAACTGCAATGCTGCAAAGAAAGGCTGACGCGCAAGAGAAGAAGAATCGTGAACGTCGACGTCTTCACCGGATTCGCCAGCAAGATATGCTTACGCAAGCTGAAGGTGGACCATCCTATGCCTCCGGAGAGTTTTAGGGACTCGTGAAAAACAAACGGCTCTCTTCAGAGCCAACATACAAAAAACGGTTCTTTTCAGAGCCAACCACTCTTGGAGAAGAGCTTGCTATATCATCAGATTATGTTGCATATTTTGTCCAAAAGGTGTATTTCAAACATATGAATAGTAAGAAAAGGTGTATGCACACATTTGAATAGTCAAAAACCACCTGAATAGTCAAAAAGTGTATACAGATAAACACAAAAGTTTGTTTTGCTGTTTTCTCAGAATTCTGTTTTTATTCAATACATAAATTTCATGCGGATCCCGAGAGAAAACCGTAAGACATATCTACTCCAAATTTGAAATACAAATACTCCAAGACATGCACTACAAGCTGTCAAGAGGGAATTTGTATATCTATCCATGTTTCGAATTTACCTCGCTGCACATTCATGCACCCTATCTAAATAATCGGAAAATTTATCTACAGTTTTCAAAAAACATTTCTGACATACTGCTTGGAGAGTAAAAATTCCTCTTGACAGTTTGTAGGTACATGCATTTACAATACATGTAGCATGTTTTGAATGTTGTAGCAATGTGTATTGTTTTTTGGGATTTGCATGAAAATGGGTCCCCCCAAAAAAATGGCTGCCATTTCCATGGCACCCATCTGTCCCAAAAAATTTGTTCACCTGTTGTACCTACCTTGACCCACAAAGATCATTTCCACCAAGTTTCAGTTCTCTAACATTAAAAAAAAAAAAACAATCCGCCGCAGCCTCTGTCCCCTTAATTTGTTTGACATATATTGTGGAAATGTAACACATTGATATAATTTCCAATGACACAGTAGACTATTGCAAGTTGTAGAATCATAATAAAGTCATATGTTGTTCAATAAGACAGTGTTGTTGTGTCTTAAGTATGCATGTAACAGCGTTTTTGTGTCTTAAGTATGAATGTAACATTTCCAACAGTTAATTTAAGATACACAATAGAAGACAAATTGTAATTGATACTTCAGTGTTTGCTCTGGGTATAATGGCACACAGCACACTTAGGGAGACTGGGGTATTGCACCTCATAATTAAAACATTAATTTGATAAGTGGTTTCGATCATGTGGAGTAACTTCAATTCCTGGTGTTCTACTCGATCCAAAGTGAACCCGAACAATAATTTTAAATCATAATTTCATTACAATATAAAAAAGGTTTTGAGTGTGAGAAATAGATAGCTGCTAGGTGGCAATTTCTGAAAATATGGGGCAAAGTAGATGAAACACCAGCAAGTTTGCCCACATCACTTGTCATTAACCAAGGGAAGCACTGTTTCAGTCATAACGCAAAATGACTGCACCTCTTTTCCAGTCATGCACGAGCGAAACAGTCATTTCGCATAATGCCTAAACATGTCAGTCATTATATATATATATATATATATATATATATATATATATATATATATATATATATATATATATATATATATATATATATATATATATATATATATATATATGTGTGTATAACATTGTGAATGCCTATTTTAAGATGTTTTTAACTTTTGAAGGCCCAAAGGTTTGAATCTCTGAACCATTCGTTGACTTGGTCATTTCAAGCAAATTTGACAAAGATGGCGAATTAATAACTAGGAACCACCAACTTAATGAGAACATAATAAACATGACGTATCCTAGCAAAAACAGACATATACAATCAAATAAAATACCTTGTTGGCGTCGATGCTGTTGTTGCGGAGTAACGCGGTATGATGCGCCTCGGTCTGAATCCACTGGTGTCCGACCTGTAGATATAATATAATCAGAAAATTTTTTTACAACGTGCATATGAAACAACCCCCACCCCATTACGTTCATTGCTTAACTGTCACGCTCTTTGTCAATATTCTCGAAACTGGTCATCCGTCTTAAAGCATTTTTTTCGTACTTTCATCAATATTTGTGCTTACTTGTGAAATAATTTTGTAAATTTATTAACATCCCAAATCGTATGCAAGGTATTTATAACATTAATTTTACATTTGTTTTGGAGTAAATAAATCAACCCACTGTTCGAAAGAGAACTGAATCGATTGAAGCTTATGACAGATCTTGTAAAACAAAATGTCACCCCTGCATGTGGGGCTTGACCAACGGTAGCTGGCGGTGGTTTGGCATTAACCATCTTCTAATGTGTATATTCAGTTGCCTCTGCCTCCAAGAACGTAACAATAAGGTACTTTCAAATGTTAGTACCGTTGTTCGTGCGTATATATATATATATATATATATATATATATATATATATATATATATATATATATATATATATATATATATATATATATATATATATATATATATATATATATATATATATATATATATATATATATATATATATATATATATATTGCGATTGCCTATTTTAAGATGTTTTAAACTTTTGAAGGCTCAAAGGTTTGTATTTCTGAATAGACCATTCATCAACACAAACCAGACCTTTGGCTATTTCAAACAAATTTGAAAAAGATTGCGAATTAATTATTAGCAATCACCAATTTGAGATGTCCTCATTTTAGTATTTGGAAAATATCTGGTAAACAAAATTGAAGCGCCAAAAACCAAGTCCGAATGCCATCATAATTTATGTTTTATCACTGACCCTTGCTGGTCATTTCCTGTGTGGCAGTATACCAATCACCAGATATATGTCACTCCTATATTCTAATTAATTCCTATCCTAATTCACGCATATTTACTTTGCATGCTGAAAAAGGTATGATAACCTGACCCTTTCCTGGATGCCAGTAGACAAATACTCACTATATATATATATATATATATATATATATATATATATATATATATATATATATATATATATATATATATATATATATATATATATGTATATATATATATGTATATATATATATATATATATATATATATATATATATATATATATATATATTTATATATATATATATATATATATATATATATATACAGGTATATATATATACAGGTATATATATATATATATATATATATATATATATATATATATATATATATATATATATCTAACATTGCAAGTGCCTATGTTACGATGTTTTAAACTTTTGAAGGCCCAAAGGTTTGCATTTCTAAATAAACCATTTATCAACACAAACTAGACCCTTTGTTATTTCAAACAAATATGACAAAGATTGTGAATTAATTACTAACAATCACCAATTTGAGATTTCCTCATTTCAGTATTTGGGAAATATCTGGTAAACAAAATTGAAGCGCCAAAAATCAAGTCTGAATGCCATCATAATTTATGTTTTATATATATATATATATATATATATATATATATATATATATATATATATATATATATATATATATATATATATATATATATATATATATATATATATTGTGAGTTTTAAACTTTTGAAGGCCCAAAGGTTTTTATTTCTGAATAGACCATTCATTCACTTGATCATTTCAAGCAAATTTGACAAAGATGACGAATTAATAACTAGGAACCACCAACTTAATGAGAAAATAATAAACATGTCGTGTCCTAGCAAAAACAGACATATACTATCAAATAAAATACCTTGTTGGCGTTGCTGCTGTTGTTGCGGAGTAACGCGGAATGATGCGCCTCGGTCTGAATCCACTGGTGTCAGACTTGTAGATATAATACGATAAGAAAAAAAAATTACAACGTGCATATGAAACAACCCCCACCCCTCCCCCCATTACGTTCATTGCTTAACTGTCACGCTCTTTGTCAATATTCTCGAAACTGGTTGTCCGTCTTATAGCATTTTTTCGTACTTTCATCAATATTTGTGCTTCTTTGTGAAATAATTCTGTAAATTTACTTATCCTTTTTTTGTGAATGCTTACATTTAATAGGATCTAACATCCCAAATTATGTGCAAGGTATTTATTACAATAATTTTACATTTGTTTTGGAGTACATACATCAGCTGTTCGAAAGAGAACTGAATCAATTTAAGCTTATGACAGATATTGTAAAACAAAATGTCACCCCTGCAAGTGGGGCTTGACCAACGACAGCTGGCGGTGGTTTGGTATTAACCATCTTCTAATGTGGATTCAGTTGCTTCAGCTTCCAAAAACATAACAATAAGATACTTTCAAACGTCAGTACCGTTGTTCGTGCGTATTGACCATATGTACAACATGCTGATCCTTTTCGTGGCAAAGACAACATGAACACACACCAGTATATTTGTCAACAATATTTACCTGACGTAGGCTGCTGCTTCGGTCGGCCCTGATTCTCATCATACTTATTGACAATATTCTGCAGTGTGAAGTTTTTTTTTAATGGTGTGTTGATTAAGTCCATACATCTCATTGGACATCCTGCCTCTGTCAGAGAAAATATATATACCAGGTTAGATAATACATACAAATCAAATTATTACTTCTGTCATTGTATATACTACTCACAATTTGCTATGGATCACGTGATAATGTTTCACTCCATTCCCATGAAGCATATTTATCATTGGATCGTCTCCACACTCAATTGTGTAGATCATGAAAGTCTAGGTCTTTAGGCAATATATACATTGATCTGTGAAGAACACTTTGTTTTCACTTCAAATATTCTCTACACCGATCAAGTGCTGTCGATGTATGTCTGTCAGTGACAGTCAATGCCACATGACAGTGTCAGTGGAACTCACACCGCTGGGTATATTAAAAAAAAAAATCAAAATTATTTTATAATAATTTAAATAATTTATCTGATAGAGTATGTTATGCCATTGATCACCCTTTTTAAATGTTGTCAATATCTTTATTATTTGCGAAGTTATTCCACTTTTTGGCTTCAAAAAAGGGTCTATTTTGTATATTGGAATCGAGTCCATTTCTTTTGACCTTTATGTTTGGTGGCTGTGCTACCACTGAATGCAGGGGATCATGGCATTATGTGAACTAATGAAGATATTGACGTGTAATAAAAAGACCCTAAGATGTTTACCTAACAATATGTGTCCTCGCAATGACCTACTTATATTGACCTTGACCTACAATTACCTATTTATGCTGAAAATGGCCTAATTACTAACATAGTAATTATGTATGACATGTGGGATCAGGGAGGGGTGTAAGGGAGAATTAATATTGACCTTAGTGACCTGATTATTTAACTTTTAACTTCCACTGACCTTTGACCGATTTATTGGTAAATTACCTATTTCAGCCATAACGGATTGTGCATGAGAGTGGTGTTCGAAAATTGACTAAAGGAATGTAATGTAATTACCTTTACTACAATATATGTTGATGACAATTGATTATAACGTGACATTTGCATAATTACAGGTATTAGTGGCCAAACTATGTATAATTAAGTTTAACAATATATTCTTGCATGGTGAAATAATCGCTTGGTGAAAAAACACAATGTCATTGCCTATATATATAACACAATTTATTACATATTGTGAGAACTTTGTCATTTCCAGCTCAGCTTAGCACATCAATATTCACTTTTTCATGAAATAATGCACTTTAACATGAAGCAATGTTTATATACTGTTCACAGTAGGCTGATAGGGAGACACTGAAAAGGACAATACCCAAAACAATGCAGCAGTACAAGAAGTAGTCAGCTTCAACCCGTTATAAAAGGAACTATGAGGCGAACCATAGAGTACACTCCTGGTTCAGTACAGCAAATATTCACTGTTCACTGTTTCATAAGTCCATGCCAGTGCATGTGTCAATGTTCGCAGGGCATTGCAGACTCAGTGCATAAATGTTCATATGTCAATGTCTCATAAATTAATGTCATGAAGCAATATATTAAAGTGGTTCACATGATACTGTCGGTTGAGTGTACACATCTTCAGAGATGACTGTTTCGTAAATCCATGCATGTTTAATGTGTCGATGTTCACTGAACACTGTAGGCTCGGTTTACATATATTCACCATTTTCACATAGTCTTTGTCTGTCTTTTGATGTGTGTGTGTTATCCTTTTAATCTTCAAATGTATTGTGGAATCCTAGAAAATAAAATAAAGAATATATATATATATATATATATATATATATATATATATATATATATATATATATATATATACGTATATATATGTATATATATATATATATATATATATATATATATGTATGTATGTGTATATATATATATATATATATATATATATATATATATATATATATATATATATATATATATACATACATACATACACATGTTGTGCATTAAAAGTACGCATAGAAAGAATAAAAAATACATAATATATGCATGTCGTACATCAAGTAAGTGCTTAGCAAAACTCTCATTTTCTTAACTTATTTCTGTTTTAAATGTAATATAAAGGAAGGAAACCAGAAATAATAGACATCTTATTGATTGTATACATTCACAATTATCAGCACTTAATTGTAAAAGTGCAGATGGCGTGGAATTAAATGCAGAAATATCACGACGTCAAAACTGTGCTAAGTCACGCACAAACCGGCAGTTATGAATACAGCATTTAAATTGTGAAAATATAACATTTCAACAAGAGCAATCTTAATGATTATTAATGCCATGCAACATTCATGTATCTATAATTACTTGTTCCCACTAAATCTAGCCGCAGTTGGTTGCAAACACTTCGATTGCGTGGACTTTGAATCGCGGAAAACGACTTCGCCGCGCAGCGATTAAAGTATGTCAACAACGCAAACGCACTTTTAAACGCTAAACAGCGCGCGCGTAGCTAATTTTCCGAACGACGCTGTACTCGAGCCACCATTATAAAGCTGAAATATTGAAGATTTCATTTATCGACATACTAAAGTTGTTCGATGATTATTTACCATTATTTTTAACTACTATTCACAAGGCAAAAGTTAACACGAGCTTACCTCGGTCAAAGTCAATCCAGGAGCCCCCGTGAAAATTCCACATGCTTCGTCAGTCTTCCATTGGTTTATATATGTATCAGTTAAGGTCACACATTCATATGCATAATGTTGTGATGAAAATCTGCATGACCATCAAAACCAGGCGGAGCCTAAGATGGCGGTCACATATTCTGGGTCAATGTCTACGTACGAATTTTCCGCAGCGCACCTAGCGGATTGTCTTCTCGATATTAGGCCAGATGCATGATTTCTCACTGTCTGGGTGGAGACAGTAACTCCAGAAACATTTCTGATGTATCTTTGAATCGTTGTAGTATTCAAAGTTCGATTTCTGCCTTCTGATTTTCATTTAACCATACTGCCATCCAATGCAACAATTTCCAGATGGCAAGCGGACAAGGAAGCCATTGTAGTGCTGTACAAATCGCCAGTATCGTGGCGGCGCACTGGCGGGTATTCCCGAAGAATTTCATCATACGTAAGAATTTTCGCAAATATGTCGGATAAATTTCGTAGCCACGAAATTTCGTAAGTTCATATTCTCGAACGACTTATATCTATAATTACTTGTTCCCACTAAATCTAGCCGCAAACGATTGCTTTGACTTTGAATCGCGGAAAACGACTTCGCCGCACAGCGATTAAAGTATGTCAACAACGCAAACGCACTTTTAAACGCTAAACAGCGCGCGCGTAGCTAATTTTCCGAACGACGCTGTACTCGGGCGAACAAACCCACATTCATAATACGCACTTCATTATAAAGCTGAAATAATGAAGATTTCATTTATCGACATGCTAAAGACAACGACATCAAAATGGATAAACATTCAAGAAAAACCGGTGAGTTGTCAATATAGCAACTATGCAAGACATAATGTAAAAATGACATTTCAAAATAGTAATGCATAGATAATAAGAAGTATTTGTATAACATTTCGGTAATCGTTTACTTAACTGGGCTAAATTATTAGAGCTTTAATTTTATGCCGACGGTTTTTCCAACATTTTGGTACCTGAATGCATTCCTTGCATCATTCTGCATATGTTCCAGTAAAAAAGTTCATATATATTCTTTAAAAATATTGTGTTTTAGGCGCATGCGTCGGGGTGGCACGAGTCCGTTACATCGAACCATCCAACGGCGCGACCGGTGAGAAACGTGAAGTGTTTTCGCTCGCATGGGCCGAAAAATCCGTGTATGCAACCGGTGCCAGCGGACTCCGTGGGCCGAAACGACTAACGATTTTTAACTGTTTGTGTTGTAATTGTGTTTTCGAACCAATATTACTTATTTATAGTTTCAGCTGTGTGCGTGTGTAACCACATCGAACGACTGTTGGGTATTGACAGTGTTTAATGTGTGAAGTAAAAGCTTCCAGAGGAAATATAGCAACCGCAACAATGGCCGAGAATAGTAATAGGTGAATGTATCACAAATGGAGTTTCCGCTCCCAGCGACAGAGATAAATTGTCAATATACATATACTGAGCCGGGAGAAGGTTGCTTGCATGTAACAACGTGTGTCGTCTTCTCCGGCCCAGGGCAAACTGCCCAGACTAATTTCTAAAACTCGCTCTGATTGTTAAACTGGGAGTGACACTGGGCATAGCGCCCCCTAGTGACTAGCCTAACAAATATATAAACAGCTAAATCCACCAGGGTTACATCTTCCCCCACTTTGAAATGTAGGCGTCCGCGTCTAAAATATGTCTAATTATTAAGCACTGATCTAGGATTCCGAAAATGGTTACTATGGTAACCCGCATTACGTCGCGTAGACCGACGTAAAGGCATAGGCGAGATAACTACCTGGTCTTGGTCCGAATCTGAATCGGAGTAGTTAATAGTCGGTTCTCGAGAGATGGTGATTTCGACTCGTCCAGATTCGGCGTCCGATTACTCTACATCACTTTGTAATATGTTTGGTCCAGGCCTTGGCCTTTCATATCGAGATTCCCGCTCCACTACTGCGCGTCTCACTGTCTCTGGGACACACACTCGTAAATCTGTGCGATTAATGACTCGACTCTTATGGCCAGTCATCTCTTTGATAATGTAGACGCTGGGCTCCCACGCGTCCCCTATCTTGTTGCGCCCTTTCACGCGGTTGCGTAAATGCACGTGTTCGCCAACACGCAGGACGTCCTCCCTTACCCGCTTATCGTGCACAGCCTTTGGATTGGCAATATCCACGTTCAGTTGTTCGGTCGCTTTCGTGTATGCCCTTTTCAGTCTTGTTTGATGTTGATGTACCCAGTTACAACTGTCTCCATGGGCCACTTGCGATTGTAGCATATCGTCACGATGCAGTCGAATATCAACAGGTAAACGCGGAACCCGGCTAAACATGAGGTAAAATGGACTAAACCCAGTCGCGGCATGTTAATTCTGGAAAATGCTCTGGCCACTTGGATTTCTGAGTGGGTGTCAACGTGCGAAGCAATGCATGCATTGTTCTGTTATATCTCTCGCATTGTCCGTTTCCCATCGGATGGTACGGGGTTGTTCGGGATTTCTGGATCGCGTAAATCTTGTACAACTCGGTGACAATCTTGGCGTCAAAACAACATCCCTGGTCCGAGTGTATCCGACACGGAACTCCATCACGGAAGAACCACTTCCGTACCAGAGGCTACTGTTTGCGCTGTCTGATTCCTAGTCGGCACTGCTACAGTAAATTTGATGTATACGTCCGTCATAACCAGAACATTTTCGATACCGTTACTGGCAGGCTCGAGTACTGTAAAATCGATGGCGATTACTTCTAAGGGTTCCCTGGCCACAATGCTATGCATGGGTGTGCGTACCTTAAGATATGGCATTTTTGCAAGATTGCAACGTTCGCACATCGAAATCCAGTGTTGAATGTCCGAACGAATATTTGGCCAGTAAAACCGCGAATGTACTAGTTTCTCTACTCTGTCTATGCCATGATGTCCCATCTTGTCGTGTAATTTATGTAGGACATCGTCCTTCATTATACTTGGCAGCAACAACTGCGTTACCTTTGATCCGTCCGTTGGGTCCGTCATTGTTCTGCATAACCTGCCAGCACAAATCTGTAGCCGGTCCCATTGTTGCAGGAGTTTAGCTACTGCTGGTGGTTCCTTCCGCTTTTCCCTTCGTGCGGGTTCGTGTCCCCTATCTATATAGTACCAGATTCGGCCCAAGACAGGGTCCTTCCGCTGAGCCTGCTGGATTTCCCCAATACCAAGACTTGGTAGGACGGTTGGTTCTACATCCTCGTGTGTATCGCCTACATTGGCTGTGACGGCGCAAGCCGCGCCCTTGGGTAACTTCTGGCGTAAATCAGGCGGTAATACTGTTACCTGAAGAATGTCAGCTATCTCGTCTTCATCGAAACCGTTGGGTAAGCCTGAGGTTTCCTACCCAGACCGTCCGCAGAAGCATTGAGTCGCCCGGGACGGTAGTGAATGCTGAAATTGAATCTTGCTTGTTCTGCTTGCCAATGATGTTTAGCCGCTGTTAGTTTGGCGGAAGTTTGAATGTATGACAACGGGTTATTGTCCGTATATATCACAAACTGAACTCCCAGCAAGCAATCGCGAAACTTTTCAGTAACCGCCTATTTCACTGCTAACAATTCCAACTTCATAGAGCTATATGCCGTTCGATTCTTCTCAGGTCCCCTGAGACCCCGGCTCGCATATGCTATTTAGCTGAAACTCGAGTCTTCCCATCTTGTTCCTGGAGAAGTAATGCGCCAAGTCCTTGGTGGCTGGCATCTGTCTCCAGAATGGACGGCTTTTTGAAGTCAGCAAATCCCAACACCGGTGCGGTTGCGAGAGCGCGTTTTAGTGAATCAAACGATTCTTGATGTTCCGGTCTCCACACAAACGGTCCTGGTGTGGCCGAGTTCCACTTCCGTCCTGGTTTTCTCTTCTTCCCTTTGTTGGGATCTTGATTCACCAATTCATACAGGGGCGATGCCAGCTGCGAAAAATGATGAATGTAACGTCGGTGATATCCCGCTGTACCCAGGAAGATTTTCAGTTCCCTCGCATCTTGTACAGGCCATTCGCTTACCGGTTTCACCTTTTCTGGGTCAGCCGAAATCCCTTGATCCGATATTATCTGTCCTAAGTACGAAACTGATTTCTGAAATAGATAGCACTTAGTAGGTTCGATCTTTAACCCGTGAGATGCTAGTCGCTGAAACACTAACGCCAGTCGTTCAAAGTGCTCTTCAATGGTGGAAGAGTATATGATTATGTCATCTAAGAAAATCAGCATCTTTTCATTCAACTCCTCCCTGAATACGATGTGCATTAACCTCTGAAAGGTAGCAGGTGAATTACAAAGTCCATAGGGCATCTTCGTGTACTCATACAAACCCATGGGCGTCGTGAACGCTGTCTTATGTTGATCAGACTCGTCTATTTCCACTTGATTGTATGCCGATTTCAAATCGACCGTCGAGAAATACTTGTCTCCTGCCAGATGATAAAAAATCTCATCCACCCGTGGGAGTGGGAATGCATCCTTCCTCGTCTTGGTGTTGAGTCTACGGTTGTCCACGCACATCCTAATGTTCCCGTTCTTTTTCTTACAATAACTATTGGGCTAGCGTATTCCGAATGACTAGGTCTGACTATTCCCTGCTGAATTAGATCATTAATGTGTGCCTTGACTTCCTCAAACTGAGGCGGTGGGATGCGACGGTAGGCCGCTCTGACAGGGCTGTCTTCTGTTGTGCATATTCAGTGTTTGACAGTGTGGGTTAACCCAACATCACTTTCATTTTGAGCAAATACCTGCTGATTTGAGTGCAACAATTCAGTCAGGCGATCTCTTTCAGTAGGCGGAATATCACCAATACTCACATCTCGCATCCAACTCTGATCACTGGGTAACTCAGGTATGTCACGACTTTGTTTGCTGCTTACTCATCGCGTATTAACTGTCACCTGTCTGGGTTCCAAGCTTACTCTCAACCCGTCATCCAATTCCTGGAAAGCTACCGTGTGCTCTGGATTACATCAACTGTATAAATCCTCCCTACCGGGGAACGGGAACGCAACCACACCTCGTTGGGAGTTGGGTTGACGATGGTCACCCCAGTCTAATAGGTTCCATTAATGGATGTTTTGGGTTGACGATGGTCACCCCAAAACAACCACTAATGGAACCTACTAGTCCCGCTTGGAGGAGTAAACCTCCCTTTAGGAGTTCATCCAATGGTTCTACCATTCCGTTACCGCTGCATCGTGGCCCTGACACTGTGACATTACACGAGGACCATGCCGGTATATTTACACTTGTGTCCCCTGCAATTTTCACTACTCTTCCCTCTATTTCCCGTTTTGGTTTACGATCATGGGTCTCTATGGTGCGAAGTAATTCCCTAATTTCTGGGATTGCACCCAAAACATTCATACCCAGTATCCCCGAGGTTTGCCTGTGGTTATTTAGCCCTGGTGGATCTTTCTACACTAGAATCCCTTTGTTCTTAACGATAGTGCCCAACACATTTAGATCGGCTGTAAAGTACCCAATGTATGGGAACACTAGAGAGTTGGCTGCTTCCAGCCGTAACCATGACGACGCATCTTCTAAATAGTCGACAGAAGCCATTAAGTATTCGTTGAACCACCATTCCTGTAAAATAGTTACTTCCGAACCCATATCTAAAACCATACTGGTTTTTTAGCCTGCTATATCACATGAAATGATAGGGGTCTTACCCACTATAGCGTCCACTAACACACAGTCAATGCTACTACGCCCGCCTGCCTGACGCTCGGCAACGGGGTGAATTAGTTTCCCTGTTGACCCCGGGGTGGTACTGGCACATTAGGACCCGACATAGATCGCGCTACTGGACCACCCCGCATTGCACGGGTATCTGACTGATCCCCGTACGCATGAACACCTGACTGTTCATCGGTACGGCGTATACTGCTTGCCCGCTTCCAACATGTATTCTGGGTGTGACCCCTTCGCCTGCAGTACTCACAATGAAGTGATCCGCTGCTGCGGGGTTCCGGTCTGCTAGGTCTCGCAGCCACCCCCGCGGCCGTCTGTTGTTGTGCTAGCAACAAAGACACGATTTCCGACTGAGTGGTCGCGAGTAGTTCTAACTGGGCCGCAATTCGTTCCAGTGGACTCGGGTCATCGGAGGCGTGGCGGGGTTCGTGAACTTCCCTCACACGCACACTCCTGTTTGGCCCACTGTTTGGGGTCAGTCCGAACTAGTCTCTTTATTTCCCGTTTTATCCGAGGTTCTAACATGTTTTCACAGAATACTTCTATCAACATATTATCCTTACTTTCAGCCTTATCAGTCAATCCTTCAAAAATTTCCAGGAGCGCTCTGGAGAACTCTCTAACACTATCTCTACTACCCTGCACCCGATCGTGTAATTCTTTCTTCAGCTGTGCATTACTGCGGTTTTCCCCAAAAGCAGACACCAGTAACGTAAATATCTTATCGATACAGTCCTTCTCGTCACTTGGGGCGTACCTTACTTCTTCCCGGGCCGGTCCATCCAGGTGGGCGATCAGAAATGACAGTCTATCGACCGAAGAGACGGATGGTAAGATGCTCCGTGCTTCCCCGATCTAGTAGTGAAGTTCACTAGTTCGACCGCTGAACATCCTCAGTTTTCGAGTCGGAGGGGCGGTCACTGTGACGTTGACAGGCTGCTGTTGGTTGCGTTTTAGCCTCTCCACCATCTCCTCCAGCCGAGCCAACTTCTCTTCTGCTGACGCCATCCTTCCTCTGAAAGCTTACACTGTCAGATATCCCACTTCTGACACCATTTGTAACCATATCGAACGACTGTTGGGTATTGACAGTGTTTAATGTGTGAAGTAAAAGCTTCCAGAGGAAATATAGCAACCGCAACAATGGCCGAGAATAGTAGTAGGTGAATGTATCACAAATGGAGTTTCCGCTCCCAGCGATAGAGATAAATTGTCAATATACATTTACTGAGCCGGGAAAAGGTTGCTTGCATGTAACAACGTGTGTCGTCTTCTCCGGCCAAGGGCGAACTGCCCAGACTACTATCTAAAACTCGCTCTGATTGTTAAACTGGGAGTGACACTGGGCAGAGCGCTCCCTAGTGACTAGCCTAACAAATACATAAACAGCTAAATCCACCAGGGTTACACGTGTTTTAGCAAAATGTTCTACGCTACATTATTATTGTTTTCGAACCCAATTGTTTATTATGTTCGCAATTTTCGCTAAATTGTTTAAGTAATATTGAAAAACATACAAATGCGCTAAGAACTGAAAGTTTTTGTTATTAAACATTTTGTTTATTCATCAAATAATACAGGTAGCATTTTATTTCATAGATAATACAAAATATACCTATTAAATATATAAACTAAAAAAATGTGTCGATATTAGTCGGTCAATTGTAAAGTCAATATTAATTAATAATATATATATATATATATATATATATATATATATATATATATATATATATATATATATATATATATATATATATATACATATATATATATATATATATATATATATAATATATATATATATATATATATATATATATATATATATATATATATATATATATATATATATATATATATATATATATATATATATATATATATATACGGTGCTAATTACACATTTAACCTTTGTCTTGGAAATATCGAAAACAATCTTCAAGCGCAATCGTCCCAAAAGATGTTTACGCAGTCCAAAAACACAACGCCATAGATTGAAAACGGATGGAATTTCTTTCTTTATTAACAACTTCCAATACATAATTTTCCAACACTACTACAACACGACATTATGTGTGTGTGTGTGTGTGTGTGTGTGTGTGTGTGCGTGCGTGCGTGCGTGCGTGCGTGCGTGCGTGCGTGCGTGCGTGCGTGCGTGCGTGCGTGCGTGCGTGCGTGCGTGCGTGCGTGCGTGCGTGCGTGCGTGCGTGCGTGCGTGCGTGCGTGCGCATATATACACACACACAATTCAAACTCAAAAAACAAGTTTGGATATGTCAAGATAACAATTTCACCGTACTTCAGTTTGGATCATTATTTTATTATATCAACCGCTTTCCGTTATTTTATTGATATTGTGCTATAAATCCTATAAATAGTTCTAGATTATTATTATTATTATATTAGCGTGTGAGCGTATGTTTCTGTGCGCAATCATTGTTTACTTTCTTATGGATTCAGACCGTGGGCCGAAACGACTATTCTTAGATTTCCGCTGCTTAGATTACCGCTACCAGATTGGGCCGAATTGACCGTCGCTGAATTCAATAGTTACAGTGAAGTGGGCCTAACCATCCGTCTGCGTGGGCCGAATCGACTAGGCCGAACCATCCGTCGGCGTGGGCCGAACCCGTCATGGGCCGAACCATCCGGGACCCACACATTTCACCAATACATCAAGTTCACCAACGTCAACGAATGACCACAACTGGTAAAACAACTCAACATAATCCACTGATCACGCAGAACCAGACAAACCAAATGACAACAAACGCAATTAATCAAAACAACACCCTTTATCGCAACACATAAACCAAAATTTCCAAGATGGCGGACTTCCACTGCCGGCGCCATCCGGGTGAGTTCTTTTAATTGTATCGCTAAGCATTTCATTAGTAAGCTTACTTTTTCTTCAAGTCGCCACATGTTTGCATTTGGATCTAACTTTCAGAAAACCATTCTACAAAATGTATTCCAATTCAGATCTCCTTTTTGGAAATATTCGCCTCACCTAATTCCGCACTCCACGCGGATGAATCTTGGGCTAACGCAAATTATCATCGTCATTCTCCTAATAGCAACGATCACTGAAACATGTCAACGCGTATCTCGATCAAATCTCAAAATTCAACCAAAATATTAACTTTGAAACCCCGAATTAAATTCCCACCCAAAATCAAATTCAAATCAGACATTCTTACGCATCTGTACCTCAGCGGACTGACCGGACTCTCAGGCGACATCCACCCAAACCCTGGCCCATATGGGCGCCCAATTTGTCCTTGTGGAAGTTGTCATTAACCTGTCAGAAACCGAGACAAGGCTATCCTCTGCGAAGAAATCAATGACACCACATACATTGTATTGATATATCCCCATCATCCTAACAACTCCTTGATTAACCAAAGTGCCTCCTGGCTCTGCGACCGTTGACATTGTGGAATTCCAAATGTTATCACTTCTCCATCTAGAAATGAGCAATCCAATTCTACCAACACCTGGTTTGACAGCTCTATGCTTAGTACCCCAACACTCCACACATCACAAAATACAGGCTTAATTTTCGCCCCAAACCCCCAAAACACCTCAACCCCCGAACGTTACAAGAAAACCCAGGGAAACACACTTAAAGGAATTTTTATAAACACCAACAGCGTTAAGAGCATAGAAAAAGCAACCCAACTAAAGGCAACTATTCAATCTGATAACCCAGACATCATATTTCTAGTTGAAACTAAATTAGAGGCAAACTATGCTTCATACTCTTTTCTCCCACCCAACTATGAGGCCATCAGAAAGGACAGTAATGTCCATGGCGGAGGAGTCCTTATAGCCTTCCGTGACAACATTGTAGCTGAACCCCTCCAGAATTGAAACTCTAATTGTGAAATAGTTTGGACAAAAATTCACTTTGCACGAAACAAATGCATATACTTTGCATCTTATTATCTACCCCCAAATGACCACCTCAAATCCCTTGAAATTCTCCTTGACTCCCTAACTAAACTATATAGATCACAAAAACTCCCCCTAATGTAGTCATAGCTGGATATTTTAACCTCCCTGATATCAACTGGACAAATCACCAGACCACTAATAACAGCACTGCTAGCAAGCATAACAAACTACTAGAAATAACTAACAATTTTGGGCTACAAAACATGGTAAACGACCTCACACGTATCGCTTCTGGTAACATTCTTGACCTCATACTCACCTCAAATCCCTCTATCATCATCAACACCCATACCACTTCTGGTATGAGCGATCACGAATCCGTGACCTTCAATGTCAACTTAAACCCAGTTCGCAACAAGAAACCCCCCACAAAGTTTATAGTTACAAATCATCAGACTGGGACAAACTCAAAGACGACATAGACAAACTAAATCGTGAGTACTTCCACATGGACCCCAACTCACAGGATATATACATAAACTGGACCTTCTTCCGCGAACGTCTGACTACCTTAATTAACATTAACATACATAGACGATACACCAAAGCTAAAACCCACCTCCCCTGGATAACACGTGAACTAATTAGAATGCAGAGAAGACAAAAGCCACAAAAAGGCAAAGCAAACTGGACTGAACAGTGACTGGGAAAAATTTAAGGAAGTCCGAAAGCAAGCTACTAAAGCATTAGCAAAATCTTATAAAGACTATGTTAACAACCACATTGGAGACAGCCTGAAAACTAATTCAAAACTATTCTGGTCATTTATTAAGGCAAATAAACGAGAAAACATTGGCATTCCCACACTTCGAGTAAACGACCAGCCAATAATAAATGATCGTGATAAAGCAAATGCCCTAAACAACCAGTTTAGCTCTGTATTTACCCAAGAAAAGCATCCCATCCCCCAAATAGCCCCCTCTAATTACCCCAACATCCCCCTTCTCGAAATTGGCATAGATGGCGTAATAAAGCAGCTGGAAAATCTAAACCAGAACAAAGCTAGAGGCCCAGATGAACTCCCAGTCAGAGTCCTTAAAGAAACTGCAAAGCAGATAGCTCCCATCATCACCCAAATTTTCCAACAATCATACAACCCAGGTATACTTCCTAACGACTGGCTACAAGCATTAGTAACCTCCATACACAAAAAGAGCCACACATCTGAACCTGCTAACTACAGACCCATATCACTAACCTGCATCCTCTGTAAATTAATGGAACATATCATCCTAAGCAATATGTGGAAACACCTGCACAAGCATAACATAACATAATTCTCCACTTCCAACACGGATTCCAGTCGGGACTGTATTGTGAATCTCAACTCATTGAGGCAGTCCATGACTGGATGACTGCTATGGACAACAAGACCCAACTTGACGCAATCCTGCTTGACTTTGCCAAAGTGCCTCACTTACGTCTTCTATAAAAATTGACCTCCTACGGAATCACTGGAAACACTCAAAATTGGATCAAATCTTTTCTATCCAACCGCAAACAGAGAGTCTTAGTTAACGGAGCCCTGTCGGACATCACAGATGTCACATCTGGTGTCCCACAGGGTTCAGTTCTAGGACATGTCCTCTTCTTACACTACATAAATAACATAGATGGGAACATCAAATCTTCTATACGCCTTTTTGCAGATGACAGTATTATATATCGTAATATTTCTTCCAAACCCGACCACGAAATTCTCCAAAATGACCTAAACCAACTCCAAACATGGTCAGACAAATGGCAAATGGAATTTAATGTATCTAAATGTGTCCACCTTCCAATAACAAACAAAACTAAACCCAGCCCACACTCGCTTTCTGGCCAGCCATTAGCCACTCATATCTCGGAGTAAAATTGGATTCCAAATTAACCTGGACAAATCACGTCACTAACATAATTTCAAAATCTTCGAAAGTTTTAGGCATGATTAAACGAACTCTTGGCCCATGCAAACCCGAAGTTAAACAAACAGCCTGCAACATGTTAATCTGGCCAAAACTCGAGTACTCGTCCCCCATATGGAATCCTCACACCATTTCACAAGTTAAAAGCCTTGAAAGAGTACAACACTCTGCTGCCAGATTTGTTAAAAATGATTACAGACGGAACACAAATCCAGCAGATTTAAGTACTGCCCTTGGATGGCCAACCCTTGAACGAAGACGTATTATTAAACAAGCCACAACCTTCTACAACATTATAAATAACATTATTGATATCACCCCCCCCCCCCCATGCCTACTAACCTGCTCTCGAACCCGTAGACATTACGTAGCCCCCAGGTGTCGTATAAATGCAATGGTCTTTTCATTTTATCCCCGAGCCATTCGCATATGGAATATGATTCCACCAAAAATTACTAGCATAAAAAACCCAAAATCATTTCAAGAAGCTATCATGGAACTCCGTTTCACCACATCTCCTCACCTAAATTGCCTTTAAAACACAGTGCTCAGCGTAAACGTATCCATGGTGTGGGTATGGAGACTGTCTATGTGTGCATGTGGCAAGACAGCGACAGTATCCATACACATTACCAACCTATTCAACATTTTCATCTAACATCCTATACATAAAATAAATAAAACTATCAGATAAAAATCCTTTCAGCAACATTAAAGATACTAGTATTTTAGTTGTATGTACCACCCACAGCGCATGCGCACAGTCCACCACAAACTCCTGCGTTGTCTACAGATTGTGTAACTGCTAGCAGCGTGAATATGTTTAAAAACAAGGTTGACACATATCTCAGGAGGGCGGGTTATAAGTAGATGAACATTGTTGGACTCTCGATAAGCCAATGGCTTCCTTGTCCACTTGCCATCTGGGCCTTTGGCTTGGATGGCAAATCTTGTTAAATCTTGTTAAATCTTGTTAGCCCAAGTTTGGGCTGTTCCAAAAAAATTTCAAATGAAGAAATTAAAACATTCTGCACAGTTTTCATATTAAACGCAACATTTGTAGAGCACATACCGTCACTTCTAACGTAATATTCCATATTTTATTTAATGAAATATTTGATGGTGCAAATATTATTTGTATGAAAATGATGTGGTCGATATTAGATGCTATGCGCATGCGCAACTACAAGGGGATGTCATTGCCAATATAATTCAATTTAAAAGAATGCATGGTTTAAATTATCTGTTGTTTGGTGAACAAAGATTATTGTTTTTGTAATTAAAAATTATACTGATGATATTGCATGTCATGCGCATGTGCAACTTTAAAGGGACAACTCATTAGAAGTGACTGTATGTGCTCTACAAATTTTGCGTTTCATATGAAAACTGTGGAGAATGTTTTTATTTTTTTTCTAGAATTTCTTCGTTTAAACATTTTTGGAGCCTATTTTCTAAATTTTTTCTCTTCATTTTTTACGCTGCGTAATTGTATGTTCAATACACACAAACACCGCCTTCGCGGTTCTGATGGCACCGAGGTGTGACTAATGCGCAAATCGCACACGCGCCGTGTTTATCAAACAATCGGTTCCGCTGTTTTGATGTGTAAAACTGATTAAAAGTGGCCTAAAACACAATATTTTTAAAGAATATATGAACTTTTTTACTGGAACATATGCGGAATGATGTAAGGAACGCATTCAGGTACAAAAATGCTGGAAAAACCGGCGGCATAAAGCCCTAATAATTTAGGCCAGTTAAGTAAACGATTACCCATATCGTATAGACAACGATCTTTCATTTGTGTGTAGCCCGCCTTTATCATTTGTGTGTAGCCCGCCCTTATGAGATGTCTGTATTTTGTTTAGCATATTTACACTGGCACTTCTAACATTCACACATTTGTTTATTTGAATCTGGACTGTTGATGTTGTGTAGTTCTCGCATTGATTTTACACTAGACATTTTACCTGTTTTGCTGTGTTTAATCTAGACCAATGCAGACTTAACTTTGTGTGTAGTCAATCCTTTAAAAGCAGTTTTTTTTAATAAAGCAATATGACCATTTATACGGTTTTGTCAAATACACCCGCATATGTTTGAAATTAATTTAAACAACCTATTAATTTATTAAAATAATTAAATTAAACATACGTTCATCTGTTGCTGCTGCATTTCTCAAGATGGTTTCTATGCAAACTCTACAAAAGCTGTGACCGCAAGGTAACAACATCGGTTCTTTGTATATGTCTTGACACACGGCACATTCCAACTCTTCTGCTAAGGCTGCGTTGAACCTCGACATTGCCAAATCTTCTACCATCTTTCGGCAGACGCTGACTTACCTGCAAAGTATTAATACTTATCATTATAACACAACTGTTCCGTTGTCCACGCACGCACGCACGCACGCACGCACGCACGCACCCACGCACGCACGCACGCACGCACGCACGCACGCACGCACGCACGCACACACACACACACACACACACACACACACACACACACACACACACACACACACACACACACACACACACACACACACACATAGGTTATTCCATAATTTCGGTACATTTTGTGTCCTCGGTAATGGCAGTTTTTTTAAACAATAAAAAATCGAAATACATTTTTAAAAACCATACAAATATATCCGTATTCGTTTTATGTAACTATTTGCTAATAAATTAAAAGGTAAAAAGAAAACATGCGTATTGTTATGTCAACCATAATTATAAAAAATCGCGTGTCCGGAGAACTAAGTCGGATAACGATATTCCCTGAAGTCGGTGCAGTTAAAAAAAATTGGCAGTCAAGACCCACTGGGAACTAAAAAATAGTAATGCACCTTCTACATTGTGCATTTCAGTGATATTATGAACAATTAATTACACATTTGATTTTATTTAACTTGTCCGGACATTGCAAGACCACTCCGTCACGTACACAATTTGAACGTGTAAAAACTGTATGCCGCATCTTATAATTGAAATAAGTACGTACGGCAAACGGCAGCACACAATACTGGCGTTAAGTTGTTCTGAGAAGAACAGCGTGCAGAATTTGTCGTAAGTAAAATCTTACTGTTTGTCGTTAATAACTAACAGGGAAAAGCTAAACATGTCCACTCTGTTACACAATTCAATAAAAACATGTGAGTGATATAGCAAGCTACCTTATGTATTACTTTATAATGTAAAATTATGGAATAATGTGTAATGTTTCTGGGCGCTAATATGGCATAGGTAAACGGCAAATAAAAAATAAAATGGAGATTGTCCATTCCTTCATTGTCCACTCCGCTACGACACATGATGTGAGTTGACAGCTTCAGCTTACATTGAGTACCAATATATTCAACATGGATACTATTATATTATACGCACGATACTTTGTTTTAGTACTTATAAAAGCATGATGTGTGGGTATGTATATTATAATATTTACTCATATTATATATATATATATATATATATATATATATATATATATATATATATATATATATATATATATATATATAATGTTTATTTCAGACAACAAAGTCCACATGTATGCATAAAATATAAGTAATATATATATATATATATATATATATATATATATATATATATATATATATATATATATAATATATGTATATATAAACCCTGTATATATATATATATATATATATATATATATATATATATATATATATATATATATATATATATATACTGTACATGTACTTTAACACACCAATATCCACTACGACAGTGTCCACTCCGTCACGTGCCTTGTCCACCCCATCACAGTATAATTGTCCACCTAGGCAAAGGTGGATCCTGCACACATGTCATAATTAACTAAATATATTCGATTTGATGTCGTTCATATTTGAGAGTAACAATTCTGTTCGAATAATTTGATAGAAATGAATAATAATACTAAATATAGATAGCATTATTGAGCGATTGTGTGTACAATTTTGGCACACATCACTTAAAATGTAGACCATATTCCAATATCATCATTACAAATATACTAGCTAATGTAAGGACATACAATATTATACCGTTAAAATACTGTAGTCAAACAATATTTCGAACTCTACCGGTCTCCAAACATGTGTCCCTCATTGCCGCATGCAGCTCCCTGGGACCACGCATAGTCCCACATTTGCTTTTATGATGGAGGATTGACATTGGATAAAATTTAATTTCAAGTAGATGTAAAAAAATGTATTCCTGTATCACTTAGAAGGTTGGAGCCTATATAACAAAAGGGTCATAATGGTCACTTTTTCAGCACAATTTTTAAAATGTTCTAACTTTTGAACCGTTCTTATAGTTAACGACCACCTTCAACTTGCTGAAGATGTTGTTATTTTGGGGGGAGCGTTGAAGTAGGAAAGATATTGTAATATTGCAATTGGGAAATACGTAGTGGGATAGGGAGATATAGAAAGGGAGAGTGGATGGGAGAGGTGTTTGACGGGTTAAAGGTGTCTCGAAAGAATCCAGGCTGATTGTTCCATTCGGCGATGTTGCGTGGAACGAATGACATTTTCCTGTACTGTATACGATGGTTTGGAAGGTCATACCCGATGTCATGGATGACAGGAAGTTTGCCTGTGTCTGTTGGTGCACTTATCTGGTTGCTGCACTTATTTGGTTCTTCTCGACTGGTAGTGACGTCTTGGATGTTGTATGGGTCCCATACAGAGCTCGCGTATTCCACCAATTGTCTTACAGAGGCTTTCTATGTTGTTTCTTTCATTTTCTTATTGTTTATTTTGAGGTTTCGCCGGAGAAACCCTAGTCTTACTGGCCTTGTCTACCGTGTTGGTGATGGGGGAGCTCCAATTGTCGAGGGCATTGGCCGTGTATTTGGTAATCTGCTTTCACCTTCAGCGCGTGGCAATCAGGACAAAACACTTATGTGGGTGGGAGGACTTGAACCACTGTGTTTCCCAACGGGGCAGAGCAGCAACATCTTTCGGCATGTTTTCTTTATCTATCTTTGTCTTGGTTGTCTCAATGTTATACCCTCAGGGAGATTGTCCATATAGAAGAGAAAGAAGGTAGGTCCAAGGACTCCTAAGTCAACGGATGTGAGGTTGACGTCAACATGTGCGGTCTCACTGGATTCCTATTGAGGAGTAGCAACCTTTGTGTGCAATGAATAGTGCGTTAAGACCGCCATTTTGTTGTTATTTATTACAGACCTTAAACCACGCTAGACAATGACCCATGGGTCATTTAAATGGTTGAAGTGACCACGTGTCTGGTTAGTATTCATGAATATAGCTCCCTTTGAGCTATTCAAAACACCTCATCTTAATGTTCCGCCCAGACGCCATCGGATATGACATATGCTTTTGTTGTGTCAAGCATATTATCTATGGCAGTCATATCGCGAATAATAATGACCTTCTGCAGTTAGAGTAGTAGCAATATCTTTGATCATGGACCAGATCTTCCTAGCAACGTACCAATTGAGATTGTATTCACTTTCTCAGCTTTCCATTTTGTGATAGGGCCAGTGGGCATGTTTAGTTTTCAAGCATAAAGAATTCGTCCAGTCTCCGTCTCGTATATTTGTGATACAATGTACTTTTATGATATGGTACCATCACTGTGATATTGAGTATTCATTAATGGTTCGCTCACGCCTGTATTGTCTGCAGTTGGGGATAGTGTTGCACTGTTTTTCCTAGAATAGGCAGCACACATGGTGCAACCAGCCTTCAATCTCCCTTTATCACACTTGCCGCACTTGACGTAGGTAGTCGCCATTGTTGTTTACCTGGTTTCAGTTGACTGGGCACATACAACACATGTAAAATAATCCCACTGCACATATCTGTCCCTAATTATATTATCCTGGCCACTGGTTTGTCCCAGATATCAAATCACTCGGCACAACCACTTCGTTAAACTCACCTATTGTATCATAATGGTCGGATTCTTCAGACCAGATTAATCTTCTGTATATCTTATCCAAGAAGAATGGATTTCATTCATAGCATACATCTAAAAATACATCTACCACAGCTGATTGTCAATACTGTGTACAAGTAACTATTATTTTTCCCGTAATACATGAGTACGTTCAGAGCACAATGTGTAATTCGAACTCCCATTTTACCTACTCATATTATGCTCACTTCGCCTTCTTCTCTAATTGGCAGTCTTTGACACTGCCTGTTGTACCTGTTGTGAGAATTTCAATGTATCATCTACTTGCAATTACGGAACTTACTTTTGAAACTCTTCACAACTTTTTACAATTCTTCACACGTCTTCACGAAACATTCGCGGATTAGTAATTACAGTGAGCAGTACAAGTGTTAGGTTCTCGCGGTAGTTTGTTTATAGCTAAAATGGCGGATCTCCATGGACAACAAAACGCTTGTGTATCCGTGTTTGCTGTCGGTTTCGAGTGCAAGAGAACGATGGTGGCGCAATCTAACGGATACTGAATAATCGATAATAAGCACTAGTACAGGGCTACAACCAAATTATTGGGTACACTGGCTGGGTTTTTAGAACGTTTTTTGCCCGCTAGTAGTTGACGTTACGTTATTACGTTATTACGTTATTACGACACAACAACAATTCATCCTCGCTAATAAGTGATGATAATGGTATTACACTAACCCTAGCTGATACACCTGATGAAACGTGGAACTTTCCGTTTTTCCCACGCCATTTTTCCCATTCATTTGTACTTAGTCACACTTTCTATCTTGGTCGACGTCTTTCTGGGAAATAGACGCGCCACTCTAAACTTCAAATGGCGTTTCCAGGAATTACCCATCCGACCAACGACTGCCAATTAAACACAGCGTGTAACGTCATCCGCGATTGGCCACATCCCAAATACCAGAAATTCGCAGCCCATTGGTTAACGCAGCAACACTAAGTTCCACGTTTCAACGGGGTTATCTGCCAGGGGTACTGTTGTGTCCGGCAGTCCCCCTGGCGACGAGGATGCAACAATCTAAACAAATAGTTACGTTGCGTCATTACGTAACGACCCAATTACGTCATCGTTGCGACGCGTCGGTATTGTCAGATCCATTACGTGACTGTTAGGTTAGTACTTGCGTGTCTTGCACATAGTTTTTTTTTTATTATTATATAACGGATTCAAAAAGGGAGGACGGACGATTGATTGAATGTTTGCGTAAAGACAGCTGATATGAAAGAGGTTGGAGATACAAAGCAACATGGCACTGAGATGTGTGGACATCGAGTGGGAGAGATGGTTATGCCAACGCTAGATTTAGATGGGAGTGCCAGAATCAGAAGTCATGATTGTGGAGGCAATGTATGAGATAGCAAAGGGAAGAGCAGTGGTTGGACTAGGGATGTCGTATGAGTTGGTTAACATCGTTTTGAGGACAGGAAGTCCACCCACTAAGCCCATTGCTATTTATCACGGTGGTGGAATTAATCAGCAGGAAGATCAACACGAAGGATGTCCACATGAAGGTGTCAGTGCCATGTTCATTTTGTGCTCATTAAATTGGTAGTTGCTGGTAATTAATTCGCAATCTTTATAAAATTTGCATGAAATGACCAAGTGTCTATTTCTGAATAAACCTATTCCTGGGCCTTCCGGACACCGAAAAATACGCGCTCGCGACATTACAGGGTATGTGGGAATATAGAAGTGACATATATCTGGTGATTTGTATACAGCCACCCAGGAAATGACCAGCAAGTGTCAGGCTATCATAACAAATCATCAAACCTTTGTCAGCAAGCAAAGTAAATAGAAGTGAATTAATGTTGGCCAGTTGTTACGACAAAACCAAGTAATACATCCACATGTCCTGCTCTAGGCTAGATGTGTTAGTATACATTGATGAGCTAGGAAATGCGTAGTTTTATTTGATACCAAATATGGCCATTTATGTGATAAAACGTAAATTATGATGGCATTTGGACTTGGGTTTTAGCGCTTCAATTTTGTTTATCCTCCTAATACTGAAATAAGGAAATCTCACATTTTAACGTCCTACTCTATATAGTTTCTGAGAAACAAAATTATTTTGTGACCTTAGATAATGCTCGTTTTTCGCGTACTTACTAGCTTCATAATGTCAGCAAAATTTCGGGTCCATTAACTCAGTAATGATAGGACTAAAGTCACTCACAACGCAGTGTCCTTAAAATTACAATTTGACTGGACGACCAGTTTCGAGAATGATAACGAGCATGTTAGTTAAACAATGAAAGTCATTGGGGGAGGGATTTTGTGTTATTTCACATGCACGTTGTAACATTTTGTCTAATTGTATTATATCTATAGATCAGACACCTGTGCATTCAGACCGAGGTTATGCAAACCCATCATATCCCGACCCCCCCGCGACCGGCTTGGCAACAGCAGCAGTTACACCAACAACGTACTTGATTTGATTGTATATGTTTGTTTTAGCTAGGACACGCCATGTTCGTTGTGTGCTCATTAAGTTGGTGGTAGTTAGTAATTATTTCGCAATCTTTGTAAAATTTGCTTGAAATGACCAAGTGTCTGATTTGTATTTCTGAATATATTGAACTGATGAGCTAGGCAATGAATAGTCCATTTTATTTCCTTTATTTCATACCAAATATGGCCAAGTACAGAAAAAATTGTGATGATATTCGGGGTTTCTAGCCATTGGTCGACGACGCCACCTAACGGTTTTCCTCAACCTGCAGCCCTCTGGTCCACCATTGGGGAGCAAATGAATGTGACGGAGGCCCATCTTGTACGCAAACTTTTAAATAGAAAACATTTGTTTTAATCAAATATGTCAACTTAATGACACATCTTGGTTAAGGGGCCTTGATGTCATTTTAAATACCCACCATTCCCCCTCCCCCCGTTCTGTTTGCTGAGTAGCTGGTTGGGAAATATAAATTTACTTTCTTTGAACAATGGCGTAGTCACGTGGTAGTTGGTTGAAAACTACATATGTTCTTGTTGCCAGGTCAAGAGCCGCCGCCTTGGCAGGTTGTGATTGTTCAACCTACAACAACGAGGTACAATTACGTGGAACCCACTTTTATGTCATGATCTGCCTCGTGTTATGGTGCTTCCCCCCTCTGGGAATGTTCGCAATGTTCAGGTTTGTCCATTTAAGGCTAGTTGATTATATCAATGTGAAAATCAATTTAGTTTTGCATGTCACTTGTGCCTTTCCTTACGGAAATCAATATACACTTAAAAGAAAGAAAACTGCTTATTATTTTTAGTAATAAATAATTAGCTACACTCATAATTCAAAAGCAAGTATCATGGGTTAACTTCACAATCATCCACATGAGTACTGTGGCCATGGACATAACATATTTTCCTTCGGTCGATTTTGGGAAGAGGTGGTATACTCTGGGTGCATTCCAGAGTAAACCCGGGTGTATTCTTGGAGAGGTTTAATTGCTTATCAATCGTCTTGAATGGAGTATAGCAATCCAACGTTCAAATGTCGTTGTTTGATATATGTTTTCCGCTACATGTCAGTAATAACGATGTGCTTAAGCAACACATTATCCTTTTTTAGGACCGTGGAGAGCTGTTCAGCCAGTGGGGACGAAAAAGTGAAGCTATTAAAGCAAGCACGAAACGCCTCATTTATCGGACTTGGCTTGGGCTTAGCCATGTTTGTGCTGGCAATGGTAGTATCTAACTAAATTGCTGTGAGATTGCCGTCGCAAACAATAAGATACAATTGACAAGCGCATGCACAAAAAAAACCAGTGGGATAGCGAGTGTCGAACCATTTTAAATATAATTATTATGTGTAGCTCCTAATTTTTGCTCCCGTGTCAGAATTATTA
>OY759266.1:41172412-41174912 GCA_963662155.1 Lamellibrachia columna | reverse complement strand
GATATATTAGAGTGTCCATGGGGCGGACTAGCCCCGGTCTCCCCTATATGGGCCGAAAACTATAGCCGGCTAATATTAACCCTTATGTAAGTAGAACGACACGTGTGTCGCCCCCCCCCCCCCCCGGTTCGTAAGTAGAATGACATCTAACTACGACTGACTGAGACCCCCTGCCATCCGCCCCTGACACATGTAGTGTGGGCTTAAAATATCAAGTTTTCCACTGAGTGGAGAAGTGCCACGACCACAACACGGCTAACACCGCCACACGACCACAACACGGCTAACACCGCCACACGACCACAACACGGCTAACACCGCCACACGACCACAACACGGCTAACACCGCCACAAGACCACAACACGGCTAACACCGCCACACGACCACAACACGGCTAACACCGCCACACGACCACAACACGGCTAACACCGCCACACGACCACAACACGGCTAACACCGCCACACGACCACAACACGGCTAACACCGCCACAACACCACAACACGGCTAACACCGCCACACGACCACAACACGGCTAACACCGCCACACGACCACAACACGGCTAACACCGCCACGCGACCACAACACAACAACACGGCTAACACCGCCACACGACCACAACACGGCTAACACCGCCACGCGACCACAACACCACAACACGGCTAACACCGCCACACGACCACAACACGGCTAACACCGCCACACGACCACAACACGGCTAACACCGCCACAGTACCACTCAGTGCACAAACACAAGATAGTGGGCCTACGATATGTTAGTACTAATAAGTGTACAACTTAAATAGTCAAAGAGACAGACACCCTTGAGTGTAGCTGTTCATATTAGATAAGGATACAACATAATGTACACGTGAGAAACAATACCTAGTTACCTATTACACGACACCCTTGAGTGTAGCTGTTCATATTAGATAAGGATACAACATAATGTACACGTGAGAAACAATACCTAGTTACCTATTACACGACACCCTTGAGTGTAGCTGTTCATATTAGATAAGGATACAACATAATGTACACGTGAGAAACAATACCTAGTTACCTATTACACAAGCATGCACAGTAACGAGTAATGCGTTTTACAACTGTAACAATTTGATTCAAGGCGGGGCAGTAAATCCCCCGTTGCGACATGGACATGGTAATGAGATACGCCAAAATCCTATGATTGAAATAATAGAAAATAAAACAACACTCTTGATACACATTAAAGACAGATAGAACAATACATCAAAGTGAATCGGGGAATCAGGTACATTTCGCCAATGGACATTTCGCCAATGGACATTTTGCTAATCAGTGTGGACGGAACTGAAATGAACTGCAACAAAGAAGATTGAAATAAGTTATTAAAGTTTCAAGCGGCGATGAATCCCCCATCATTCTACATAATATATATCTCAACAATACCGTATAAGTGCTGCACCTTTCATGTATATCGATACTTATTATCCCACATAGGCATATCGGTATTTTCATACTCAATAAGCGCAAAATCAAACGATGTTTATGTCAACATGACATCTTTCACCAAAAACTTGTACAGCACCCCTCGATGACGCGTTGAACTTCAATTTGAAGCGACCAAGTTTCTTTTTCTGGAAGACAAATCCGAAAATTCACCACCACCGCATATGACGATGGGTTGAACGACCAAACCAACCCAGGTGGGCTGCTTAACTTTATGACTTCGCGATATTGTGAATAGTCACTGGGGCTGTCTACTGATGTCAACGCAAATAGGTCTGTGGGGCGTGGCTGTCAACCAATCAATCACGCGGCAACAATAACTGGACACTGTCCGGTAGGCCTACGTCATTCCATTAAGTGGGGTGAATATACGAACTACAAGTAGACGTTGTATTATTTTCTTGTCAAACGCAGGTGATGTCTTTCGCGGCGACCAAACACCACAGGTGATGTAGCAAACACTGACTAATCGTAATACCTGGTAAATTTTCAATTATAACTCAACACACTTTTTCTCAACACTTAATATAATAATTATAAACAACACATGCAGGCAAGAATATTACATGATTGTTGCCATAACACCAATCTCATTGCACACACAAGTTATGCTACATATATTACAAGGTGTCATTTAATTCCACCTGGTAATCCAGTTTAATCGTAGACAATAGCATGCACGCACGCGCGCACGCACGCAAACACGCACGCACGCACGCGTGCGTGCATGCATACATACACACATAGAGGAATACAGGTAGACGGAATGCTAGAGGGATTATCGTGAACCGCTGGCCGTCAACAAGACTCCCGATAAGATAAGGTCTCACCACGTTTTAATAATACCGCACGAGAACAACTATTAAAGATTCAATCTGTGTTTACTGAAGTGTCGTGGCTTGTTTGCGCTGGCTAGTCGACACGTTGCAGACACGTCTACTGTTCGTCAACCAGTGAACGCCACGTTAACCGGTGTCGTTTGTACACGTACTACGTTTACGTTCACTG
>OY759266.1:41062412-41169912 GCA_963662155.1 Lamellibrachia columna | reverse complement strand
CCAGTGCTCACACCGGCACGGTCAGTGCTCACACCGGCACGGCCAGTGCTCACACCGGCACGGTCAGTGCTCATTGTACCACCTACCATACAAAACGGTATACATTTTCACGAATGCGGGATATTGTTTATTGTGATTCACAGCGTATAACATCGTGCGTTATAATATTCACAACGTCACCACCACTGACCTTTCAGCGACTGAAGTGTGTCTTGAACTTTGATTGCAAGTTTCTGAGGTATGTTGCCAAAATGCTAGTTTTTCTAAGCAGTTCCCTCAAATTTGGGGATGTTAACGCATGAACAGTTTATGAAGAAGACATGATATATTAGTAAGTAGACAGACAGCAGACAGCTGAAAAGTCGCTAAAAAGAAGGAAAAAGGAAAGGGAAATAATGTTTAACTTTAAGGTTAATTAATTAATGTCTAAATGCTTTACTTCTTGTTAATGTTACGTTTCATAAATCACAGTCATATCCAAGAAATATGCTGCTGCTAAATACCGCAATGACCCGCAATTTGTTAGGAGGAAAACGTGTTCATCGATATAGAACAGCGATAAAAGACGGTGAAATGATGCGTGTAATGTAAACACTAGTTGGTCGCTACGGACGCGGACTCAATGTTAAATCATTCGTGACATGTGCAAACCGTATATATTTTTATTGATCCATCGTTGTTTTTTATCTCACTTTTAGTGCAATGTCTCAAGCGAAGGGCCCTAATTTACAGGACAAGTCACGGATTTAAAAGGGGAGCCGGACCATTCTGACATTGTAGTTTTCTTCTTTAATCTTCGTTACTTGATGAGATCGCCACTCAGCGCTTCACCTTTTAAAATAGCTATAACTTTGGAATGGGAATGAATACAAATATGTGGTTTGTATTAAGTTATTGTGAACATTATAAAGCGATAAGACCATATATATATATATATATGTATGTATGTATGTATGTATGTATGTATGTATGTATGTATGTATGTATGTATGTATGTATGTATGCATGTATGTATGTATGTATGTATGTATGTATGTATGTATGTATGTATGTATGTATGTATGTATGTATATATGTATGTATGTATATATATATATATATATATATATATATATATATATATATATATATATATATATATATACATATATATATATATACCATTATTATTGTTTGCCTGTGTGAATGATTTCAAAACCGAAAACATCGTTTTTAGGCTTTCAATGTCGCACGCGAATGGACCCAGGTGTTGGTAAGCTTGCAATAAAAACTAATTAACTTTGTCTTTCTGCTGTTGCTTGGACCTCGTTGATAATATATTGCTTTACCAATGCGTGAAGTATCAACAGAATGTGTGCAACAGATTATTTTAATTGATTGTTTTATAACGTTACTAGTTTTTGTCATAGCAACGCGCAGTTCCAGGCGCCATTCCTATAAAAAAGCACCAGACATTCACGAAAAACATAAAAAGGTACATAATATTTACTTTGCATTTGTTCAACAGGAAAAAAAAGCTGTACAAAAATTACATTTAGAAAAGTAAATGGAAATGTATGGCCTGGTGATGCATGTTACCATAACAAAGTCTGACTGATAATTGTATAACACAGCTAATAAAGTTCCATGCAATCAAGAATAAAAACTAATCTCCTAATAACCGTGTACCGCCTTGAACGTCTTGGAGTACACATCTAAACTGAAAAACTAATTAAAACACTTTTGTGACGACCTTTTGATAATTACTCATATATACAATTATTATTATTACAGTCGTCACGCACTCAATCCGTATTCTCAATGTCTCACTGCATACGCCATGTATAATTATTACTCTAGGCCTATTGCTAGTAACTTAACCAGATGTCAGACCTGACGCCCTACTTTGCAGAGGGGCCCCGCCAACGCAATGCAAGCTTTGAATGCGCATTCTGATACGACGGGCTTTATGAGTCACCCATCGGAACCTGCCGAGCGGAAGCAGGAAGTTGGAAACACACAACAACCGTCGTGTCGCGACAGCACATGATATTTTCATTGACACTGTGCTTTACTAACTAAAAACACATTACCCAGTAATGTTGTTGTTGTTGTTAGGCCTATTTGGCTTAATGTTTAGTGTTTGTTTGTACAGCGCCATAGAGCACTAGGTGATTGTGGCGCTATATAAATATCATATTTTATGTTTGATTTTATTAATGTTGATCATAATTGACTAAACGTGCTAACATGCTAATTATGGTATTAATTATACGAACGAGCTTATGCATCATGATAATCGTCACTGTTGCACGCCTAACATTTTGCATAGGCTAGTATCTTACATCAATATATTGTTTTATTTATTATTAAATATAACGTCTCTTTTGTAAGCCTTCTTTGAATAATAATGTGATGTAATTAAGCGTAATAAAGTAGATAATAATTAAGCCTACTTTGATTAATAATGTGATGTAATTAAGCGTAATAGAGTAGATAATAATTATATGGCGCTAAATAAATGTTGTATTTTTACAGCAGTCGCTATGAACAATGTTACATTCAAACTTACATCATAACCAACTATCACTAACTCTTCCGATCATCCATCCATTCGTCCACATTTAACAATTCCCCATTAGACATTACATTTTGATCGAGATGGTCCCTATGCGCGACAATGTCAGGCACGAAAGACGTCAGCTCTGTGCGGCGTCGCACAGAGGGACACTTTGATACACACATACATGCATGCATGTATGCATACATATGTACATATGTACATACATACATAGGGAAGTGCCCACCTTGTCCCCCCGCGGACGCCGATGATACATACATACATACGCGCGCACGCACAAATACACGCACGCGCATGCACACACGCGTAGATACATACATGCATGCATACATACATATAGGACTTACATACATACATACATACATACATACACACACACACACACACACACACACACACACACACACACACACACACACACACACACACACACACACACACACACACACACACACACACACACACACACACACACACACACACACACACACACACACACACACACACACACACACACACACACACACACACACACACACACACACACACACACACACACACACACACACACACACACACACACACACACACACACGCATGCGCACACGCACACGCACGCACACACACACATAGAATCTAACCATCTACGTTTGTGTAGGTTCTACACACCAACGATATTTGGTTTACTATAGTATATTTGTTACACACCTAGCTACTACACACATACACATGCATGCAATGATTGATGCATGTGCAAACGTGTTTGTGCATGTTTAACATTTTGTCATCACCGATTGGAAGGGTAAACGTGAACTAAACACAACCATTCATAAAGAGAAACTGAGCTTTGTTTGCTTGCTTGATAATAACTGCAATAAAAAGAAGAATATTTACTATTATAACTTATGTTGTAAAGCATGACTTTTAATGCCTAGCGCGTTGAACCCGAACGTCACGTGGCTTTTTTCGACCAATCGCAATTCAACACGCCTAGTCAATGCGGGATATAAACGCATGCGCATCGATGGTCTTTCCTTTGCCACGTTGAACTGGTTGTTGGCATTTCTGTCTGGCCGGAGTTTGTTGTAGTTATCTAAAGTTTCACGGTAAATTAGCAAAATGAAATTTGCTTTGATCCTGTTCAGCTGCTTAGCTGTGGTTTTGTGTGAAGAAGAAATTCTGGAGGAGGAAAATGTCTTGGTGCTGACGAATACAACGATGGAACAGGCACTCAAAGCAAACAAGTACATTCTCGTTGAATTCTGTGAGTATTTGCGGCTTTTGTTTTCACGATACTACACTTTATTTAAGTGATTTTAACCTAATTCCAACGTCAGGTTGGCATATTCAGTACTTAATTTGGGTATACCTTAATTTGTTATGCTGTAACTGTGTCGTTTTGTGGAAACGTAAAGAAGTTAATTCAGCGGACACCAACTACTTGGTCTTGGAAATTGTAAGGTGCCGAGTGGCAAAAGGCTTCGAAAGACCAAAGCGGTTACTGGTGCTGACGGGGCATTTCAAAATGGCCCCCTCATGTGAATCAAAGATGTCCAAGTTGGTAGAGCCTACGCTGTCAGTTGTTAGTTTTCAGGTCTCTCATGTACGCTTTGATGCAGATTTGTAACTGTGTTGTGGCTCCAGCTGTTGCACTGACAACGTGTGCCACGAACACATGCGCATAATTTATGCGTGCACATTCGTTGGGATAAAACATGCAACCATACGGTCGTTGTAATCTGAGCCAGTTGCATGGTCCGATTGTTGTCTGAGCAGATACAACATAACATATTGATAGAGGTGTGGCATTTCTACAGACCTTCCGGCGGTCATACATGTGTGAGTCCAGACGAAATACATGCTGTCATGTGCCAGATTGCAATTAACACGGCTAGTAGTTGTTCCTTGTGGACATGTGGTAGCATACTTTTGCTAACTGTTGCCCTTATCAGTAGGAGCATCACAGTTGCCACTGTGACTGGCATCTGTATGGGTGGCATGTATTCTAAAAATGTTAATTAATCTGAAATATTGGTAAGTTCAACTCTTGTACAGTAACTTAATTCTTCATTCTCAAACTACTTGGGCTCAAAATGACTCCTCTTCCCAGCCTTACCTCCAAATCTTTTGGACAATTTACATTATTAGTGTCATTGACAGAAACATATGGTATTGTGATTTTTTAGCACAATATGGTTATTTATGGATTGATGCCATTGGCTCATGTTACTAAGACATCAGATATGTTCGTTTTAATGATGTGGATCACGGACATAGAAAACCCGTTCGTTACATTGCAAACGCTTGAAACAGGTTGGCAGTATGTCATATATTCGGTGGCCCTAATACTACATGCTTGGCACCCATGCTCTACACATGCCTATATTCTGTCCTACCTCGTGACCATTCAGATGTGCCACAAATATGATTATGTCTGTATTGTTGCTGTAAATTCAAACTGCTCCAGAAGTTATAAAAAGCATACTTTAATTTTTTTTTCAGAATCTTCAGTGAACAGTCATACCTGTTAACATATGTTTGTTCATAAGTTGCTATTCAACAATAAAGCATGTTATATTCTAAATTAATTAATTGTTACACTGGTTAGTCAGTGCGTATTTACTTCACTGCACATGAGCAATTATTAATATGGCAGTGAAGATTTATCGGCACAGTTAACCGTTATTGTGTGAACGGCATGTACTTTTCTCAAGAAATTGCGTGGTATCACAAATCCATGGAAAGTGTATTGATGAAATGCTCCAGTATGAATCCTTAATTGCATTCAAGTGATTAGTCATTCACCCAAGAAAATGCATGCGTAAGGCACAACATCCTCTGAAAGCTAACTGTGGTATCACTGGTGTGTGGGACGCAGTGGCATAGTGATTATGATATCAGACTCTTGTATGGGAGGACCACGGTTTTTGTTCACTCCATGGTGCTTCAGTTCACTCAGCTGTATTGATGAATACGGTGGATATAGATTAATGCTTTCCAGAGAAGTTAAGTTGGTGCTCGAATTAACAGGTCTGTCGGGGGTGATGTGTAAAGCTCTTTGAACGGTCCCATGTACCAAATAGAGCCCTATATAAGAACTTTGTAGGGCATTGTTAACATGATTGTGTTGTATCATTGTAGATGCCCCGTGGTGCGGACACTGCAAGTCTCTGGCCCCAGAGTATGCCAAGGCAGCCAAGAGCCTGAAGGATGAGGGATCCGAGATTAAACTGGCTAAAGTAGATGCTACAGCACAGTCAGCCCTGGCCGAGAAATATGAAGTCAGAGGTTATCCAACAATCAAGTTCTTCAGGGATTCCAAGCCAATTGAATTCCAAGGTAATGTTATTGTTATGCTTTGGAGTAAAAAAAATCATTAGACATCCAGTTCAGTGTGGCTGTTGTTTTGGTACATATTTATTATATGTACTAGCAAAAATATGGGATAACTTGGTAGTTCATATGTGACAGTCATTATAGCAATGTTTACCAAATGCCTCAGGCCAATATGCCATCAATACACTCGAGATATGTCAAACATATTACCAGAAACAACCGAATCACGCACATGATGAGGAAATCGTGAACATAACCACATATAAACAAACATACGCTGGCTCGATTATAGTTAGATTATAGTTTCACCTAAATTTGACTCTTCCAATTTTGTAAACATCTAAGTCATGTTTTCACTGAAGTGTGTTGGAAAATATTGCTTATTATTAGTAGAAATTTATGATTTGCCATGTATCTGTGTAAATGAAAGGCACAAACAAGGATAAAATAATATAAATAAATAAATGAAAGGTCATTGTTGCAGTCTACAGTAACATTCTGAACATAGTTAGGATGATGATAATTTAGCTTTGAGTTTACTCAGTATTTACTACTGTTGAGAACTTCTGAAGCCATTTATTTCTAAGAATGGTTTTCAAACCTACTTTGTAGTTGCTATGGGTTACAGTGTTAGCAGCATTAGAACCTTGTTTAAACCTTCACAATCTTTCTCCAACAGGTGGTCGCACAGCTGACGAGATCGTCAACTGGTTGAAAAAGAAGACTGGACCCCCAGCCACCACCCTTGAGACAGTCGATGCTGCCAAGGACATGATTGAGAAGTCGGATGTTGTCGTCATTGGCTTCTTCAAGGTAGCTTATCTGTTTGTGTTTTCTGTGAGATATATACATTGACTCCATTCAATTCTAACTTTTCCATGTAAGCCATTGTGAGGTCAACAACCGCTTCAAAAGTCAAGACATTCCATTTTGAGTTAGCATTTCCTTTTCATCTAAATTTCTTAGTCGTTTGACTGTTGACCGAAGTGGCCAGCCTGCTATTTCTGTGTTTTGTCACATTGACATGACATGCTGAAGTACCAGATGACCTTTTTGTGACAGTAAGCTTGTCTAGAATTTGATCAGGTGTCAAGAAGTCAATGGAGTGTCTGAGATTGAGAGCTGTTGCTATGTAGCAATTGTAATATTTCTTGTTATCGTGTCTCCTACTTCATAAGCTGTGCCAATGCAAACTAAGCTCATCAGTTTGGCAACAGTAAATTCAGTAATTAGTTATATTGTTGAAGGATGATCAATCATAGCAATACCATACATGAATGTTTATTTCACATCTGCAGTGCTTGTTAACAACAGGTAATTTCTTGTGTGTTACTTGGTCATCTATTTACTTCAAATACATGGTGATTTGGTGAGCAGAATTGATGTAGAGCATTGTTATTTCAGGATGTTGAGTCCAATGCCGCCAAGGCTTTCATTGATGTTGCTTCTGGAGTCGATGATGTGCCATTTGGCATCACATCCGACAAGGCCTTGTTCAAGGAATACAAAGTAGAGAATGATGATGCCGTCGTTCTCTTCAAGAAGGTATGTTTGTCTTCATTTCATTGTGTTTGTAATCCAATATTATGATCCATTTTCAGTTTAGAGATTACCGTATCTCGAGAATCTTTTGCATTTATTTCTTTTTCTGTTTTTAATAATAATAATAACAACAAAACTGCTATAGCGCATACGTCCTCATTCACCAAGTGCAACAAATCAGAGTCGTTAAGTTTGATGTCATCGATTTAAGTGGACATTTTTAAAGAACGTTTTCTGCTTAAGTTTCAGATGATTTTGAAGTGATGGGAAATTCATTCCAGATTTGGGATGCGCTTTCCCAGATTAAGCTTAGTTGTAGGTACAAACAGATGTTGTGAGATAGATTATCTGAGTTGCCTGGGGAAATTTTAAAGATGAGGAAACCAGCCAAATAGGTTGGCCACTGTGTATTTAGCATGATGTTTAGTAGTGGACTAGGTTTGATTTGATAGTAACCAGAAGCCAGTGTGACCGTTTTAGTAGAGATGGTGAAAAACGAGGTGACCTGAGTATAATGGCACAAGAGTTCAGTTGTGTCTTGCGAATGTTTCAGTTTGACGAGGGACGCAACAACTTGCTGGAGGACCTCACTGAAAAGAACATCAAGGACTTCATCACTAGCAACCAACTGCCCACAGTCATCGAATTCACACAGGAGGTATGTGTCTGCTTCCTGCTCCTGTTCCAACCCATTTAATTACTGTTGGTATTCGATGGGGGGGGGGGGCTACATATGATTACTACTTATTTTAGTTATTTATTCATGAAACTTGTGCTGATAAAAACACTAGTTTGCTATACAATAGCACGAAGTTACATTGCAACAATGAATACCAAATCTACAGAAGATAGTTTATTGTAATGTCATTGTTTCATTTAGCTTTTATGCAGGTAGTCAGTTGCCATTGAAAATGTTTTTCTTTTAAAACACAATTTTAAAATATTTACAGTAATTTTATCTTTCTCTCCTGTAAACCATGGCATGATCTACTCTTCACGAAAATAAACCAACTTTGGCCATTTTTTTAAATGCCATCTACCTGGGGTGCTTATATTAGGGTTTGAATGTGTGAACCGACAGAGCGCCCAGAAGATCTTTGGTGGAGATGTGAAGAGCCACATGCTGATGTTCTTGAGCAAGAAGGCCGAAACCTATGATGATCTCATTGCTCTCTACAAGAAAGCTGCCCCAGCCTTCAAGGGAAAGGTATGTTGTTTCAGCTCTTGAGCGAGTACTTTCTAAAGCAACACGATTCCTGATATATTTGAATTTGGGTTAAGTCTTGGGGAGCATGAAGTGCTGTTGCATTTATAACTGACCAGAATTTTGTGATCGAAAATTTTCGCATTTGAGAGGAACAAAGTCCGTTTGTGGATGTTTGTTGCAAAATGTTAATCCTTGCAAATTAATTAAGTTTAATTGCAGATGACTGTCCTGCTTCATGTTAATGTGTTAGCCAATCGGCAATATCATCCCTAGCCATTTCATTCTACATTTTTCAGGTCCTGTTCATCTACATCAACATTGACGAGTCTGATAACGAGAGGATCCTGGAATTCTTTGGACTGAAGAAGGATGAGTGCCCATCCATCCGCTATATCACTCTCGGAGACGATATGGTCAAGTACAAGCCTGCCAAGGTCGAGCTGACCACAGAGGCCATCAGCAAGTTCGCACAGGACGTTCTTGACGGCAAACTGAAGGTATGTAAACTTGCGTTGGGATGATGGTTTTGACTTTTATGTTTCTTTAAAGCTGCTTCTACAATAATTTTTTTCACTCATCTTTTTTTAGAATCATTCAAACGTATCTATTATTGACCAGCTACGACATGCTAGCTCATTTGTGCAAGTGTGTTATTTAATTTTGATGAAATCGTCGAACAAATAATTATTTTTGGTGTGCCCAGTCAGAATTCTGAAAAAAATGGCAAAAGTGGATCTGCCTGTATGTACTATAACAAACTATTCATAATTTCGCGACTTACCAATCAAGGTCAATTCTTTCACTGATTACTTATACGCACTACAGAATTGAACATCAAGAATCCTGATTCATGATGGGCTAAATGATTGCATGAAATGAATAATCGGTTGGTGAAATTGATATGTAAGGTCATAAAACCATTATCTAAAGGCTACAATTGCTGCTCCCTTGTAGCCACACTTGATGACCGAGGAGATCCCCGAAGACTGGGACTCGAAGCCCGTGAAGGTGCTTGTCGGAAAGAACTTTATTGATGTTGCCAAGGACAAGGCAAAGGGCGTATTTGTCAAGTTCTGTGAGTTTGTTTTACAAGTTATTTCTTTCATTGTGTAGTTTACAGTGTTGTTTAGAATTGAGTGCATATGTTGATGTTTGTTAATAGCAATTAGGAAACTTGTTTTCTGTGATGAAAATGTCAATTATTTGGATCATTGGACTGAAACTTTGTGAATGCCAACGTGACCGCAAATACATCCTGCATATCTTTTTTGCAACACACAGTTGTGTAATGTGAAGTTTTATGAATTCTCCTGAAGTGTTACAATATGGGGCAAGTTGTAACAGCCAGCAGGGTACATATTAACATGTTTTACCATTGGCAAAATTAAATATAACAGTATACAAAATTAATGGCTTCGTATTGGTTTTTAATGTGGGAGACTAGGGCTAGTTGTAATAGCAATGTATGAGACAGTTTGATGGCTTTGACGGAGTTGACATTGTATGTATTGCGTGCCCCTACAGATGCCCCGTGGTGCGGCCACTGCAAGCAACTGATCCCGATCTGGGAGGAGTTGGCTGAGAAATACAAGGATCGGGAGGACATCGTCATTGCCAAGATGGACTCGACGGTCAACGAGGTTGAGGACGTCAAAGTGCAGAGCTTCCCGACGCTAAAATATTTCCCCAAGGGAGAAGGCGAGGTAGGTAGACAAGTCTTGGGTGTACATATCTGTAAAGTAGCCAGTGCATCTTTCCTTATTTTCAGGTGGTTATAAAAGTAAATTGTAAGTTTTGAATAGCGCTGTATAATTAATAAGCATGTCATTGATTGAATCATGCTACAATGTTAGTCGGTGCTGAGGCAGTTGTGATCCAATATCATTGCTGGAGTTTGCCTCTAGTCACCCTGTCTGACACTTGTGGTTTGTTGCTATAGGTTATTGACTTCAACGGTGAAAGGACAGTGGCTGGATTCAGCAAGTTCCTTGACAGTGACGGCAAAGAGGGCGCCACCGCTCCAGAGGGCAAGGTGCGTTTGTCTGCCATTTTACTTGATGTGCTTAAATTACCATCACATTGTTAGTAGTTGGTTAATACCTTGGTCACAAGTAGCGGAATGTATATCTGTGGAAACAACATGTGGAGTTCTGGGCTCACTATAACATTTCTAATGTGTTTTCGTACCGAACTTACTTTTTGTCAGCCAAATTGGTCAAGGGTCTTCCTTTATAGCCAAACATAATACATTTTTTGCCAATGGCGAATGGTTAATGTGAATCGAGGATTTTTCATAAATGAACTTCAACCTCGTAAATTGACCAGAATGAAGTGTTGCAATTGTTAACAGGCTCACTCCCTGTGCCATCAGACACCCGAGGCAGAGAACAGTCCAATCCATCCATTTCTATCTGCAGCCATTCATTTTATGTCGTGTCTTTATTTTCTGTGCCTTTCTTGCAATGGTTTGTTGATACGTTTTTTTTACAAACTGCTCTTGTTCATAATAGCTAGTTTTTGTTAATATCTGTAAATTACCACTGTTGGGACTGGGGATGCTAGTCTCATATTAACAGGTGTTCATTGTAGGCAGGTCTGTAAGTGCAGTTATGGATTTCAAAAGTGTCTGCGTTGCCAAGGTGTGCAGTTCTGTACGTGGCCAAGTCAGTCACATGAATGTGCTATTTTGATGTGCTCATTTGATGACCGGTTTTCCTCACTGTTTGCAGAAGGAGGAGGAGGAGGAGGAAGAAGAGGAGGAGGAACCCAAGACAGATGAGGAGGACGAGAAGAAACCAAAGGAGGAGTTATAAGAAAATAATTGATTATGGTGCTACATTGATTTAGGCCCAGTATTTCTGACGACATACAAATATTTTCTTCTCACAAAGTCAATGGTCTCCTTGCCTCTAATAACTGGATATCTGACTCCAGTCCCTGCCTCTAATAACTAAATATCTGACAACAATTAACATTTCATCCATGAGCTGGATTGTAAGGTTCTACTTTGATGTCCAAAAGCTGCAAAGTAATACAGAAACATTGTGTGACAATAGACACGTGAAACTGGTAGTTATGTTATAATTAAATGTGTTTTTGTAAGGAGCAGAAGTGGTGTGTTAGAATGAATGATTGGTGTTTATATGTGCTAAGTTGTGCTATAAATGGTGGCTTAATTAACCGGTGCCAACTGACCAACCATTCCGGTTTGGTTTAGCTATACTGGGAGCACAGTTGTTGGATATATATATTCTGAATGAATGTATATTATTCTCAATATGACAATTCATTTTACTTATTTTATCTGGACATTCAAGCCTAAGTGTCTCTTAGTATCGCATTTTGTTGGGAGGGGGGTTGGCTGTTTATTATGAGTAGTATAATCATGAATGGTGTTCCTTATTGTGAAGGACCCTTGTAGGAAGATGTTTAATGAACAGAGAATTATAACAAATTGTCACGAAGGAAAAATAAATTTTTTAAAGAAACGAGATCATGTTTATGATTTTGTTGAAAAATGACGTGAAAGTCATACTTGCCATGTAGTCATCTCATTTATCCTCATGTTGGTTCCTAAGGACGCGCGTGCACGCATGCACACACACAGTGACTTAGACAATTTGCTCCAGACATATCCACCATCTTTCATGCTATCTGTATCATTTTAAAAGAGTCCATGTGTTACCTAATGGTGTTGGACTCTACTACGGATGTATACCATACACTACCTCCTGTCTGATGTGACAGAGGATGTTAAGCTCAGTGTTCCCTTTCTGCTTCACCAAATCACCTGTGGATAATCTTGTTTTGCTGCAAACAACTGGGCAACCACATTTCCTACCAGTGCACTTAAACGTCATGGCCCCAAGCTCTGTATTTTATGATATTCCCCGATTCCATTTGACAATCATGAAGATGTCTTTGTAGCTGCGATAAGTGCTTGTATGCTATAGTATGAGTGCTTATGACAGGAAAAATTACAAGAAACTGAGCGACTGTCTGTCAGGGTTCCCAGTGTGGGGCTAGGGACCCCTGCAAACTAAATTTTAGAATGGCACGTCATGTGAAATGCAAAGCTGGGGTCTCGCTCGGCCAGGTGAAAATTTTTGGGGGCCTCTAGCTGAGAAAGTTTTGCTTTGGTACTTGGAGTTGTCAATTTCACCACGCTAACTTGTCGGCTTTATAACTGCACAATGTGAGCAATATGAATGTGCGTATCAGGAAGATACATGTAACGTGTTTATTCAACTTTTGAGACAATGACACAGATTTGTACACACACATTAATTACAACAGTTATGTTTCTCAATCGACTGTCCCTACGAAGACGTACCTATAACAGGATTTGACATTCGGAATATACTTGGCAGCATATTGTTGATGGCAGAAAACGTTTCCTCCGATAAACCCTGAAAATATAAATTTGTGGTTAACCATGGCAACTAGGCCAGAAGAAGTACTTACAAACCCTATTTCTGGTTTTAAGGATCCAATTATCTAAACTGGTCTCTTGTGAAATTTTACTCGCTGAATTACGTGTAATCTGAGCTCAATTAAAAAGAACTGGCATGTAACAGAAAATGCTGTAACATAGACAATGTGTAATACTGACAGTAACAATGCACTGGTGATGTTTAACACAAAACCCAAATTCTTGTAAATTATAATTATGAGCCCATTTTACTGCACCATTAGCACAATAATAATGTCATGAAATAAAGACTGCGAGTATGGCAACTTTTACAGTATACAGTTGATCGTAGATTTCACAGTGTGATTTTGCTACTTCATTTTTTACTAGCCTGTTCTAGAACTTGTAACGTCAACTGAGGATTATGTTTTGTGGAAGTGATTTGGCATGGCTTACACTTGGGACAATAAACTGTATGGTGCGTGACTGCTGGCCTGCCCATGTGCCGAGCTCCATCATGAATCCCTTGACACACTTAAACACCAGCTCGGCCCTCTTCAAACACCACGGGATCGTCATCTCCTGGCAGGAGAGCACAAGATTAGGCTCGAACATATGCATCTTCTCATTGAAGACTACCAATCGATGTGTGTAATATTTTGGTACAGCACAGAATGACTTAGAGCAGGTCTCTGGTTTTGTCCCTAGAGCGGTGATGCATAGAAACAGTGCATACTTGTTATTTGTATGGTTCTGATTAAACTGTTCCATTTTTCTTTTCATAAAAATGTAATAACCAATTCACAAATCTACCATCAATGAGTTAAACATGTGAACAAACACACACTTCACATGCCATATGAGCAAATGTCCTGTGGATAAATGCCCCATGAACAAACTCACGCCCTCTGAGCAAATATCCTAGATGCTAATAATACCTTGTGAGCCCTATGAGTAAATGCCTTGTGAACAAATGCCCTGTGAGTAAATGCCCTATGAGCAAACATGTGAGCAAATGTCCTGTAAGAGCAAATGCCCTACGAGTAAAACATTCTGTGACACAGCATGAACAAACACTGTGTGAGTAAAAGCCCTATGAGAAAACACCGTGGGTAAACACTGTGTCCCTACCTCTGACATCTCATGTACGAGTAGTAGAGGCAGTGTGATGGTACGGATGTCGTAGCGGAAGCATGCCTTCAACACGTTCCTGTAGCCAAGCAGGACGGGATGACGTGACGAGATGTCAGCCGTCACTGTCCTCACGCTCTCGTCCACCACCAGGTGGAAGACAACGTGAACTTCGGCCAAGTTGGAGTGACGTGTCATGTAGAAGTCTCCGGTGCTCAGTCGGATGTTTCTGTCATCTTTCTGTGTACGGTTGTGATGATGGCGAGTTAGGATAATACAAATATTTCTTACCTAGAATGGATAGATGATCTGGTTAATATTAAACATAATTACCTCTTAAGAAACTTGGTATTCGATCTGAATATTTTGACCGCATCCCGCGGTCTTCTTACTTATTTTTTTTATTTATATTGGTTTTAAGTAGGCATGCTTAAACCATGCATTGTGATTAAACCGAGGGTTCATCATGCCTTAAATCTGCTAAAGCCAGCTTAGTAAACTATGAACTTAATTCAAGGCTTCCCATATTGAATTTCCACAGTGGTGACACAAAACAAACACTGCATTTCAGTTTGCACAGGGGATGTCTCGGAATGTCAGCATAATTTTTAATCACGAAAATTAACATAGAGTTCGTGCTGACTGTAGTGTTAAGAGTTTCTGTACCTCTCTTACAAGATCACACCTTATGTGAGACTGTCACACCAATTATGTATTGTTAATTAGTCAAGTTTGTGTGTTTGTATGTTAGTTTGTTGGTCTGACTATAAATGGGAATGCCCTGGAGTTGCATCAGGAAAATAAATTAAAAAGCGGGATTTTGTTAGGAATATAATGTTATGTCTGTAGTGGAAAAATTATAAATTGATTTAACAAGATTGAGTAAGACTGTCATCCAAAGCAACACATTCCAAATGGACAAGGAAGCCACTGGCTTATTGAGTCTGCTCACCTTTATCAGAAGGTTTGTGTAGGTGGATCATGTTAGTATGAGACTGTTACCTCGCTAGAGCTGCTACCACTGCTGCGTACACTGATCCTATCTCCTTCTTCAGAGAGCTTCTGTTGCGCTCTCCATTCATTGGCTGTTAAAACATCAGCTTCGATTCGCTCAAATTGCTGCTCGAGGGATGGGAAATGGAAGTCTGTCGACTGCTCACATACCTTCGCAAACTCTACAAACAATGTAGATTACGTAAAACAATGATGAGTTATGTTATTACTCAAACTGTAAGACAGCAATAGGTTGCAATGTTTTAACATGTAATGACACAACATGTTGACAAGTTGCGGTGCTGTTACCCTGAAAGTAACACAATACACTGATGAGTTATGATACTTATTTTTTTTGGCATTTTGTAAAATGAGCACCTACTTTCCGTTGAAAATAATTGAGGAGATTCATACATAGCAAAAGGCTGAAACCAATTCTGAAAGAGCAGTAGCAAGTGCAACAACCCCAGACACTATGCCACATGAATAAGTGTTGATTTCAAAAGCATCAATCCAAGACAGTGCACAAAATGAGTTTTATGGGGTAAATGGGGGTTGGTGTCTGTTTCGGTTAGTGTCATAGATCGATGTATTTACCAAAACAGACTGTTATTTTCTGATCTCAGTTCATAAGGGTGCTGACATCATGCGCGTGCAGGTTTGTGTTTTAATGGCTGAAGCACCATTTGGTGAGTATGAAGTTGCACACAGGTTGATGCAGTTCAAAGTGACATGTAGCAGGAGAAAGGAGGGCTCTGAGGTAAATGACAATGGTTTCATGTAGTGTCATGTTTTGAGATCATCCTTAGATAACTATGGTGGACAGACCTCTCTTGATGCCGGTGTACGAGTTGAGTCTGTTGTCGACCAGCAGGACTAGAGCACACAGGTTGTTGGAGTAGAGGGACATGGCCGTCTGGAGGCGCTCCGGCTGGGGCATCGTCACCCCTCTGATACGACCACAACACAAACAGTTGCATTTATAGTGCACCTGTAATACTGCATAGAAGCTGCACCCTTCTGATATGCGCACATGTAATACTGTATAGAAGCTGCATCCTTCTGATATGCACATAACACAAACAGTATTTTTTTCTTACTTAAGAAATATAGAAGAACTAGAGGACACCGTTACTGGAGGAACAGATTAGACTAGATATCAGAATGTATTCATACTTACACAGGAAAAAATATCTGCTGATTGTGTAAATGCTAGCAGTTTGAATATGCTTAAAAAGGGAGTGGATTATACAGAGATAAAAAGATTTTGGACTCTTGTTAAATCTTGTTAAACCTAAAAGCTGTAATGCTGTAATAACAAAAAACATTAAATCACACCCGCATGCATGTAGAAACATGCACACACACGCACGCAGGCATGCACACGAACACACATGTATTCTTCTAATTGATATTTACTGGTTTTGGTTTGAGGATTATTTACCCCCCCCTTTTACATCAACAGCCAACTGGCAGTACATGTCACTGCAGCTGAAATATGGCAAACCGCAACCAAATGTAACTAAGTAAACAATACATTCCCATGAACTGCAGACACCAATTTTGAAAATAAGAAGAGCATAGAACAGTAAATAATCGCAAGAAGACATGGCTGAAATATCACTGCTTGCTTGCCTATTGCATATCTAATATGACAAAAACAGCTATTCATCCAGAAAGAAATATAACGTTAGAATGACCGTTACGTGTAGCACCTAATTGTTACAATGTTTGCGTCAGCTTTGGCCAGGATGCACATTTATTTTTCTGCAAAAAAAGAATGGTGAGAGTATGTATTAAATGCATCTTATCATAGTCATGCTAACTTGTAGAATTCTTACCATTTAAATGATTTTTCTTGTGTGAAAGCATAAAATAAATTTAGATTCGTAAAATATTTAAAAAAAAAAGTTGCTTGCATTGGATGCCTTTCCATTATATACTGATTGTGTGGTAGGAAAAAACCTTACAGTACACAACATACTATCCAACAAATTTGAATAACAATTTATTTTGAGACATGCCCCAACTCTAAAGATAGTTTAGAATGATACATGTTAATATGATACGTTAGGTTGACATTTACTTAGAAGCCATGTTTTATGACTTCACATGTCACCCAGTGTCAAACGTCCAAGCTGTCCAAGCTGTTTACGCATGCAAACTTCCCATTCATTACACAAAAAGTGTAAACACACTGAGAACTGAGCATATGGTTTCAGATAGCATCATTCTGGGATATCACTTTTTCAAAATTGATAATGGTTCTACATGTTGTTGAGGGGAATTAAACCTTTCAGTGCTGGAACTGTGATTTTGGAATAAAATCTGAAATATTGAGCGAGGCCTAAAGTACAGTTGCAACTGCTATTGTGTTTATTAAGGTGTTACATTGTGTGATTATTATGTATAGAAGTCAAATGTAGTGTCCATGTTGGTTAAATATAATGGCTCAAAGGGTGCGTGCGTGCGTGCGTGTGGTTTTCGCTGGAAGGTGCACTGCTGTCACTGGAGGGCTAGACATCTAGCAAAAGCTGCTGCCAGTGACAGCAATGCTGGGACTTATTTTTTTATCACTCCCTTGCCATTGGCGAAGTGTGCCGAGTTTGGATATTTTGTGCCGATTCAGCACAGATGGAGGACATCCTGCAAAGTCCAATGGTGTCTCTCGATTGTCTATCTAGCACTGTTAAAAGTAACGAGTGATTGTCAGCCAACATTTGTTTGGAATTACAAAAACTGTGAACACAAGCTGTCTGTCTAGTGTCTGCTTCATGCTGAAGGTATGGAGGGAGGAAAGGAGGGAGGAGGGAGAGGGGGAGGGAGGGAGGGAGAGGGGAGAGGGGGAGGGAGGGAGAGCATATTAGAGAATACTAACAGGTGAGACAAGGCTGTATAATTCCATCTAATCTTGCTACGTCGTGGTCACTCCTATGACTTGCCCAGAAAACCCAAATTAATTAATTCTTAATCGGGTAATATGCAAGTAGGAATATGCTGAAGTATATATACCTGGATTAGCTTGCCATTTTTTTGCCAAATGTTTACAGGATCTGATAAAAATAATTTAATACAGTCGCACCTCGTTATAACGCGTTGGTGAGGGTCCACGATATTAGACCGTGTTGTAAGCGAGGAGCGTTAGGTGTCCTGTATCTGCCATACCACAAACAAAAATTAACATGCCCCACGGCCACTGTGAGGAAGCCCTGTTGTCCTGCACGGTTTATAAAGCTTATTTAGACTAAAATGTTAACGTTAATGTGTGTTGTATAGATTTTAAAATGTCACACTTTATCGAATGTTGAACTGAATACAATAGTATTGTATGTAGTATTGTCAATACATACGTGTGGAATTATGGTATACAAATAATCTGTTATGATGGACTGACTGATCGCCGCCACTGCGAGGGAGCCCTGTTTGTGCCACACGGTATATAAAACTTATTTAGAGTAGAATATATTAGCATCAATATGTGTTGCATCGATTTAAAAATGTCAAAATGTTGAATTAAATAAAATACACATGTGTGAAATTGTGGAATACAAATCGACAATAATCTGTTACGATGGGCTGACTGTATGACGCGTCAGTATGAGTAATGCTCATCAAAAACAATAACCTGGAGAAGAGCAGTAGAAGATGTGCATACGAGTTTACGCTTGCAGCGCAAATGTTGATTACAAATTCTAATAGCTTCACTTCATCCTTTAGCCATCCCCGAAGCATCGATTTGGGAATGCGCATCTCCTGAGACACTTTGCATTGTGATTCACCCTTTCGTATCCGGATGACCAAATCTAACTTTTCTCTGTGTATGCCTTGCGTGTTGGCATAGCGAAGATTCGAGAATGATATTTGTGATGTGTGTAACAGCTGTTTCACCAAAGTTTTATATTGCTGTTGCCTGCTCAATTGCGTTTAACACTATTTTACTCAACTTTTATTTCAATGCACTTAGTTATTTTCATGTATCGGCATTCAGTAAGAATTGTTTAATCTTGCTGCCTGAAATCGACTCGCTCTAACGGGTTAAACTTCAATGTTTGTAATCGATTGAAAGGTGCAGGAGCGAATTGCCTGGTGTGTCTCTGATGTCTAAATTACCACTGAATGTGTGAATGTTTTATTCCCATGCAATGCATTTGTGTGACTCACCATTGCAATTAACAAGTTGCCTGGCCGAAGCCAACGCCAGCAAAATACGATTAATGGCAGCCCAACCATTTCACCCCTGGCGGCAGAAAATCGGAGTCCACGACTGACTGCATTATATCCGAATCCGCGTAATAACGAGGCGCTGTTATGAGGCACGACTGTAGTATTGTCCAATAGTTTCACCAAAATTAAATACCTGGTAATAAATTGGTAAAAGCAAGCTAACTTGTCATAGTGGATACAAGGTAGGTTAATTTTTTTTTAAATACATCTGAAACGAGACGAGTGAAAAAACTTAACTGAAGAGTTATGTTATGAGGCACGACTGTAGTATTGTCCAATAGTTTCACCAAAATTAAATACCTGGTAATAAATTGGTAAAAGCAAGCTAACTTGGTAGGTTAATTTTTTTTTAAATACATCTGAAACGAGACGAGTGAAAAAACTTAACTGAAGAGGGATCTTTATGACCAGGCGAATAAAGTAACTAAACTTACCCAACATTTTGTGGTTTGTGCCAACACAAATCGAGTATATCTGCACCAATTAGACGCAGGTTATGCATGGTCTTTAGCTGTGCACCTGCAACAGCAAGATACCCATATCAGTGAAACTAGTTCTGTACCCTGAAAAATATTTGTTAAAATGATGGTGCAGTATATTCATATAAAATAATAATTATTATATTGGTTAGGGGCAAATAATAATAATTAAATAATGCAGTTATGCTATACATAATACTAATAATTTGGATCATTAGAAAAAAACTAAGATGTTTGGGGAGACAATTCTATAGATTTCAGAAAATAGTCTATACATTTTATAGAACACCCAACAGGATTTTTGCGGACACAATTCTATAGATTTCCGAAAATATTCTATGGAATTTTTATAGAATATTCTATAATTTTGTTCATAGAATATTCTATATGATTTTGCGGAGACATTTGTATAGAATTCAGAAAATATTCTATAGAATTTATAGTATAGTATTCTACTATGTTCTGTAAAATTCAATAGTAGACGTAAACAAATTATGCAAAGTTTGACTTGTTGACAGAGGACTCTTGAAGTGAGTGGTTGGCCATTCCTATTGAACATGCATTATGGTCCTTGCACCATCTGCAACACGATAAGTAACTCGCACTTTTATATATGATTGTACAAAAACTAAAATGCAAACCTAATCGGACATGTTTCATATGAAGAATTAGTAAATATGCACTGTAAAAAACACCCTGTTCTACAGTTCACGAAAGCAGCTTCACACACCTAAGTGAACCGTAAAACTTTCCTCTTTCCTTGATGGTTGGCTGCATTCGCTCCCTTCCTCGTCATCGCACAGCTCGCCAGACGGCAGACTTCGTAACTGCTGTCTACAGCAGCAGAATCAAAAAACATTTCAATTCCCAATTAATCATGAAAAGCTGACTGGAGACAAACATTTCAGAGTAAAATAAGCCCTGGAAAACAGAAGAAAATTGTGTCATTCCATCCTGTGATATTTAAATTAAAAGGAGAATTATGGATTATTTATAAAATCCATCCCACATACCTGTTAAGATATCAAGAGAGTCACAAGGAAATTATGTTAAATACAACTTGATCACAGTAGGCAGGGAAGGAAGACCACGGTGCAAGCAAGAAAACAGTTGCTTACTGAAATGATGCATGGAAACATAAAACAAATTGTTGGATGCTATTTTTTGATTGAATGCTTTGATTGAAGGCTTGGGAAACTATGTAAGTGAACATGATTTGAGGAATGTCTATACATATCAACCCTGAGTGGCACACACTAGTAAGACTGGTAACAGAAATCCATAAGACCTTCAAACAAACTCATATAATTATTTACGTACATTGGTTTGCTGCACATGCGTTGTATTTTGTATCTAAAATATTCACAAGAGTTGCCCCTCGGACGTGTTTGAACTGATGACACGTTGCTCGCATGCTATTTTACAAATGTGGGCAGTACCCATAATAAAAAAATCTTGTTCAAAACACACAAAACCATCAGGGATGTCTCCTATGCCCGTAAGACTGTCAAATGTTTGAAAAAAGACTTATGGGTAGGTAAACCATAACAGTTGGCATCTATGGATGTTTCAAACAAAAGCATGAGATTGAACCTGTGTGAGGGAACTCACACGTATGATGGTGTTCCCTGCATGGCTTGGGTGTCTTCGTGAACACACATCACCCAGTCCACATACTCCCTCTTCTGGCTGTCCTGTAAACCACTCAGTTCACTGGCCCACTTGCTTTCATTCAGCTGTAACAGAAATGTTCTCCTATTCAAAGTACTGCAGCAACCTATAGAATAATTAGCATGTCATACTAAATTAATTATGTGAGTACACAGTAAGTTAAAGTATATTGTATTTCCATAATGTATTCAAGCATAATTAATTGGCTTATTATAAAGCTTGTATACAGATATACATTTGCCTTTTTTTTAAACAAACTAACCACAATTCCTAGCCAATAACTCTTAAGCAGGTAGTATTGTCCCACAGAAAGTAATTTAGATTTTAAAAGATTTAACAAGATTGACATCCAAAACTACAAGATGGCAAGTGGACAAGCAAGCCATTGGCTTATCGAGAGTCCAACAATTTTATCATCTGTGTATAGCCCGTCCTTATCAGATATCTATCAATTCTATTTTTAATAATTTTCACACTACTAGCATTAACATAATCATTTGACAGTTTGTTCCATTCATTTATCGCCCTCTGTGAGAAAGAGTACTTCCTCATGTTCAATCTACACTGCTCCTTAACTAATGCTGCTTTGTGTCCTCCAGATCTACTGCCTTCTTTATGTTTGAAGAACATTATTCCTATCAATATCCTCATTACCAATCACTATTCTAAACACTTCTATTTGGTCTCCTCTAAGTCTCCTGGTCTCTAGTGTTGTCAAACCACATTGTAATAAGTGACTTTCATAACTAAGGTCTCTCAATTCTGAAACCATTTTAGTTGCTCTTTGTTGTATTCCTTCTAGCTTATCTATGTCCTTCTCAATGCTTGTATACAATATTCCAAATGCAGCCTAACTATCACTTTGTACAGGGGTACAATTAGCTGTTTCTTTATATCTGATAGTTCTCCTAATTAGCCCTAGAATTTGATTATCTTCTGAAGCAGTAATCCCACATTGCTCTGAAACTTTCATGTCATCACTAAATATTACTCATAAGTCCTTTTCTTTTGTGGTTCTACCTAGTATAGCATCCCCCATTTATATTCTTTGTCCATGTTTAAATGTCCTTTGTGTATGCATTTACACTTCCCAAAATTTAATAACATAAAATTTTGCAATTTTTCTGACTATTTAAACAATTTATTTAGATCATCCTGTAAACTGTGTTTATATATATAATTTTAAACTTCTCTGAATACTTTTTGTCATTTGCAAATTTCAGTACTTTGCTAGATGTCATCTTCCAAATCATTTATATATATATATATATATATATATATATATATATATATATATATATATATATATATTAAAAATAGTATAGGTCCTAATTCTGATCCCTGTGGTACCCCACTCAAAACAGATTTCCAGTTTGAAATCTCACCATCTACTATTACTCTCTGTCTTCTGTCTGTAAGCCAGTTTTGTATCCTGTTGATTACATCATTACCTATACCATGGGCTTTTAGCTTAAGTAACAATCTTTGATGTAGCACTTTATCGAAAGCTTTCTGAAAATCTAAATAGACAACATCCATCATCTACCCACTTTGTAATTTCTTCCAAAAAAACATAAGAGATTGGTTAGACATGATCTTGTTTTTAGGAACCCATGTTGTGATGTATTTATTAATTTATGTTTTACAAAGAATTCCACCATGTGGTCTCTAATTAACGTTTCTAATAAACTGCATAAAACTGATGTTAAACTCACTGGTCTACAATTTTCTGATTTGTTCCTCGATCCCTTCTTAAATTCTGAAGGAACTATTCCCTCTTCTAGTGACAAATTAAACACTTCTGCAAGTGGTTTACTAATTTGCTCTACAATTTCTTTAAGCAGTTTTGGCTGTGTCCCGTCAACTCCAGGTGATTTATTATCTTTCATCTTTTTAATTTTCTTTGCTATCATTTCAAGAGTTACAAATAACTGCCCTACATGATCTGATTGATTGCCCTCAAATTTAATAACTGGAACTGGAAGTGAGCTGATATCTTCTGTGGTAGCAACTGAGCTGAAATACTCATTCAGAACCTCTACCATTTGAAACCTGTCTGAAATTATATTTCCACTGCATGTTGTTTTCCAGTGGTCCTACCTTATCTTAAAGTTTCTGTTTACCGGTACTCCTTACATAAGCATAGAAACTTGTGTCATTTTTATATTACCTGCCAATTTTTTTTCAAAGGTTCTTTTGGATTTTTTTATTTTAGTTGTAGCTAGGTTAAGTGCCGCTTTGTAGTTTGTGTAGTCTTCTACATTTCCAGTGTGTTTATATACCTCCCACAGCATCTGCACGAGAGAGCAATTTTTTTAATAGCATCTTTTGACAGGTGTTTCTTCCTGGACCTTTTCCCCTGTTTTCTTAACGGAACAATCTCTCAGTAATACCCTAAATCTCATCTTTTAAACAGGTTCAGCATTCTGTTGCTATCTTGTTCTTCAGCAAGTTATTCCAATCTATATTCGCTAGATAAGTTTTATGCTGCCATTACAAAAATGGTACATTATGATTCAATGAATTAAATATACAATTTAATACAATCTAGGTTATCCTTCACCATATAAATTCTAAGGGACAAAAAATATTGCAAACATGCTACAAAAATACATTACCTTTTGCCTGGTAGCAAGTAAACCTATAAGTATTGTGACTCAAAAGCACTGTATATGCTAGTGATTAGTATGTTATTCTTAATATACAGTGAATGTTAAACATGTCGGTAATAGTCTGATAATAGAAGGTATTTCCAGCATTTGAAAGCAAAGAAATAATAAAACACAATGTGGTGCCACATGGTGCAAGATATGCAAACTAGGAAAACATTATTGTGGCTTAATTAATATAGTTAACAGAAATTGTGAAGTGTGTTCCTGTAAAGGGTCCTCCTCATTGTTAACACTACAACTGAATTTATTAAATAAATCTGTACAACATAAATAAATGACTGAATTTTTTTTTTAATTATGCATAATTTATTTTATCATGTACACAAAGTTCAGAAATGCCTCAATGCATGCATAGAAATGGCAAAGCCGCTTAGTTGCAACTAGACTGCACCGAATTGTGAACCCTGACCTGCATGCTGTCGAAGTGTCTCTGAGCCAGTTGGTTGATCTGTTCGTCTGTGTGTGTCACGCCAAGGTTATGCACCGCATCTTCCATCTCAACGCGCTGCCTGAAACCATCACATCAGATAATAATAATATTTGTTATATAGCGCCCCATCCAAATAATTTTCTGGGGTGCTGTACAATGGTGTTATCTAATATATAAATCAAAGTGTCTGTCTGTTTGGTCTTATGCCCGGCTGCATTTGTGGGCCGATTCGGATGAAACTTTGCAAGGTGACCCAGGAGGCCTTCTGACGGACATAGGGGGTTGGATGTGGAACCCCAGGGGTGGGGTAAAAATGTCAAAAATGCTGTAGCAGAAGATACAACCGTGGAATTATTTTGTTTTCTATGTTATCGTAACAATAATAATAATTATGCCGATTTGTCACTGATATGCAGAAATTTTGAATACTTTTCAAGTTATTAGAGTTTGTCTGTACCTCATACATATGTTTATGGATAGAAAGCATATACATAGCATAACAAACACTAGCTACATTATTGTAACATTATATCTACCCAGAAAGCTGCTGCTTTGTGAAAGACTTGCTACATTGTAGCAACATTGCTGTGCACAGCTTTAAATAGAACTAGACAAGACCACTGACCTATATAATAATGTAGATTAGTGAAAAATACCAACAATAGTACATACAATTGTTAGCAACGTTACACAAGTTTTCTATAATTGTTGCCAGTTACGTCTGAACATACAAATGCTTCGTGGAGCTGGCACTTGGACATGATTTTTGTGGCTTGAATTGTCTTTGCCATGGCACTGCCCATAAACACGTGTAAAAGTTATAAAATGTATATATAATACTAATAATAAATAGCTTAATAAATTAATACATTAATTAATTTAAATAATAAATAAATAATATGTATATATAATTAATTCAGATCACAATGGTTAAAAAAATCTAACAGTAGTTCTGAAAAAAGATGAATCTTGCTAGCCACTGTGAACTGCCCAATGCCTGATGTAACCGCGGTTTTATGTTTAACGGTTCATTATCATGGGCATGAAGGGCAAATGATAATGTTTAACCAATATCCTGACTGCTAGATGGAAGCATTGAGGGGGGGTAGTCTTGCACACACAGAAGACCAAAGGACTCAATGTGATGAACTCATGCACACACATGCCCATCTACCTAGCATAGACAAAAGGTCATATAAACTGATAAATTTGTGTTGTACAGGGAAATGTTCAAATAAAAAAATTATAATTATGATCTTGTAGAAGATACTCTTCATTCACAGAAAGTGAGTTGAAATAATAATACTGACCTGCAAAACAAGGGGTTTTCAACATAAATGAAGGCTGAATGGCTAAGGGCACTTATAAATGTACCACCACCAAAACTTAAAAAATATCAATATAGTTTGACTTTTAAAAACGTTTTCTAGAATCCACTGCATATTTGTCAATTGGTCCATGTTGCAGCATGTTATTGTACAGTATATCATTAAAGCGAAAAAATATTCATGGTTTAGGGCTTCTGTGCCAATAAGAGTTAATAAAACAACCATTTGCAAATACAATCAAGAATATTATGCCAGTGATTTACTAGGAAAACCTTGTTGAACACACAGCATCTTAATTTCATGGGCTGCGCCATACTGTTAGATAACCCTACTTCACGGGTGGTTGTAGTCTGACAATATATTTGCTCGCCAAATGAAAATCTATTTGTAAACACCTAGTTATATATTTGCCAATAAAAGATATGGCCATGTTGTTTACATCTAAGTTCAACTCATGCAACATATTTTGGCCTTTGTTTACTAAACTAATCTAGTCTGGCTGCAGCAATTCCCTAGAACTTTGAGGCATTTATTGGTCGCCATGGTCAACATGTCAGCCCCCAGGAAAACTGAGGTTTCACCAGAATCTCCCTCTTTTAGAACAAATTGTAAGTAAACCACTTGCATGATATTCTTGATTGTAACTGCAGTTTTTATTAACTCTGTTAGGTTCATACCATCATAGACTTTTGTTTCACTTTAAAATCAGAGTTTCCTGATGAGAGGCTACCTTTGTTCTAGACGAGCAAGATCTCTGTCCCGTTCCTCAGTAATATGTCTCATGGCCAGAGCGTATCTGTGCTCAAAGTTGAGCAGGGTCTCAAGAGCAGGCGAGTGAATGAGGGCATGGTAGACTTCAGAGAAGACCAGCTCATTTGTCACTGGCTCTGGTCTTGCATATTCTGCTACTTCCTTCAAGCGAAACACCAATTAAATGTTTCTTTGGACAAATCAGTAGTTTGCATACTAGAAAAATTAAGGAACAACTGTAAAACGCTAAATGCATTTTTCTTGTACAGCAGTGGCAGTCCACTCTACTCTATGACAGATATTCTGACCCAGGTGAATAAACTTTAACCAACTAAATGACTAACAGAAGCAGATGAATGTGTTTATCAGAAATAAATCAGGTACATCACTGCAAACTAAACAAATCTAATTAAACAAAAATAATTTAAGAATTGTTATTGTATTATTTAAACAGCAAGAATATGGGCGGAAAGTAATCAGACAAATATAGTAAATACATGAACTATTTGATATACAGCAACAATATTCTATTTATTGAATAAATTATATATTGAAATATAGAATTTGTCTGAAGAAATCCAAAATTTAAAGGATATGTATATTAAAAAATATATTATGGAAATCCTAAGCTTCCAGAATCTTTCATGAAACAGGTTTGGTTCAGCAGAAAAGAATTAAGCAAGAATTCACAGGAAACAACAGCTCCTAAACAGCCAACAAAAACAGTGATGGTATGTATTAAGGGCATATAGTTACTAATATACACACAGACCACACACACACACTGCCATGCATGCACACCACACCACGCATACACACCACCCCATGCATACATTTATTACATATATAATGTACATGTATATTAGTTTTTTTATTACATAAACATATCATATACAGATATACATGAGCCATTGCCAAAAGGTGGTGATGTGAACCACACACCGGATTGTGTGCCAAATAAAACTTTGTTGATATAGACTTATTTTTTGCCTTTTGTATTGCATAATGAATATATCAAAGATATACATATGATAATACTAGCCTAGTTACCTGGCGAAGCATGGGAGAAAAGGCAACAGTTCATGACTCCTTACTCTACCCAGTCAAGATATGGTAGTGCCATGCCAATAGCAATGACATCTTTGCGCCAAAAAAATCACGTACAACTGCCAGTTTCATGAAGGGTTTGATAGACGTTTGACATGGATCACGTAACAGTGGTTGAAACATGCATGCATAGCATTGCTAACAATTGCATGTAACTATGTGTAATAAGGGAAGGAAATGCCCAACAATAAACCAACTGCGGGGGGCCAACGACCCTCCCAGTTCAAACAATGTTACGGAAACAAGAAGTGAATCTCAAAAGCCAGCTTGTGCTGGAAATAGCTACAGGAAGAAAATGGCCCAGACACCAGTGGATGACGACATCATATACATGGACAGTATGGCGTTTCTGGATCAAAGCCAAACGGAAGTTCAGAGGCTGACAATATCATTTACTAAGCCAAAAGTTAATATAAATATAGAGAAATGGATAAATATACAATAGATGTCATGGGCATTAGTAAATGCAGATGGATGGGACCAGGAAAAGTCAAGTTGAATACTGGAGTGTAATTTTTTCAGGGAGAGAAGACAACATACACAGACACGGAGTGGCAATAATGATGACAAATCAAGCAGAACAGGCATTGATGGAAAGGAAACCTATCAGCGATAGAATTATTTATGCTAGATTTATCTCCAAATATATGAAGCTATCAATCATACAAGTCTATGCACCAACAAATGAAGCCAACATCGAAGATAAAGACAATTTCTACGAACAGCCACAGACAGTTGTAGACAGTGTTCATAAGGATGACATACTCTTAGTAATGGGGGATTTAAATGCCAGCGGAGAAAGACTCGTTGACTTCTACGGACTCAATAACAGTGTGGTAACAGGTACCATTTTTCCACATAAACTGATATATAAGCAGTTATGGACTTCTCCAGGAGGAAGGACAAAGAAACAAATAGACCATGTGTTAGTGAGCAGGCAACACCGGACATCAGTAATGGACACTAGGGCCATGACAGGAGCAGACACTGCGAGCGACCACCAATTAGTGCACTCAAAAATCAAGCTGAAACTAAAGAGAAAACAAAAGAACAAGGTGATAAGAAAGAAATTTTATATAATTAAGTTAGAGCAACCAGCCATTAAAGTACAATTCTCACTGAAGTTGCGCAACAAATATGATATATTACGATGAAACAGACGAAGAAATAGTTGAGAAACAATAGCAGGACTTTGAGGCTGCATACAAAGAAACAGCTCAAGAAGTACTGGGGTACAAAAAGAAAGGGCAAAACCATGGATTAGCAAGGAGTCGTGGGAACTAGTAGAAGAGAGAAAACTGACCCAATAACAAAAGCAGAAATTAGAACAGCACCAAGGAAGAAGAAAAACGGGAAAGCAGGGGGAAAGGACGAAATTACAGCAGAATTATTAAAAGCAGACTTGAATACAACAGAGAAATGGCCTGTGAAGTGCCAAAAGCATGGAAGCAGGGGCTGATCATTAAAATACCAAAGAAAGGTGACCTTACACAGTGCGGGAATTGGAGAGGAATTATTTGACATCTGTTCCTAGTAAAGTATTTGGAAGAGCATTGACAGAATAAGAGATGGAGTTAACTGCAAGTTGAGAGACGAACAAGCAGGTTTCAGAAGTAGGAGGCACAGGACTTTGAAAAAGCATTTGACTCAGTGCACCGAGAGAGTCTATGGAAAATCATGGAGAGCTATGGAATTCCATGCAAGATAATCCACATGGTTTAGAAGTTATACGAAGATAGTGAATGTGCAGTGTTAGACAAAGGTGAGGAATCTGAGTGGTTCAAGGTTAAAACCAGAGTTAAACAAGAAGATCTAATGTCTGGATTTATCTTCTTGATGGTAGTGGACTGGATAATGAGAAACACAACAGCTGGAAATAAAACAGGGATAAGATGGAACTTCGGTCAAAACTAGAGGCCTGGACTTTGCTGACAACATAGCACCCATGTCATCATGCTACACACACATGAAAACAAAGACAAGACAACTGAATTAATTTGCAGCAAAGACAGGACTAAGAATTAATAAAAAGAAAACTCAAGTATCGAGGAAAAATAGCAAGTGCAAAAACAGAATACTAATTGATGATCGAGAACTAAAGGAAGTGGATAAGTTTAACTACCTGGGTGCTAACGTCAGTAAGCAAGGAGGAGGCGGCGATGACATTGTTAACGTAATTTGTAAAGCTAGGGTATCTTTCATGAAGCTAAAGCAAATATGGAGTTCAAATATATACACATTGAGATCTAAATTGAGGCTTTTTAACACACTTGTTAAACCAGTGTTGTGTATAAATGAAGGCGACAACGAAAAGTTAAATACATTTTTTTCAAGTGCTTAAGATGACTCCTACAAATTAGATGGCCATGCATTGTATCAACTAGATATTTTTGCCAAAAAAAAAATTAAGACAATCAGCACCGAGGTCAAGGTACGAAGATGGAAATGGGTAGGGCATATCCTACGAATGGACAAGAACAGCAAATGTGAGGCGGCGTTGACTTGGACGCCCGAATATAGAAGAAGGGTTGGTCGACCAAAGACAACGTGGTGATCAACTGTTAAAAATGAAAGACACGTACTGGGAGGAAACTGCTGGAATGAGGCCAGACATGTAGCAGCTCACAGAGCAAGCTGGAAGAGATGCACTTCGACCTTATGGGCCACTTGGCCCGAAGAGGATAGGTGAGGCGAGGTGAGGCATGTAACTATTGTTCCATCAAACATACACATCGGTTCCTTAGACATAGCGATAATATCCCACCCACCTGGGGAATTTTTAATTTGTTTTAATGTAAGAACCATCCCCGTGGGCCCCCCGGATACGCATACAAAATGTCAGCCTCATACATGTGAAACAGACAGACAGACAGACAGACAGACAGACAGACAGACAGACAGACAGACAGACAGACAGACAGACAGACAGACAGACAGACAGACAGACAGACAGACAGACAGACAGACAGACAGACAGACAGACAGACAGACAGACAGACAGACAGACAGACAGACAGACAGACAGACAGACAGACAGACAGACAGACAGACAGACAGACAGACAGACAGACAGACAGACAGACAGACAGACAGACAGACAGACAGACAGACAGACAGACAGACAGACAGACAGACAGACAGACAGACAGACAGACAGACAGACAGACAGACAGACAGACAGACAGACATGTGCTGACAATTTATGTGAATGAACTTGTAATTCATTAAAACACCACATGATGAAACTATTCACATAAGAGTTTTTTATTTTATTTATAATTGATTGAAAAAGCTACATGACCTCATGACTTGCTTCTTCCAACATTTCGAGTTATCACTGATTCGTAACTGATACCCATTCAGAAAAAAAACATATAAGAAATTATGTGAAACAAAGTTAAACATAAAAAAATTATTATGAACTGTATGGCCGATTGTCATGCTTGAATAATCTTTGCTTAGAAACAAAAATTATCCTTTTCGTGTCTTTTCGAAATTTAGGGTTGACTTAGGGATATCTTCCTCCAGCATGGATCTCTCAATTGACTTAGGGATATCTTCCTCCAGCATGGATCTCTCAATTGACTTAGGGATATCTTCCTCCAGCATGGATCTCTCAATTGACTTAGGGATATCTTCCTCCAGCATGGATCTCTCATTTGTGTCAGAGATTGCACCAAGCAGAACGAAGGATAAGAACTATGCAGTATGTCCGTGAGTCATATGACGTCACGCACGAATGAAAACACATGTCCAAAAGAACAAATGTCCCAAACAACACAAAACTCATGTCATACAAGGCAAGTGCATGTCTTTTACCACAGTCAACTAAAAACTTTATGTCCTTTCAGCTTTATTCAACATTCGTGTTGACGTGTTTGCATATTTAATGCCCCTCTATTTGAATTACCAAGTGGTTGAACAAACACATCAAAATACTGTTTTATCGAGTGTGATGCTTTCACAGCAGAAACCAATTGAAATAATGTACATTGTCACATATTAGCTATGCTTCTTCTTTAATGTAGTAGATATATTAATAAGATTATTGTGAAATGGTATGTAGTCTACCACTTCCTTCCAAAGTAGGTGACGTTGCTGTTTCTATTCAATTAATATTATAATCATCATCTGTTGTAGTTGAATGACATGCAAATTAATAATGTTTAGTTACAATTTCTCACCAGTTATCCTTGTCCATCAGAATATTACCCGGAACGACATGTACGTAAAATAAAAATGTTGAATCATAACTTGAATCAAGGTAATTCTTTTGAGAACAGCTGGTTTGAAGAATTTGGTTTCAGATGATTGATAACAATCGGTTTTAGTCATGTGTGATGGAGGACGTGAAACAATGCATTAAAACATAATTAATGAATACAGTTGAAATTATGTTGCTACATATATCTTAACAGGACACCACCACATAGATTCCTAGAGTAGTTGAAGTTGCCTTGGTTTTTTGGCCTCTGTGATATTTGAACAGCCCTATGTCCACCATCACACACAACATTTACTGGTAGACGTTACATTTTGATCGTAAATTAATATAAATCCCCACTCAGTTATATTCCCATGCATTTATTATGAAAGGCAAAACTTCACACTATTATGAGAACCTAAAATGAAATTCTGAAATAATTTTGAAATTTCCAGTATGTTGTCCACTTTTTGACACGACCTTTTGGTAATGGCTCACATACATTAATAATTACATGCATACATGTAGTGACATGCACACACACCACACACACACACAAACACCCACGTACACACATCACACACACAAACACATGGACGGACACACACACACGCATGCACGCACACACACACACAGACAAACATACATATACATAAACACACACACACGCACACACAGACAAACGCACACACAGACAAACGCACACACAGACAAATGCACACACAGACAAACACACGGACATACACACACGCACAAACACAAATTTTTACTCATCGCACAATACATAAACTACATGGGCCTTGTCACTGTTACCTGTGTGAAGGTGTTTGTCCACTTGTCTATCAACTGGTCAACATCCACTTCCCCATCCCTAACCGCGTCCAAGGCATGCTGGGCCGTCTCGTCCAACAGCCGAGATGTTTCCTGCTCCACATATCTTCCCAGCTGCTCCTTCAAATCTGAAACGAGGATAATTCTGCTCTTTTGCCCTGTATTATTAAAGAGTATGTATTTATTTTTCTTTTATTCAATCGTATGATAAATAAATAAATTATTAGGTCAATATTAATAGTATGCCATGTTTCAGGATTGAAACTGTTCAAAAGTTTGGTCAATTTTAATATTTTATGATTGTTTCTGAACTTCCATTTGAAACTGTGCATTTGATAATTTCAGGAACTGTGTATTGATAATAATGTGCATACGATTAAATTATAATTTGAGAAAGTAGCAAGTACAAATGACAACACATTCATTTATCAAATATCCATCATTACTCCTCCACAAAACCTTGATTGGGTCAATGATGTGAAATTACAGTGGCAATGAACACTCTGACAATGGAAACTCTGACAAGTGGACACCTCTCCAATGTGGACAGTTTATGATCCACAAATTACAAGGTATATTATCTCAATGTAAAACTCTCTATGATGAACGAAACCTCTATTGTATGGTCACTATTTCTATTATGCATAGGTGTCCACTGAAGACAGGAATCACTGTACTGGTCAAGTTCAATACCTTTCTCAACAAAGCATGGCAGGTTATGTTCTTTCATCAAACATTCAGACAGCTCTTCCACTGATTGGTTGAGGGGCAATCTCAAAGGAACTGACAAGGTTGATGTCAGTCCTTGAGTCTTGAAGGTGAACTGAAAGTCTTCAGTGGCCATCACTCCTGGCAAAACTGAGGCTGCAGCAAAACAACATAACACATGTTAGCTTCCAATATGCACTTGAACGACATGCCTAGAGGCATTGTGATGTCCATACAGGGTCATTGCTTTTAACACACTGATAGACATCATACATGTGAAGTAATTCTTATGTTCAGACATACCTTGCATTTTTTTTACATTTTGAACACTTGTACATACACTGTCATGCAAATAACAGATCATCAGTGCAAAACATGTCCAAAGAGCAATTCTTAATAACCTTGTAGCTGTGCACAGTGTGTTGCCAAAGTCTCATGGAATCCAATATATACATACATATATATATATATATATATATATATATATATATATATATATATATATATATATATATATATATATAAAATTAAATAATCGTGGGTGGCAATGGCCAACGGCTCTTTCTGTGCTCATAACTTTAATATTCATAATAAAGATACAAAAGCCTGCATTTACGGATAATATTTAGACGCTGAAATTTGTTTTGATGATACGTACTGCTAATTATGACATTACCAAATAATGTTATTGTCATACAATTCTTGTAAAAAAAGTGTGCTCCCTTAGAAAATGTAACCATGTCACCAGATATTAATGTTGATAAGAACAAAACTGCAATTGTGACATCACCTGCAATTAAACAAACTCATGATTATCTACGTCTGCTGGTTTTCAGCCCACGTTCAAAAGGAGCTTGCCATATAAAGTAAGATACCAAAATCGATATACCATATATATATATATATATATATATATATATATTATATATATATATATATATATATGGTATATCCTTTTCGGTATCTTACTTTGTATGGCAATTTTAGCTCCTTTTGAACGTGCACTGAAAACCAGCAGATTTTTTACAAGAATTGTATGACAATAACATTATTTAGTAATGTCATAATTAGCAGTACGTATCATCAAAACAAATTTCAGCGTCTAAATATTATCCGTAAATGCAGGCTTTTGTATCTTTATTATGAATATTAAAGTTATGAGCACAGAAAAAGCCGTTGGCCATTGCCACCCACGATTATTTAATTTGATAATCGGGGGGGGGGCACATGATGTTCTATAAAAAAACTCGTGCAACTCGTCAACTCATACAGTGATACACAGATAGTCAGCCCCTTTTGTAAATCATGTGAAATTAACAGGGTTAATCCGTTAACGTCTGGTAATGTTAGATGTCACATTTATTACAATGTTGACGTATACCCTTCTTAATCGTCACATCCTTAGCTAGGTAGAGCTGCTTGGATAGCTCACCTACTGCACGCCCCGGCCCTACTTGTGCGCATCCTTATTTATTATGAACACGTACGCGCTTTGCACTGTGGGTAACACGCCGAAACAGGTCAACACGAAACATGGCAGAGGAAAATCGGTCAGTTGTGCCGCATGAGGAAAATTTGTCCGGTAAGAATAAAGAAAAATCATTTTGCAAACACGCCGTACCAAATGATAGGACCCGCGAGATTTTAACGTTTGCCTGCAGCAGAATTAGCGTTTCACGTTGCTGTTGCCCGTTGTTTGTATTTGTTTTCTGACGTTTCGCACCACGTCGAGACCATAATTGGGTCATCCTGCCCCAGTATAACGATGCCACCGATTCTGAATGAAACCGCGGCGGTTGCGGCAACAAAGACCCTCTTCTGTGTATTGGGATTTTGGCAATTCCTCGATAGAACATCGTCGTAGTATTTTTGCTTCGTGTGGAGCAAAGAAATGTGTGTGTCAGGGTAGACAATGAATGATTTGCGAACGAATTCGAAGGTCGATAAGACGATATTCGACGCCAATGCTCCGGCAGTCAATCATCAATGACAATGTTGTGATTGTGAAAAGACAAAATAATATTCTTGTAACGCTTAGCAGGTACAGGTATCGAGGTCGTTATTTACATATCCCAATCGGACCGGCTTGTGTATTGCAGCTACCATGTTTGGAGTATACCCACATGACCCAATCAGTGATCAAAGACAATTAAGTTTTTGATAACAAGATTTAACAAGATTGCCATCCAAAGGCAAAGTAACATGCTCCAGATGGCAAGTTGACAAGGAAGCCATTGCCTTATCAAAAGTAATTGTATGAATAGCATCAATTAAGTGCAGTAAAATCTCACTGGAAGCAGATTCTGCTTAATAATGGATGGTGGCTGCCTAACATAAAGAAGAACATGAGACAAAATATCAGGGACTGAAACATTTTCAGGATATAAAGTGCAGCAACAACATCTTATCTTGAATCAGGGTTTGGGACAGGCTCATAAAGCAAAAGGCCCCACGCATCCCTGACAATGAACCATTGGGTAACAGTGATCAAATCAAATACATTTTGACATCAGGGTAAAATCAGAAAGTAAAAATAAAAAGAAATACACAAGAAACTTCCATAAAGGTAAATATCAAGATATGAGAAAATACTTGGCAAAGCTAATGAGGCACCAGTTGAATTTTGGAACATTCTGAAATATGAAATCGAGAGTAGGCCTGTCATTGAACAATTTGTTTTCTTGAAAAAACAAGGAAAATGATCTAGAAACAAACACTTGTCAAAAGAAGCTACTACAGAAATAGCATCAAGCAAACTATGTGGAGGGTTTATAGGCGTACCAGAAAGGATGAAGACTACACAAATTACAAAGAGGCACTTAATGCAACTACGACTAATTAGAAAATCTAAAAAAGCTATGAGCAAAAATTAGCATGTAACATAAAATACGACAGCAAGAATTTGTATGCATATGTCATGAGTAAACAAAGCGTACAAGACAAGGTTGAACCACTAGAAGGCAGTGTTGGAAATATAATATCACAAGGTTTTTTTAAAGGTGGACGACCTAAAAGGATACTTCAGTTCATTGTTTACCAGAGAGGATATTAATTAATTACCAGTTCCATATGCTAAATGTTTAGGGCAGTCAATTGTAACTCCTGAAATGGTAGCTAAGAAAATAAAGGCAATGATGCATAATGAATCACCTGGAGTGGACGGAATTCTGCCAAGACTACTAATGGAAACAGTAGAACAAATTAGTATGCCACTTGCAAGAGTGTTCAACTTATCATTAAAAGAGGGAGTGGTTCTTTTGAATGGAAAGAAGCAAACCAATCATGCCATTATGGAAAGAAGCAAACATACCATTATTTAAAAATTACAATTTGGTGTTAGTCTGTTACTGATCTTTCAATTTTCTCTATTATTTCTCAGTTGTATTTTGTGTCAAATCACTCAAATGTACTTGCATTTAGAAAAGTATATTTGTTCTTTTTTAAAGCCGAAGATGTTGGTCCTGGCGAGGACATAACTCTATTGGAACATCCACCTGAAGCAGTATCCATGATGCAACAGGAAGAAATAGCTTCACTGCCGAAGGATGTGATATCAACTCTCCCTGATGAGGTGGTATTGGCAGCATCACATGTTATAGTGCCTGCGTCCCAGGATGAAGTCTCTACTGTTGAACATATTACAATGTCATTAACGTCACAAGAGACAATGCCGTCTTTGATAGAGGAGGTGGTATGCACTGTACCTCAAGAGGTGATATTGAACCAGGATCTAGCAACAGCTGAACCTAACGTGGTGCTAAGCACAACTTTAAATGACAGCCTAAATGATCACGTCGAATCGACATCGGAACTCATGATATCGGAAGTCAAGTCGCAAGCTTCTGTGTGCGCTGATGATGAGTTTGAGGGCCAGATTATAATCATCGAGACAAATGAGCCTACAGAAAAGCAAGTAGCAAACACAGAAGAGAGTATGGTCAGCGGTAAGCAGATCATGTTTGAGTTAGGGGAAGCACCTCTATATAGCGAGCACCATGTGGATACCGAACACATGCAGGTCATGTCCGTCAATGAACACGGTGACACAGTTGATTTTGAGACTAACCCTGATGGCAGTGTCAAGCATGTTGAGATTATGGCCATGAACAAACACAACGAGCATGCCGGTGGTGTATATGAAGAGCCACCACCAGGTATCAGCACTGAGCAGGTACTCGTGAAGATTTTACCATTTTTAAACATGTAGTGAGGAGTGGTCAATTTGCTGTAGTAAAATCAATATCGTAATTATTCTGGACCAAATAAGAGGTCCCCGTATGCTAGAATTTTATTGGTGTGCATTTTGTGTTGTTAACATTATTTTAGGAGTGTTTTCTGTAAAGTATGCTTTTGCAGGGTTTTCCCTGAGAATTATATAAATTCATAACATACACTGGTAGAATAAATAACGACTGTCTTTTTTGGAGGTCTTATATTTTGGGACAGCCCCTTGTCGTGACTGAATGATTGCCTCGATTATTTGCTAAAAGTTGCTGCATCTGATGCTGCTATCTAATGGCTGCAGTGTTTCCTTGAAACTGACTACATTAATCGTTACTTCAATATTTTCCTAAACTGCCATATTGCTACTGTGCGTGTTTGGTTGTATGATGTTATAAACATGTCATAATACATGTCCTTGTGTCAACAGGTGACAGTTGTGACCGTTGAGGAACAAGGACAGAGGTTGCTGGTTCCATCCCATTCTGGTTACGTCGTCACCCGCACTCCGACGGTGGTCTCTCCTCCCGGGAAGAACACATTAACCACACTTCCCAGATTCTCCCCCGTCATCGTCTCGACAGCCTCCCTCGCTTCAGCTGTGCAACATCACCTGCTTGCCCCAAAGGGGACGACACCCTCATCCACGATATCGCTTGCCACTTCGACGATAGGAACTGTCAATGTAAAGCCAGCCTTTATCAAACAAAAAGCCGTTGCCGTGATACCGCCGCCACAAGAGGTCACTAGCGATGGAGTGATGTCACGTGTGCCGCGCTGCTTTGTCTGTGGCGATAGGTCATCGGGGGTACATTACGGCGTGCTGGCCTGTGAAGGCTGCAAGGTGGGTGACTCTCATTTGCACTCGAATGAATAAACGGGCAAAGCACAGAAATGTTTGGTGATTTTCAATATCAGGTGTCGTATATTTGAAAGTTTTCCTTTTGGCAGTTATGTTTTCATTGAGGTATCTTAGATATAAATTCATATATTTTGTACAATAAAAATTTTACTTTTTAATATGAATTTCCTCATTAAAACTATGACTTTGTCATTGAGAAACTGTATATATATAGCACTGCATGTCATGATCTTTCTTCCTCTTTGAACAATCATTGTTTGAAATCCCTTCAAAACAAAAACAATTTTAATTTATTATTTTAACACGCATTTTTACTATATACTGTATTTAGAAGTGAGATTTGCTAAAAACCGTATCGTTCATTTTTCTTGCATGTTCTTCTGCATAGATGTTCTATCATTCGCAAGTAGTGCAGGTCAGTGTCTCACAGTGAACCAATACCAATAGAACTGTGCTCATTTCAGGGTTTCTTCCGCCGTGCCCTCCAAGACATTGGGGACCCAAGTCGCAAGAAGTGTTACTACAACAGGAACTGTGACATCACAGTGCAGACCCGCAACCGCTGTCAGTACTGTCGTCTACAGAAGTGTCTTGCACTAGGCATGTCGCGATCAGGTATGGATGTCAACCATCCTCACGATAGCAGTGTCATATCAGCAGATTCCATGTGAATTTTACAGCTGTGCTAGTGGAAGATGTTACAACAAAAATGTGAAAAAAAGAATGATTGTTCCATCAGCCTCATTATATGCCTTCTTAGAGATATGTACTTTTAACATCACATGGTTGAGTAAATGTCAGTGTTTCTACATTTGGTGACATTATAAGAAAACAAACAAAGAAATGCGATGGAATTTGTGGAAAAGAAAATATAATGAAAATATATTGTATTATAGGTAAAACAGTTAAATGGGATGTTCCCCTTGGTTAGAACAAAATGGCTTGACCCGTTTACATTGGTCAGAATATGTTATGACATAATAACAGATACTGAAATAAAACGTTAATACATTTTTGTATTTCACATAGTATTCATAGTTAATGCAGAGACACAAAATGCTGGGAAGGTAGCTTAAGAACTCAATACTGCATTGCCATCCAACGAAGCATGCGTCCGGCTGTTCACGGCTACATGTCTGCTTTATTAACCCAGGTGTGCATGCCTTTGTGATGTTTAGTTTCAGAATCAGTTACTGCTCAAATGGAAACCTGTTTATATGAATTTTTGTGTTTCCATTCTAGTCAAGTGAATGTTATGTCAGTTACTTTACTGCTTTACTTTATAGTTCAATTTAGTAGATTTTTTTCCAATTACACATCTAATTACTTATGGTTAATGAATGTTTTCTTCTCTGTAAATACATCCACAATATACTTTACTAGCTCTGTGACTACATAAACGCATACATAAGTACGTGTGTGCATTTATGACTGGTAACGTATGTTGTAGCAGCAAAACTTGGTCGACGCTCCCGGAAGATGCGCGAGATGATTAACGAAGCGACACGTACAATAGAAGACTCTCAGACAGCACAAGCCCTGCATGGCCTTCTAAGTCTCAAGTCGCCAGAGACGTCCGTATGTAATAATTTCCCTGCACTACTGAAGGCAGTCGGTCAGCACATCAAGCCAGCAGACACCTCAAGCTTAGAGCGCAAGCCACAGCAGATCATTCAGATGCCCGATGGCATGATCTATGAAGTGTCAGAAGTACCTTCACCATTGACAACTATCATGCTTCCATCCACAAAAGTAGAAAAACCCACGGACGGTAAAGCTCCGGTGGTCGTGGGGCAGATTCGACCCCAACAGGGGCAGGGTAGTGGGTCTATGGTGAAACTGCTTCTGCAAATGCAGTCTCAAGCAGATGCGGCAGCGAGTGCAAAAAAGTCTGCCACAGCGCCATCTTGTGCTGAGACATCACAGTCACCGCTGACGATCGCTGCAGCGATTCCATCACCGCTGACGATATCACCAGGTCAGGTTCTTGGTCAACTTGCACACACACCGAAGCTAGGCCGGCCACTTGCGAAGGGCATATCGCCAAGCAGCGGTAACCATCCAATTATATTGCAGCATAGCAAATCTGCGAACAGTGGAATTCCCATGCCGATACAATTACTTGGAATGACGACTTCGTCACCAATGGTACATATCGTACCACAGACTGCTGATGTGCGTCTGACATCGACCTCGATACGATCACAGCTGAATGGCCAGCCCCTCATTGTGCCATCATTGGTTTCCACCACCACCTCAACGGAACTGCTAACGTCATCTGTCAAACCAGAAAAACAATCTCCGTCGAGAAAGCGACCACAATCGGTCATTTCACACACAACAACATCAATGAACGCCATCATAACCCAGCCTCTCAAAATCCAGAAAACATATGATGCACCTGCCATCTCACGGACGGTTATGACTACACTGCAGGCGCGTTCATCCGTGCTTCCAAACAAACCAAATTCGTGCACGTTGAGCAAACCATCATCGGAACTGGCAGCCGTCATTTTACCAATGCTCGAACCCATTAGAACTGATGCGCCATCAGGGTCACTGGAACTTCCAGACGTCGAAACGTTGACTGCAGCGATTCACAAAGGTTTCCGAGAGATCTTTGAGCACATCCAATCACAGCTGGAGGAGTTAAGGCGACGGAACAATGGTGCTGACATTGATGGTGCAGACAAGACAAGGCCATTGATCAGTAGAGTCATAGCTGAGCAGATCAACACTCCAGTGAAGGACACGAGCAGTAGCAATGAACAGGTAAATTATAAAGTTTAACTGGTAAGTGTTTAAGAATGGATGAATGTTGGATTTGCTTTCTGTTGTCTGAAATATAAAATAAAACATGAATGCTGATTATGGAAAACTAATTGTTGATGGCCTTTTGCGGATGTATTGAACAGATAATGGTCAAATAATATATTTAAAACTTGTTCGTAACAAATATCTGGTCATTCAAGATGTTAGAATAGATTTAGTTTATGCTACTTAACATGAGTTTGCAATAAAAAATTTCACACTTCATATATATTTAATTTTTATGTCCCCCTTTGAATGAAAATTTATTCAACACACATGTACGAAGACTAGCAGAAGTCTCTCTATGGTGCTATGTCCTTGAGGTAATTGCAAAGTGAAATTCACAATAATTATGTGTTTGTTAATACAATCAATACTAGTTGTTTGAAAGTTAACTTTAAATAACATCATCCCCTTGCAGGACAGTGCGTCAACCAACCAGACAGACCTGTGCTGGCAGAGGTTTAGGACGAGGTTCAGCGAGGTTGTGAGGAACGTGATTCACTTCTCAAAGAGGATTCCTGGTTTTCAGCAGCTCAGTATCGATGACCAGCTCTGTCTTGTTAAAGGCGGGACATTCGAGGTAGGTGTCATTCAGGTGTATGAGTGGTGACATGTTAAGCCCAGTGTATATGTTACGGACCTACTCAATCCAACTCACTTCCACATCTAAAAGCCAGTTGCTTTGCATCATTATGTAATGACACGATGTAATGCAACTAGTTTTATGTTGTTGTAGCGATTCAGGTTGAGTCAGGTCGTAACATGTATACAAGGCTTTAGTTAACTGTTTCTTTGCTAAATATACATTTAGCTTTGGTTTTTCATAGCAGTAGCAAGTTACAGGAAAGTATCGCAAAAGTTAGCAAGAGTTTACAGTAAATTTTGATGCTGTATTGACTTGAAGCAATTGAATTCTGCCTGAATAATCTACCGTAAAATTCTTGAGTAAAGTTGTAGTGGCTTCAAAGTCTTGGGTTATGTTCCCACCTATGTTACTCTAACTAATTCACCGTTCAGGCGTCATCCTCACAGGGAGTCCTCAGCACATGACAAGTGTCTGTGTGTCTGGTGGAGGCTGTAAATCATCACCCGGTTTGGACACTGCTTGTGGATGATGCCCAAGTGCTTCTCCTCGATGGTGCTGGCCTCGGACAGGCTGGAGACTATGTCACAGCAATGCTCGTGGGGCTGCTCTGGCTTCCATTGAAGTGCTGCATCACTTTCAAGCATCCTGTCCTGCCAGAAGCTGCTCGCTACATCATTGCCTCTGGCATATCGTCCTATCAAACCATGTATTTGTCAGTTGCTGTTTTAACCAATCATAGTTACAGGTGAAATATATTTGTGATATTTCTTCTCTAGGTGGCCTGTGTGGTTCACGCCGGTTTCATAGATGGCACTACTGATATCATGTACCTGTCGATGCCCAGCGGTTGTACGGTCACTCGTGATCAGCTTAAGGCTAGCTTCCTGCTTGGGGAGAACTTCATAGAGTTACTGTTCAACTTCTCCATCCGATTCAGTGCATTCAATCTCACACATGACGAACTCGCCCTCTTCTCTGCTCTCATGCTCATCACCCCTGGTAGGTGGCATCACTGTATTTGTTGTCATCATGAATTCTTTATATGTATATAAGTATATAATATAAAGAATATATTGATATAATGCACCTAGTATCCTTTAATATTGAATATACTACCATCTTGTAAAATATGGTTGCTGTCCAAAGCAACACATTCACAGATGGCAAGTGGATAAGGAAGCCATTGGCTTTTCGAGAGTCCAACAATGTTTCATATAATAATTATATTTGTAACCTGCCTTTAATGTGTTTATTTGTCCCAAATTTAAAGATAATTAAATTAATGGCCAACGTGCCACTGACCAAAATTCATATAAATTACAGGGTTTGCCTTGATCCATAGCATGGTTTAGAAAATGGATCATTCTTTGTCAAGATTTAAATTAACCATTCTGTTCTTTACTTTAGTACAGATAACTCCATTTTACTGCCTTGTAAATAAAATATGTTTTGCATGTATGATTTTTTTCTTTATTAATTCCTCGAGTTTATTATCTCCCGTAAACTACACTCTTGGGGAGTAATTTACTAAGTATGTTATAAATCGGATTAACTCTGATGTACTTTTTGTTCCCAGAGTTGAAACAAATATTGGAACTAGCGCTTTCTCGATTCCTGCACGAACTTTTGCAAATCATTCCCTGTTAGTGTTAGGTCCGTAGGAAACATAATCAGACTTGTTATTATCTGATGATTTATCTTTTTAACCATGCTGTACCTCCATAGCATATTCATCCATCTGTAGACAGCTTTATAAAAAACAATTTTGAAATTGCCTAACCATTTTGTTTTGATGTGCCTCTGAGTTCTGGTTTTCGATAATTTTGACACAATAGAAGTTTTATAATAGTATTATTATCGTCGTTACTTTGCCCAGATTGCCATGTATTGAAGAACCATTAATTGTGTTATAACTCCAAGCATGTTGTTACTTTGCCCAGGTCGCCATGGATTGATGAGTCACTCACTAATTGTGTTATGACTCCAAGCAAGTTGTTACTTTGCCCAGATCGCCATGGATTGAAGAGTCACTCACTAATTGTGTTATGACTCCAAGCATGTAGTTACTTTGCCCAGATCACCATGGATTGAAGAATCACTAATTGTGTTATGACTCCAAGCATGTAGTTACTTTGCACAGGTCACCATGGATTGAAGAGTCACTAATTGTGTTATGACTCAAAGCATGTTGTTACTTTACCCAGGTCTCCATGGATTGAAGAGTCACTAATTGTGTTATGACTCCAAGCATGTAGTTACTTTGCCCAGGTCTCCATGGATTGAAGAGTCACTAATTGTGTTATGACTCCAAGCATGTTGTTACTTTGCCCAGATCGCCATGGATTGAAGAGTCACTAATTGTGTTGTGACTCCAAGCATGTTGTTACTTTGCCCAGATCGCCATGGATTGAAGAGTCACTAATTGTGTTATGACTCAAAGCATGTTGTTACTTTACCCAGGTCTCCATGGATTGAAGAGTCACTAATTGTGTTATGACTCCAAGCATGTAGTTACTTTGCCCAGGTCTCCATGGATTGAAGAGTCACTAATTGTGTTATGACTCCAAGCATGTTGTTACTTTGCCCAGGTCTCCATGGATTGAAGAGTCACTAATTGTGTTGTGACTCAAAGCATGTTGTTACTTTGCCCAGGTCTCCATGGATTGAAGAGTCACTAATTGTGTTATGACTCCAAGCATGTAGTTACTTTGCCCAGGTCTCCATGGATTGAAGAGTCACTAATTGTGTTATGACTCCAAGCATGTTGTTACTTTGCCCAGATCGCCATGGATTGAAGAGTCACTAATTGTGTTGTGACTCCAAGCATGTTGTTACTTTGCCCAGATCGCCGTGGATTGAAGAGTCACTAATTGTGTTGTGACTCCAAGCATGTTGTTACTTTGCCCAGATCGCCATGGATTGAAGGATCACGACACTGTGAGCAAGTTGCAGGAGACACTCATTCAGGCACTTCAGGCAGAGATTGCCAGCAACCACCCGACCGAGAACGGACTCTTTCCACGCCTACTCATGGTCATCTCAAGTCTACGTGAACTCAACGTGGAGCACCGGTGCATGCTGGGAACAATCAAGGGCAAACCCGAGTTTTCGGACTTCCACACGGAAGTGTTTAGTCTCGCAGAATGAGACTTTGGCCTTGCTGAGAGAGAAAATGGTTCTGGGGGCACCTTCTGAAGCAAATGCAGTACTGTAAGCCCACGTTCTGTGAACTGGATTTAGTTATGAAATTAAATCAGTTAGAGCACCGCTGAGAAAAGTGACTGTCCTGGCAGAAACTGCCCATTGCCAACCTTTTCCCAAAATGGGAAATTGTCAGATCTTGTTAGACGTGATTGTATATTGTTATGGTTGTATATTATGTCGATGGACATATTATGTTCGTTTTTCCTGATTGTGTTTGTCGTACCACATTATGTAGATAAGATAACATGCTCAGTTTGTGGCATTGCAGGGTAGTAGTCATGTTTTTGTGTGAAACTAATAATATTACAGGCCGCAATCGGAGAGTTTGTGTAATGTTGTGTGTACTTGAAGATGTAAAATACCATTGTTGCTATTTATATATCTAAATTATAATTCATCATGTGTTACCCAGGAGTTGATATGAACTCACAGTTCCTTTTATTAAGTTGTGTTGTTGTTAAGTATAAAACTGTGTATATCAATGCAAGAGTACATATGTGGTATAGAATTTCTGTGTCGTTACATGGTCATAAAGCCAGTGGTTAAGCTAAGCTCGACCTTATGCATGTTTTTGAAAAAAAAATTACTGAAGATATGTAGTATTTTAACTACACTATATGTAATATTTTCACTGCTTCAGTTAAGTATATTTTTGCCATGGATGCACAAATGAGTTTAGCCATCTTAATTATTTGTGTGTTTGTACTGTTTCCTTTGCTGTAGAAAACCCAAACACAGATAGTTACACCATCCATAGATATCTGTTCATGTAGAATTACACACATCATAGTTAAGTGTATTGCATGAGTTATTTTGTAGAAGCATGTATTATTATATATGTGTGCACACATACAAATATATGTTCATGTATGTGTGCATACATATATGCATGTTTGTGTGTGGCATACAAGAGGTTTGAGTTCTACCTCATCCTTGCCTGTTCCACAAGATATTCTGGCCATCCAGGTGAATGTTAGATTCTGAGGTTGACCAAATTGTTCCGTATATCTGATGTTCCTTATATAAACAAGTACATAAAACAGTGCAGAGTGGAACGGGATTTTCATAGTTGTTCCTTTTAACAGGTTGTTCCATACATTGGTATTCCACATAGTGAGAGTACTTGCGCTTTCCACAAGTTTAAATTGTGTACACAGTTTCTTTAATTTCCATCTGACACTGTCTGTTTGTCTTTTTGAGCGTTTGGTGCGACTTGAAGTTTAATAGATAACAAGTGTTATGATAATCGTGATGTGTAGAACTGCATTCAGCTTTGTTGATAACGAATGTCTTTCCAGTGATGCAGTTAGTTGGAAGAACAGCTTCCCATGGGATAGTGAGGTTTGCCTAATTCATAGATGGCCTCCCAACCATCTCAAACCAGCATGTTTTCTGTCTATATTTGTTTTTATTGTGGGAAAGTAACGTCAGTTGATAGGCATTGTCACTAGACCAGTGAATCCAACTGGCAACACTGAAGTGTCAGTTTTAAGTCAAAGGGAAACAAAAGTCATGTTTTTTGGCCTGTGCACCTATAAGAGTTGCTAAAACATAAACAGTTGTAACTGCAATTACGAATATCACGCCAGTCATTTACTAGGAAAACCTTGTTGAACACGGCATCTTAACTTCATGGGCCACTTCATACAGTTAGATAACCCTACGTCATGAGTGTGGTATTCTGGCAATATTCACTTGCCAAATGAAGATATATGTGTACACCTATTCCTATACTTGCCAATACTATATAAAGCTTTGCTATTTGCATCCAAATTCAACTAATGTAACATATTTTGACCTTTGTTTATTAAACTGGTCCTCTTTCTGGCAAAATAACATGTTTTTTTTAGACTTTGTTGGTTAACTTGGTTCTGTGTATGCCTCCCTTAATACGTCACTTGTAGTCTCGGTTACCCAGATTTTATACAACTGCGCACTGGTCAGCCCTCAGTTAACCAGATAAATTACCGGAATCTCCCACTTTTAGAACACATTTTGAGTAAACCACTGGCATGATATGCTTGATTTTAGTTGCACGTGGTTAGTTTTGAATAACTCTTTCAGGTGCGTAGCCTCAAAACTATCACTTGTTTTGTTTTAAGTTAATCCAGGTCTGGTTAACTGAGGTCTGGTACATGAAATGATCAAATGAACTTCACTTTAGAGAGATTATTTGAAGTAAATATAACGTGTTCTTTTGTCGTGGATATGTTTTAATATCATGATTATCAGTACAATCAAAATGTGCTGTTGTCAAATCTGTATTGTGTGTGGCTTTATATAGTATGTGTATTATTTAATCTGTACATATGTTTTATGTTTTTGTTGACGTGTGCTGTCCAGTGGTGTTGCTTGCATTTATTATGTATGTGTTTGTACAAGAACAAAAATTGCTTTCTGGATCTGCCTTGCATGTTGCATCTTATGAGAAAATATATTGAGACTTCTGGAAATGTCTCTGTATTATTGGAGAACACAGGAATCTTAATGTTTTTGTTTGTTTGTTTGTTTATTTATAAAGCCTCACAATCATCAACATGATATTGTTAAAGGCTTTGCTCGCAATTAAAACAAATAATGTCCCATTATTGTTGCAGTTGTCACACCAGTATGGTGGCTTTTAAATTAAATTGACACTGTTTTATTTATGTATTTTTATTATTGTTTTCTATAGAAGAAACACAGCATGAAACATGGGCAAGCCATGCTAGTATCTTCTGCTTTTGAAACTTTGCCAGAAATATTGGAGAAAAACGTTTGGTCATTTGTGGTGTTAGTGTTTCCGGCATAATATGTACAGTAGGTGCATGATTCTGTCAAATGGGAAGGTTTTGTTGAAATTGCCTATGCAAGATGTTGCATTGCGTCTAGTTGGATTTCTCTCACGGTATGAAATAAAATGTGAATCATGTTTAGTTATCATTTATAATTATGCCAAAAAATTAATATAGCTAGTTGAACTGGCATAAAGTATTTCAAACTTATTATATGAATTAAAGCAAATGCACAAATGAACAACTGTTTGATTATTGCCTCTAATTAAAGCCATTATCAGATTTCAACCACAGAAATGATGTTGAATTATTGTTTGTAATTAGGAGAATCTACATTTTAATGGCATGTTTAAATCCATTATTCTGTATGAAATAATTGCACAGGGTCTATAATATATAAAAGGTAGCATTTTGAGAAATATTTGTGTTGATAGTTAACTCCATCATGATTTTTTTCATAGTATATCCATCATGCAGAAAGGTATACACCTGAAGTACCTTCAGTGACACAGTCAAAGTATCATCAGACAGACAGGGATACACCTGAAGTACTCTTGTGAAACCTTCAGTGGGACAGTCAGCATATCATCAGATAGAAAAGGGTACACCTGAAGTACCCTTGTGAAACCTTTAGTGATACAGTCAGAGTATCGTCAGACAGAAAGTCATTGTGCACATGTGTAGATCAATAAACATCAGCATACATCAGGCTTGTTTCTGTTTGACGATACTCTGCATCAATGAATGTTTCTCAAGAGCACTTCAGGTGCATCACTGTTTTCTCTGATGATACTCTTGAGTCTTTGAAATGTGAAGTATTCTTTTAAAAAATTCAAAGACTCAGAGTATCATCAGAGAAAACAGTGATGCACCTGAAGTGCTCTTGAGAAACATTCATTGATGCAGAGTATCGTCAAACAGAAACAAGCCTGATGTATGCTGATGTTTATTGATCTACACATGTGCACAATGACTACAGGACATGGGTCACCTAGTGTTAAAATATAATTTTACACTGTTGTGGATATGCAAATACAACGTTTTATAAGATTATGGACATTAATTAAGCTTGTGAATATTTTCTGGCACATACACAAGCACGCTTTCATATACCTAGCATATACACACATAAAAGATGTCTTCATGAAGATGGAACTAATGAAAAATATTATTATTTATTTACCCATGCAAAAACATGCATACATGTTATACAAAGTTAAATTTAGAGCAGGTAAGTGTACGTAATCACTCAAATAAATCATTACTTGTCAATTAAGTAATATCCAGTGATCCCACATCAACAAATTTATAGTAATTATGTGCACTGCTGCCGTTTCCTAGAAATCAATACCATTTAATGCACCATCGTGTCATTGTTTAAAAATAATATATGAAGGCAGAACAATTAATATAATTTATACAACTGAAAACCTATAATGTGTAGGAACTATATTGAAGTTTTTTTAACAATTATATTTAAAGTTTATTAATTAGAATGTCGTGTATGCTACATCGTATGCTACTGGTTAAATTACGTCGCATGTCGTGGTAAACTAGGCATAGCTCCAATCCTCGTCACCAAGTCCAAGGATATTAATTTGGCTTTGCTAATTTTTCTTGTGCCAAGTTGTGGTTTTTACATTTTTCCCGTGTGTTAAGCCAGCCAACTTTTGTACTACCACAATACTTATCATTTTAATGTTATAACGTACGTTTAACGTAACTACTTGGTAAGTGTTAGTTCTTTTCAACAATACGCGTATGCCTTAGAATATAGTCAGTTTGTAACAAGGGGTGTATTGTCGCCTAGAATATCAACAAACACCACGTGTTCAGAGTAAATTTTGTTTGGTACCAATTGTTATTTATGTCAACGAAGTGCCCGGCTGCTGTACCACAGTTTCAGAGGTTGCGTTTTACGACGCACCCTTGACTCAAAATGGGCGAGCAATCGCGGTGGACGCTGGGAAATAATACTCTACTCGTTCATTTGCTAGGGAAGAGGTAAAGAAGACGCCATTTTATCTGCCGAAGCGATTCAGTAGTGGACCGAACGAAAAGAAATCACATACTGGCTACATTCACAGGTAAGCGAACTGCAACCAGTTATCACAGAAGAACATATATTTATGTAAATTACGACATACTGTAAAGCACAACTTGGCTGGAGGAGTGTTTTCGCAGAGAAAAGTAGACAAATATGAAGCAAGACGTCCACTGACAAGTCTCGGTCGTGTGTCCACCGGTGCCTGCGACTTTTCTGCAATTAGAATAAAAACGCGATGTGTAACTATTTTTCTTATCGTGTGATGCTCACACATGTCAACTAAGCGTGATGTTTTATACGCAACACAAGCGTTGATCGGTGCGTTGGTTAACACGTAACGCACTGTTTTTGTGTCATGGTTTCGCCTGGGGCCGGGCTGGTGATTGGGTTCGCGTTGCCGTAGGAAAGGCCGGCCATATGACACTATTGACAGCGACAGAGTGACTAACATACTTACATAACCGCAACAAAGTGGAAGGTAAACCGAAAGCGTGGTTATATACATAAAACGCTTACTTTCCGTACGTTTAATCGGGGAGTTGTACCCTGAATTGTGTCATCTAACATTAGTCATTACTGATTTCAGCTTTAAAAAAAAACAAGTTTTAAAAGGCATCATATTTTATACACTTTCATAAATGTTCACGTTAGCATCAACTTATTCATCATTGACTTATTTCAAGTTAATCTAAATATTCCGATTAAATTTGAAAAAAGGTTTTATATGTCAAAACATGGCTTTACATGGCCTTCAGTGACAGTGGCTCCATCAGTCATACAATATTATGCATTGATTTTCCTATATTCATACTTCACTCACTCACCCAACCCTCTTCGCTTCCACTGGAGCATAATGCGCCCAGCACAGTCAAGGGCGATTAAATTCCAGGTCTTCTCAGTCAGCGTCACTTCTTCTTCCACTCTGGCTTTTAGGGTGAACCTTTTATGATACTGTAAACATTGTGCACAAGTTATATTTTTATTTGTAAGACCTTTGAAATTAGCATGAATTATACTATGGAATGGCATGAATATTGACTTAGCATATACAAAATTATCATGAACTTTCCTGTCAGTATACATTACTATACTTCAAGTGTTGCATACACTGCTGCGCCACAACTTTAGAGCAACCCATTACCTCATTCGTCATACTGTCATTGCATTCATTAACTTTTATGATGAGCAGTATGGTGTTTATCACTTTATGTCACAGCATTCTTGTTAGGTTCATTGCTTTGCTACTTAAATTAATGAATATGACAGTTCACTGGCAGTTTTGTCTCTGTTATCACATTATTGTCTACACTTGCCATATAACAGCTTACATCAGGGATGGCCTGAAGCTTATTAAACCCAAACTTACATATCGCAAATGAAGAAATGTAATGCTCAGTGTTTGAAACTTTTTTTGCAATAAAACCAATCTTTCTCTTCCTTTGAAATCAATGTTCGAAATTAATAGTGATCCTATGGCCTGAGTCTACCAAATATGTTCTAGTAAATAGCTTTATCTGATTTATTTTAACATGTCTCGCAAAGAATCTGACACTCTTTTTGAGTTGTAAAGCACTTGACAATGGTCATCCTTTACACACTGGAAACAAAACGTTAATTTTGTCTGCCACCATAGTCCCCGCATCATTCCATCTAGCTGGCGGGTTGGCCTGTAGGTTCTGCTATGCGCCATTCTAATATAGTGTAGACATTCCCATTTTTACGAAGGCACATTTTTTGCCTAGTTTTGACGGACATTTTCTTAATTGACATTCGGTTTGTGGGGGTAGCGTTCTCCATTTGCAAATAAGTACAGTCACACCACGTTATTACGCGCCCCATTATTATGCAGATTCGGATATAAGGCGGTCATGGACCCTGATTTTCTGTCGCCATGGGGAAATGCCAAATGGACCTGCATAAACCTAGATTTGCTTTGATAATTCTCAAGAAACATTAGCCTTTAGGTGAACAATATCAATGAACGAGTGTCAATGTGTTGTTTGTTTTGCGCTGCCGCCGACATCAATCACTGTCACTGGCTTCAATTCGGCGGTTTGTAAATTCCAATTGAGATTCACAAATACGCCTCGCCTAAGAATCAGATAAACAGTCTTAAATGCAATTTAGTATGCAATACCAATATAACACTGGGGTAAAATGGCATGCTTCCATTGCATCGTAAATCTAATCGTTTTTGCTACTGGTGCGCAAAATACGAATTCGTCATCCGCATATGAAACAATGGATTGATGTTAAGTGATACGTTATAAATTTTTGCTTCGGTCGAGATCGGTTGATGGACAAAGTGAAGCAATTACTAGTTCTATTCCATAACGGTATACATACATGTATTTTATTCAGTTCAGGGTTCAACATGGTGTGACATTTAAAAATAATACACCTTGATGCTAGTTGACTCGTTTAATAAGCTCTATAAACTGTGTATTGGCATATAAGACAGTGCTGCAAGCACACAGTGTCTTGGTGAAGTGGGTGGCGATCGTTGTTGTAGCTCCCTGGTGGCAGATATGAGAACACCTAACACGCCTCGCATACAGTGCGGTCCGAAATCGTGGACCCCAACCACCGCGTTATAACGAGGCTTGACTGTAGTCAGAAACGATCTGGTGTGGTATAGAAAAGTGAAAAAGTCAACATGCCCATTGAAATGTGACCCCCACTATAGAATTGTCAATGTATTACCCGGCACAAGTTGCACAACACATACGTAAAATAACAATGTTGAATCATAACATGAATCAAGGTAATTGTTTTGAGAACAGCTGGTTTGAAGAATTAGATTTGAGATGATTGATAACAACTGGTTTTAGTCATGTGTGATGGAGGACGTGAAACAACGCATTAACGCAAAAATTAATGAATACAGTTGAAATTATGTTGCTACATATATCTTAACAGGACACCACCACGTAGATTCCTAGAGTAGTTGAAGTTGCCTTGGTTTTTTGGCCTCTGTGATATTTGAACAGCCCTATGTCCACCATCACACACAACATTTACTGGTAGATGTAACATTTTGATTGTAAATTAATATAAATTCCCACTCAGTTATATTCCCATGCATTTATTATAAAAGGCAGGACTTCACACTACAGTAGTACCTGCCTTCAACGGACACTTCTGTATCCAAGCAAAATTGTCCCTACATGGCAGGTGTCCCCTCATCGGAGGGACAGGCATGATGGAGTGGAGGGCTGAAATAAGGCACGTTAGGTGTTCCCATGTCTACCACCAGGATGCTACTAACCAACAGCGATCGACATCCGCTGCTCCAAGTCCAAGAACGCTGTCGAAGCCACAGTGTGCTTGCAGCACTGTCTTATACGGCAATGTGCAGTTTATAGAGCTTATTAAACGGGTCAACTACCATCAACGTGTATTATTTTTAAATGTCACACCCTGTTTAATCGTTAACTGAATAAAATACATGTACGTATACCGTTATGGAATTATGATGATGATGTACTGAACTAATAGGCCTACGAATCGAAAATAATAACCTTGATTTGAGCAGCCGAAAATGTATATGAGTTGACACACGCAGTATGTAACCTGGTTAAACACAGAAAACGACATTAGGCAGAATTAATAATCGTTTCACCTCGATTTTCAACTGATCTCGACCGAAGCATAAACTTATGATGCACGACTTAGCATCGATTCGTCGTTTCATATGCGGATGACGAATTTGTATTTTCGCGCACCGGTAGCGCATTTGGCATGTTGGTTTCACGTCGTTTAGATTGGAGGCATGCCATTTCACTCTAGTGTCATATTAGTACTGCATACTAAATTGCATTTAAGACTGTTTATCTGATTCTTATGCGAGGCGTATTTGTAAATCTCGATTGCAATTTCAAACCGCCTAAGCGAAGCCAAACAAACAACTAGTTGACATTCGTTCATTGTCGTTGACATTGTTCACCTGTTTCTCGAGAATTGTCAAAGCAATTCTAAGTAGATTTAAGCAGGCCCTTTTTGGCATTTCCCCCGGCGGCAGAAAATCGGGGTCCACGACCAACAGCCTTATATCCGAATTCGCGATATAACGTTGTTTTCCCCACTACACACCGTGCTGTCACCATTTTGGAAATAAAATATTTTGAGGAAAAAATACGAAAATAATGATTACTGTCCGTCTTAGCAGGGACAGCAAACCAAAATATCCTGTCCGCTGTCCGCGTTCACCAGGTGTCCCCTCATCAGAGGGACATTAACATGGTAAAACAGTCTGTACATTGAGAAAGTGTCCCGCCATAGCAGTTGTCCGCTCATCGGAGGGTCCGCTGAAGGCAGGTACTACTGTATTATGAGAACCTAAAAAGAAATTCTGAAATAATTTTGAAATTTCCAGTATGGGGTCCACTTTTTGGCACGACCTTTTGGCAATAGCTCACATACATCAATAATAACATGCATGCAGTGACACGCACACACTCACCCACGCACGCACACACACACACACACCTATGTTATTTTTAAGTTGCTGTTTAAACAATAAATAAATACTAATTGAGTCAAAATTCTCTAAGGGGGGGCACTTTACTATCGCACACAGGTGTTGCCTTATTTAACATTCAGTTGTCAGTATGCAAGTCAGTGAGTTAATGCGACGTCGTTGGTGTGAAGTTAAATACGATAAAAATAAATACAGGTTTTATATGTACTCATTTAGTCCTTGTCACCACAAAACACTTTCAATATTACCAGAAAATGCTAACAATACTTGTCGACAATTATAACAATATTCATTTGGTATTCAGGAGTAAGGATGTTATGCTACAGTACAAACATGAAAATAACCAAATAAAATATATAATTTTCTGTTAATATTTCAACTCCATGACTAAGTATAGGGTACATACAAAATGGGTGTAAAGTAAATGCTGTATGTGCACTTGTTAATTTTAACCATTGTGAGCAGAACAACTTCTAATTCCAATTGTCTTAAAGTGGAAAGGTATCACTGTGTGTGTACTACTTGCAATGTGAGATTTCAGCTTAAGAATAGCAAAACGGCAACTCCATACACTACAGTGGCATATGCATGGCTGCAGCAATAAAATCATTATGACCTGTGGCAAGTCACCTGTTAATACGTGCTCTGTATGCATCTCGAGTCGGTAGGCTGTCGTTATGCACAATTATAGACAGCCAATGTGTTATTTCGAACATGAACCATAATTAAGGTCAAGCGCACCGTGAATGCTAATATGTTGACCACAGCAACTCAATAAATATGCACACAAACTATTGTACAGTAGACAAGTAGCTCTTTAAGTTTATTACTTCTGCTAGATGGGTAGTAAAAAACAAGCCCTACAAAAAGTCTGTAACCCACAAGAAATGGAAACAACTACATCAAATGCCTGCAGCTGTTTTGCAGAAAAACCTAGGCTGTGCTACTACGCAGAATAATAATGCAGAAAGCGAAACACGTGACATTCAACAGACTAGGGTGGAAGTGCAATATGTTATTATTTTAATATTCTAATGTCTCTGGTTTAATATTGCAGTTTGTGATAGTAGCCAGAAAAGTATGTTTATTATAACAGTTTTGCTGCATCTTATTAAAGAATAATAATCTTGGTGCACATAATAGGGTAATTTTATATAAAAACAATCAGCAATATTCTTGATTCCCTTCGATTTTAATGAAATTTGGGCCTCACGACTTTGTGACTCAAGTACCTTTAAATGTTCTTGAATTGCTGGCAGTGTTCTTGAATGTTCCTGAAAACATATTTTCTGTGTTGCTATGTGAATGCATCAACTATCAATGATTGCCAGTTGTCTCCCAACCATTTGTGAAAGGGATGGAGAGAATGGGTATATCTGATTCCAATTAAAGGAAGAGATGGTAACAAAGATTTGCAGGGTGTGAGTGCTCCAAAGGTCAGACATTCCAGTGATAGTCCCAATGGGTTATGCCCAAGGTCCAATAGCACACAAGATTGTGATTGATTAACTAATTGATCGGAAGCAACCAACCAATCATTGACAAAATCGATTAATTGGAAAAACACTACCCACTACCGCGCTATATAAGAACGTACCTTTTATCTCCATAATATTAAACATTAATATAGGACTACGAACACAAATGTTAGCATCGTTTGAATAATTTTTTATCGTTTTGTAGATGATTTTTCAATTAGATTGTTTGTTCAGCTTTTAAAAATAATTATAATTTCATAAGCTGGAGTGCCTTGTCATAAAGCGACATGACATGTGGAAATTCAGTAAAAACATTCATTAGTTGCCTATGTTGCTCATGAACAACTTCTCGATAAGATATGTGACAGGTAAGATGACTATTACAACATGGTTACACATTTTTAAGATTGATGACATTATCAGGTTTGCTACCCTGTTTGTATTCACCAATAAATCACTTAGATTTGAAAATGTCAGGCACATTCTCAAACTGAACAAAGGATGGGTGGCGTCCATTAAATAAAACACTCATCTGTATAATTTTAAGAAATCACCCTTTATGATGAACGTGTTCAAAAAGGTATCCTGCCATACGCACCATCATATGACCGTTTCCTTTAACTGAAAGTATTTCTAAAAAAAAATTAAATGATGGTCTGACCCAAATGCCAGAGAGAGAGAGAGAGAGAGATCAATCACAGCTGTAACCCATGGCTATCACATGTAAATAATGTCGTAAATAATGTCGCATTTATTCCCTCGCTGGATGCTAACACAAATACACCCAAATTAAGGATATCAACCTAGGCTTTTAAGGATATCCACTTAAGCCTTGTTTTGATGCTAATTATGTTAATGTTGACACCTAATCCAGCAAGCATTATTTAATAAACCCCCTAGCTGTGCTACTTCTTGACATTGTTTCATTGCTGAGAAGGAGATTGACAACATAATCTTGCCTCTGTGGTGGTAGGTTCTATTTTCAGCTGCAACGCTAGCAGCACCAGACGACATATGACCAACATCTGCATTGTAAAATTCATGTGCACAGTCTACCGTATACTATGCAATAAGTGCCCAATGTGTTGATGCATGGCGGCATGGGCTACAGTCCAAATATATTGCGCTACTAAATAGTAGGGTGAAAAATGTTATTGCTGTCTGTAAATATATTATGATAATGATGTAACTGGACTTTGTGGATTGGAGTGATTTTCTTGTATGGAGGTGTAAAATTAATATACACTTTTTTACATAGAAATAATAATTAATTATCAAGGGTGTTCCTTCAGGGTAGTATTTCATAAAGCTCTACTGATAGGTAAATTGTATGTTGTCTTTTCCGTAAGAGTAACCACCGCCCCACCCCCACACAGGTGTATATATGCCAGGATCTGGTTCTTTGCAGCATGATTTTTCTGCCAATTGTAATTTGGATTTTCTACATTTCACTTCTGTGCAGATGTTGTGATTTCTAGCAAAATAACTGCCCAAAAGGTCGTAGTAAATGTTGGTCACCTCTTGTGTGCGTGCCCTCAGATATGTTGAAGCTGGCACTAATCTGGTGTGGTATTGATTTTGTGTTTGGTTTCTAACTAAAGCCTGTCTGGGAAGAGTGCAGTAACTTGGACAGACTCAGTGGGAAGTATATATTTGTCACATGTACCTGATCATCCACCGTCTGTCGCACGTCCACTTACCACCAACCAGTCATTTCCCAAGGCATTTAGAAACCAGCTGAAAATGTCTGGAAATTGTAAGGTATCTTCAGCCTTTATTTGTTATTCATAATAATTAGTAACTCTATGTGGTTTCACTGGCATATGCTTAGTTTCACCATACATTTCTGAGAATGTGTTATGATGAATGTCATGAATCAGTAAGCTGGCTTCGATTTATGTTTTCCTATAATCAAGACCTGCGCTGAGTGGTTAATGGCCTACCTTGAACCTCTGGGGAAATCTGCCAGGATCTGTCTGCAATGGTTCACTGGTTCTAAATCATCAACACAGATGATCAACAAGCATTGAGTAAAGTGTGACAAAATCAGCGTGTGAATGATAGTGAATATTATATATCATCAGTTTTATTTCTTTCCTTTTGTTTCTTTCTAATTTTCAGTGACTGATGCAGGGGTGAGACTTAGCAAGTCATGGAAGGTAGCCAGTCGGGCTACCAACCTTGCAAAGTTAAGTAGCCCGACAACTTCTTAGGTAGCCCCCTTGCAAATCAATACTTTGAAGACAGAATGTATCAACAACATCAACAACAAATAAAAACATCACAAACAAACAGTTTTGAAATATTTATTATCAAGGCATAATACTGAATAAAATACAGTAAACAATTGTACACATGTGACAGATTGTTTTGTTTTCATAACATTGTACACCAACAGTCTCCGCGAATAGTCTCCAAGCGTCACAGGACATTAGGTCCTGTGAACTGAACAGTTTACAGGACCTGCTGGTTTTTTACAGGACCTGATTTTACCTCCAAATATTACTAAAACAGTGTCATGTGCACCATGTGGATATATATAATTGGCGCCAGCCTAGGGAAATTTTAACCAGGTTCGCGATTAATTCACCAGAAGCGTTCCGCGCACCATGTGGATATATATAATAATATTCTATATAAAAGTGGCGCCAAGACTATTAACATGACCGGTTATTATTTCAGTGTAGAATAACCATTCAGCATTGATGTGGTTGATTAAAAATACAATGAATTCTCCCCATTGATATCACTTCAGCTACGGCTTGGTAACATTTCTTGCAATGTCAAACGTGTCACAAACACATCATTTATGGTTAACATAAATGCGATATAGCCTGGACAACACTTCTGAGATGTTTATTAATAACATACCGTTTATTTTTGCTGCATCTAAAATATTGCAGCTCCATAAATATTTTGTGTCACTCACAATGCGGGCCACTGTGTACTTGTACAAAATGTACTTGTTTCGATAATGAGACATTTACGCCAACTTAGTAGGTCCCATGGTACATGTTTTAGCTTGTGGCAGAACTTGTCCTGCAGGGCAAACATATTTGTGCTTGAGTCGCGTACATCTAAGTCATGCAACTTATGCAAGTTTTATTTATTGATTTCAAGCCATTAAGTCAAAAACTTAAATATTGGCCAACATATTTTAAGTTTCAGTTTTACTTGGCATTCATAAAAAAACTTGAAGAATATAGGTCAGCTCTTCACATAATGAACCAGGCAGATAATACTGCCTCATAGTAGTGCTGTATGAAGTGCAGGTTTCAATTGGATCTGATTATAAATAGCTTGTGAAGGGTTTCCAAATTGCTTACTTGTGAGTGTCCTCAACAATGCTGGCTTCTTTGCCAGTTAGATCTGTCACAGTTAATGTACAAACCATTGTACATAGGAAAAAAAATTTGCCTGAATCATGATACATATTGTTGTACTTAGGTTATAATTGTACAATGCAGATTGTGATACTTGGCCACAAAAAGGCCACAATATTATTTGCATTATAATACTGGACCATTTGTATCATGATATGCATTGCAATACCTGGCCATAGTATCATTTGCACCGTAATACTGGACCACTATATTATTTGTATCATGATATGCATTGTTATACCTGGCCACAGTATAATTCGCACTGTAATACTGGACCACTATATCATTTATATCGTGGTGTGACTTGCAATTGTGATTTTACAAGCAATTTTTCTGGTGTTATTATTCTAGAATATTTCTTATCTATAACAAAAACTCAACTTTCATGCAGTGTAGCACAAAGGAGATGCTTGGGCCATTATATTAGGTGAATCCTGTGCACAATACTTTCAAAAGGCTGTCGGAAAACTGACTATTTTTTATAACTTTTTGAAATTTCTTGTTCTGACTGAACTGTCTGTATCATCTAGCAGTAAATCATGTTAGTTGGGTGTCGCCATAGATGTCTGTGTTTTCTTTTGAACATCTTGCATTGGGTCAGCAGCTGGAATATTATTGGTGGTATTCTTGTTGTGGTTTGATGTACTTTGACATCTATGCCACTTTCATATTTGTATAACATTGTCAGTAGTCGGTTTATGACACATTTGTTTTTGTGCTATCTGCAACAGCTGTTGTTATGAATATAAATCATAATAAAGTTCCAACTCCAGATACACAGTAATTTGGTTACTGGACCCATGCCTGTGACATCATTCAAGGATATTCACTAACCCAACCTATGTCATATCAACTTATGCTCATGCTAATAATTTCTTTTTGTACATGCTAAACTGGTTCATATTGTTTCTTGACCTTTGAGGAGTGCTTGATAGATGTGTGCATGAATTATTATGGATTTCGGTTTGTGTGTGTGCGCGCGCGTGTGTCATACCCTGATTATTTGTTTTATTTATTTGTTGTTCTCATGCTAATAATGCAGAATGCTGCATACAACCTGCTGATATTCCACAGCATAAATCTCCATTCTGGGCAACATTTATTGGCTACTAACTTTCTTTCTATTTCAGCGTGCATCATCCCCATACTTGCCACTGATTAAACAAACACAGACTTGGTGACGTCCACAGTGTGTTCTACTGTGCTTTTTATGGTTTGATTACAAAAGCCACAGCTACACCTGGGTACTTTCCTTACTGTTGGAATTAACTAACAAAAGAAAGCATGTGTGCTGAATATTATCAATTTAGCCATTTTAAGGAATAGTTTTCACAAACAAACACGGGCGTCTGACCACCATACAGGCTGCTTACAGACAATAACATGCTATTTTAATGGTTCAAGTAAGTTTACACAATACAAGTGTTGTTTGTTGTTGTCTGAGTACACTTGTTATTTCAATTGCACTGTCTCACAGCCACAATTCAGCTGGCAAGACAGGCTTGTCCAAATGCCAATGTAAATCTGTAGTAACACAGCATCCCCATATTCTGTAATCCAAATGATTCAGTAAGAAAACATTCAACATGTGGTGATTGTATGTGCTGTTGAGAGCAGGTCCAAGGTAAGGGATATCCTGATGTGTACCCATGCTTGAAGCAGAAATTTATTTGCACAATTACTCAGAATGAATTTGTTCTTGCAGTTGTATGTGTGTGACTTGTGGCGTGCAATAGATTATTATTTATTGTTAGAGTCTTTGGACATGAATATCACCCAATACATGTCCAGCATACCAATTGCGAGGTTCCTAGAGTAGAGAGGGTAGAATTTTGGTTGGTTTCAATTTCAAGGCATTGAAATGAATAGTCTGAAATTGCACAGAAATGAGAACCAGTCCTAACATCTTACAAGACAGCATCATTGGTTGTGGTGGTAAAAGAAATTATAAATACAGCGCCAGTAGTTTGGCAAGTAGAGTTGATCTTTATATGTTTTAGTGGTTCTTTTCTTGATAATCTCTCACTGAATACCTTTCTCAAAACAATTGCATTATTGCCATAACATTTTGTTCCACCAGATTCAGAGTGTTAATGAGCAGTTGGAGGTGTATCACAGCATCGACTAACGCTGTATGACTGTTGTACTTAGCTTGTCAGATCATTTTTACAGTGAAAATTTTATAATTCAGTGATCAGTATATAAAAAAGGTAAAGGTAAGTTCTTGTATAGCGCGGTATACAGTCCTTAGGATTGCTCAAAGCACTTTATGACATTGCAGACTCCATATAGATTGTAATTAATTATGGAACTGTCTTATCCTGCTCATTTCTTGATGCTTCTTTCCTTCATAACCAATATTCAGAACAAAATGGAATATTGTTTTGTTCACATTTTGTTTTATTCCATCCTCTTAGGTTTATTATTATGGAGCTGGCATAATAGTGTGGTCGTAAGATCATGGTTCATGTAAAATGTTGATGATTGTTTTAATATTATAAATCGCTAGTAATTAGTAATAATAATTAGGGAACTAGCAGCAGCAGCTCTGCTGTACCGTATGAAACACCACAATGTTATGTAATGTCTCTTTCACTGACATTGGATGTACTCAGGTGTCCAGGGGCTTTTCCAGGAATTGTTGTTATTGGAAGGGGAGTTATCGTTATCAGTGTCAGTCAAGACCAATAAGTCTGGTGCATCCAGGATGTGGAATGCTGGGTAATTGCTTTGACAATTTTCAAGAAAGATTAGGTGAACAATGTTAATGAACGAGTGTCCGCCGTGTTGTTTGTTTTGTGCTGCTGCCAACATCACTCCGCTGTCGCTGGCTTCGCTTCAGTGGTTTGTAAATTACAATCGAGATTCACAAATACACCTCGCATAAGAATCAGATAAGACAGTGCTGCAAGCACACAATTTAGTTTGCAATACCAATATAACACTGGGGTGAAATGGCATGCTTCCATTGCATCGTAATGATTAATAAAGTATATCTTATCTTTCATCTTACCAACCTATGCTCAAGGCAGCCACTGCCTTAGCAGACACAAGTTCAGCGCCTGTTTATTGTGAAACACAAATGTCTAGTTGTATACATGAAGGCATGCAAAGTATGTACGGTGCTCAGTAGACTTGGAAGGTTAATGTTGACAAGTGAGTGCAGCAGGTTGCAAAGGTGGGTCAGTGGTGTGTGTGTGTGTGTGTGTGTGTGTGTGTGTGTGTGTGTGTGTGTGTGTGTGTGTGTGTGTGTGTGTGTGTGTGTGTGTGTGTGTGTGTGTGTGTGTGTGTGTGTGTGTGTGTGTGTGTGTGTGTGTGTGTGTGTGTGTGTGTGTGTGTGTGTGTGTGTGTGTGTGTGTGTGTGTGTGTGTGTGTGTGTGTGTGTGTGTGTGTGTGTGTGTGTGTGTGTGTGTGTGTGTGTGTGTGTGTGTGTGTGTGTGTGTGTGTGTGTGTGTGTGTGTGTGTGTGTGTGTGTGTGTGTGTGTGTGTGTGTGTGTGTGTGTGTGTGTGTGTGTGTGTGTGTGTGTGTGTGTGTGTGTGTGTGTGTGTGTGTGTGTGTGTGTGTGTGTGTGTGTGTGTGTGTGTGTGTGTGTGTGTGTGTGTGTGTGTGTGTGTGTGTGTGTGTGTGTGTGTGTGTGTGTGTGTGTGTGTGTGTGTGTGTGTGTGTGTGTGTGTGTGTGTGTGTGTGTGTGTGTGTGTGTGTGTGTGTGTGTGTGTGTGTGTGTGTGTGTGTGTGTGTGTGTGTGTGTGTGTGTGTGTGTGTGTGTGTGTGTGTGTGTGTGTGTGTGTGTGTGTGTGTGTGTGTGTGTGTGTGTGTGTGTGTGTGTGTGTGTGTGTGTGTGTGTGTGTGTGTGTGTGTGTGTGTGTGTGTGTGTGTGTGTGTGTGTGTGTGTGTGTGTGTGTGTGTGTGTGTGTGTGTGTGTGACCAGGTAAGATGAATATGTCCCTGCTGCTGTATCACATCTTCACATGTAACAATGGACCAATGACCGCCTGACAGTGTGCCAGTACAGACAGACAGCCAACACCCAGCCTAGCTGTTGAGACACAGGCTGCTGCTGCTGTCTCTGTGGCCTACTTTCCAATCAATAACTGACAGCCCAGTCAACTTGTGTATGTTGCTTACAGCAGCAGGCCGTTAGATGACCGGTATTGGCAGTTACAAGGGTAAGACCACAGTTGACCTTCCTGTTTATTGTTTCACACAAATGTGGGGCGTATTAAATTGTGATATGTGAATTTAAACAATTCATATGGTGTGACATAAGTGCAGTTGAGCAGGCATATTCACAGGATTCTTTGTAGAAGCTATTGGCTGTGAAATAGTGCATATTTTTTTAGTTTAACAGGCGGAGGGATTTATGGGAATTTTTCTGCTATGGGCCACGTGGGCGCATGAATACCTGGCTTTTTTGTCAAAATTGATGGGCATCGCACATTGGGGCGTTTTTAAAGAGCTGGAGGTATGTGATTTTGAAAAAACTGGGTCAGCATGTCAGTGAGATGATGGCAGTTGCTGTGAAAAAGTTTCAGAATTTTTAGTGGTCACGTTTTCTTATAATCAGACAAAAATTCTCACACAGGTTGTCTCATTCTAACATTTCCACTATATTAATTTGTCCTAGTGAATCCTCTGGCAGAATGCCAAAAGCATAATGTCATTAGCAACATTTTCCTAATCACATTTATTTAACAGCACTGTTATAAAACTGCATTATCTATGACATTTTTCAAGAAAATATCAGTATCTGTGTGTATATTTTTACATGACAGAAAAATTACTAATGCCAAGAACCATGATTAAAATATAATTATCACTGTTGTTAAACACAGCTCTCCACACAATAAATGTACCTACCAGTACTGCCTCATGTGTTCACAATTCTCAGTGCAGGTCAGATTTGATACAGTGTGTCACTGCTATATGCTGGTTTATAGATTGAAAGTGTGATTGGCCTAAATAGAATACCCTAGCTTTGATCCTACAGTCAAAACAGTGAAAACAGGTTGATGCATGTCTGTTGCTGTTAGGACAAATCCTGTTGGGGGATAACTGCCCAATGATGTTGCTATTACCAATGGCAAACATTTGTGATCGTGATATTGCTTTGTAACTGCAAATATTCTTTTGCTGACATTTTATTTTGTTATTTGAATTAAAAGTATAGTATTTTTACTATAGCATATTTAATTTTTTTACTAATGTATTTTTTATCATAACTAACAATACCACTTTATATATATTATTTTCACTAATTACTTCAGTTATTTAATACATATTCATATGATAATTTGCCATCACAAGTTAACATTTATGACAGTAAATCTGACAGTACAGTTTCTTTGAATACAGTGGTGTATTTAGGATATCTGAAGGACTGGTGCCAAAGCATCTGAAAGAAGGGCCAAGAATGTGTGAAGGGTCTTTAGTTAGGGCAGTATTAAATTTCAGTACAGCAAAAATCCTATCTCAAAGCCAATGCGCCCCCCCCCCCCTCCACATATGCCACTGAATGTGACTTGGGTCAGCTTACTGCAGTAGTTATAGTTAGACTTGTATATAATTTAGAAGGCTTGTCAAAATATCTTATGTTATCAAATGCTCATTTATTGAGCATTCAATGCACATTTAATTTTCAACATTTCATATTCAGCTAAGCCAAGTCATTTCTTTAAAATCTCACAAGAGATTCAGACATTTGGTGGTGCATATGCATTAGGTGTAGTCTTTACTTTTTCTTCACTGACATTTATATATAATTATTATCACCATTTCTGAAGGCCCTTAGCACCCCAAACTTAGAGATATGCAATAGTATCATAATCAGAATATAATCGTGTCATAACATTAGAGATCACACGTTCCTAAATCAAATTTACTCAATCATCTGCGTTTACCTTGCTTAACAATGAACATAAATCAAAATGGCGGATGTAAACAATAGTTATTAAAATGCGCGAAACCCAAATCATCCCTAACAATGAACATAAATCAAAATGGCGGATGTAAACAATAGTTATTAAAATGCGCGAAACCCAAATCATCCCCTACGCACCTCAAAACAGTGCATTTATTCAAATTTAAATATGCTGTATATTAGTTATAAATATAAAATAGATACACTTAAATATATTCTTAGCTTAGAATTTCAAAGAAATCCTGTGTTTACCACATCTTGTACCGGTACTAACAACAGGCCCTTCTTCAGGTGATTCATTACCACCCCTGTGTTTTCATATACCCGGAGCCTGAGTCGGCCCAGGACGACAGACATAACACACCCCTAGACTTCCTACTGACTCTCTGTGTTTGCACCAGCCCAAACCCTGCACATGCACTTTTAATAGTTTAGTACATAATATTGATCTAATGTGAGTTTAGCCCTCTAAAGACAAATTATAGCAAACATCTGTTAATACATACTTTCGCAAGAAAATTCAAAACCAGTTTACATAACACCCCTCTCTCCTGATGTAAACATATAAAGTCCACACTCAATGATAACACTATGCTTCCTGGCAGCAAACATGCATAAGTACTTTAAATTTCTAACAACAATGAGGATTTTACAACAACATTCTCAGCCCTGCTGACAAGAAACCTGCCACCATTTCCCACGTTCTCAACCACAAATAAAAACAAGATGATGCTAACAAAGCCCAATACCCTACCTCTATTATATCTGTGTGGACTTATAATACAAGCAAGGGACCTTCATCCAAACCCTTGTCCCACCTCGCATTCCTCCAAAATACTCATGTGGCACCAACAGCCATGAGGTACATGATCACCCCTATGCCATACAGTGTGACGAATGTGACTGTAGGTACCATACTGCATGTGTCCAAATTAGTGACACCACATACGAACAATTAAAATATAGTGTGCTCTGGTTCTGTTCTTGCTGTGGACTGCCAAACCGTTCTGAGTGTTTATTCGCCAGTAACATTAATACTTCAAACCCCTACTTCAAACCCCTACTTCAAACCCCTACTCAGTCCTCCAGTCTCTTCCAGACAGCAGGGACTACACAAATATCTCTGATGATATGAACCCTACATTTGCACCAAATCCAGCTAATATATTGGCTCCTAAACTAGTAAATCTAAACTAAAGGCCATGCTGATAAACTGCAACAGCATCAAGAGCACTAACAATGTATCCGAACTGCAGGAAACAATAAACTCAACAAACCCTGACATAATCCTAGTTGAAACCAAAGTCGACTCAAGTATCCCCACATACTCCATTCTCCTCACAAATTATGAAGCAATCCAAAAAGATCACAACATCCACGGTGTGGGTGTTTTGATAGCACTCCGAAATTACGTTATAGCAGACCCCCAAGACAAACTAAGCACAACCTGTCATTTTTTTTGGATAAAAATACACTTTGCGTATAAAAAAGCTATCGATCTGGCATCCTACCTCCAAACAACTACACAACATCTCTAGAAGCCTTACATGAATCTCTCTTCATCCTATACCATAGCTGCAAGATACCCCCATCTGTCATCCTAGCTGGAGATCTAAACCTTCCTGACATCGACTGGGAGAATTTGTGTGCAACAAACCAACAGACAGCTGCCAAACAACAAACTAATTGAAATAGTTGGGGAATTTGGACTAATTAATATGGTAAATGAACCCACCCGATTAGATTCTGGAAATATATTAGACTTAGTACTTACATAAAACCCATCCCTTATCTCCACCATAAACACAGTGGCAGGCATAAGTGATCATGAAGCCATTCTCTTTGACATCAATATGAATCCTACCAGTAAAAACAAACCACCACACAAAGTATGCAACTACAAATCTGCAAACTGGGAGTTCCTTAAATCAAGCTACACCAAGCTAGCTCAGCAGTACTTTAATCGAAAACCAGACGAACAAGATGTAAGCTCAAATTGGAACTTCTTTTATCAAAACTACACTAAGCTGATAGGAGAATCCATCCCTAGCTGTATGATGAAATCTAAACAACATCTACCATGGATCACAAGAAGCATTATTAGACTACAGAGAAAAAGGGACAAAACTCATGCTAAAGACAAAAAAATAAAACATTGGGAAAACATCCTATAACAGTTACATTAACAGCATCATTGGAGAAAGTTTGCCGACAAATCCAAAACAATTTTGGTTCTTTATCAGACAAAACAAAACAGAAAATCTTACCATTCCAACACTAAAAGTAAATAACTTGAAAACAACCAACCATGACAAAGCAGGTGCTTTCAACGACTACTTCAAATCAGTTTTCACAAATGAGCAACTTTCTATCCCAATAAAAGGCCCATCACCATTTCCCTCAATTCAAACCCTAGAAAACAGACTAAACGGCATTATAAAACAGCTTGAAGCTCTAAATTTAGACAAAGCGCCAGGGCTAGACAAAATTCCTGCAAAAATACTAAAGGAAACTGCTAAAGAGATACCCCCATAATACAGCATATTTTCCAGCTATCATACACCACAGGCAAACTCCCCCAAGCCTACAGCCCTTGTCATGGCAATGCACAAAAAGGCAATAAAAGTTACCCTTCTGTGTATTCTGTGCAAGGTGATGGAGCATATTGTCCTTAGCCACATGTGGAAACACCTCGGTGCCAACAACATTATTCTCCCTCACCAGCATGGATTCCGATCTGGACTTTTTGTGAATTGCAGCTGGTGAAGGCAGTCCATGACTGGGCTGCCTCCATGAACAAACGCCACCAAATTGACCTTATTTTACTAGACTTTTCTAAAGCATTTGATTGTGTTCCCCATCAACGACTCATCAACAAACTCAGCTGGCATCACAGGACCCATGCTAAACTGGATAAAATCTTTCCTGTCTAACCAACGACTACAACACCAACTCACTTTCTTCTACAAAATTAAACATAACCTCATGAATATTTCTCTGCCAAAACATTTTATAATCCCATGCACCTATACACGAAACAGCGATCCCGATAAATATATACAATTACAAGCATGCATCAACACTATCCTAGAGTCATAAGAGCCTGTAATCTACTCCCCACTGAAATACTAAGACTCCCATCCATTCACCCCTTCCAACTAGCTGTGAGCAATGTCTATCTTGCCCCTCCAGCTCACCTCATTCGTCTATAAGGAGGATATCTGATTTGAATCCACTTTTTAATTGCACTATTTTGTTTCAAAATTTATTATTTCAAACATTTATATGCACCTTTTTTAAGAGCACCATGCACCACACTCCTATGTTAGCCCCAGAAGGGGCTGTTTGGAGTAAACACACTGAAGACTGACTAACAACTGATGTATAACAGGTCTTATGAGTTGTGTGAACGCAATACACAGCTGCTCCCAAGCTCAATGAGAGGTTTCACAACTGGTTGTCAACTGCTTGTGTATTGGCTTCTGAAGCTGATGCAAAGGTGCAGAAATTCATCTACAGTGGTCTGTTCTACATCTGAGTTAAATAAAAAAACGTTGATGTGTGTGTAATGAGTATATTGAATACTGCCTTGACAAAGTTTTTATCATAATTGTAAAATGCCTCCATGTTGACCTTTGGCACTTGGCCGGTGTGCCTATTCAAGAGAATCTGTTATAATCAGTGACTGATATGATAACCATGATAAAGATGGCAAGTAAATAATGACCACTACAAGTGATCTTATGACTGGTTTTGAGCACTGTGCGTGCGTGTGCAGCCGAAGTTCTAATCTACAATTTTATTCTTCCAACCTGTGACGTCATAGTTTGCAATAGCTCTATCAATTATTGCAGTTCTTAGGGTGAGTAGTGAATATCACTCAATTTAAAGAAGTCCTGTGTCATTAAATTTAGAAGGTGACTAGCCTATTGTGAATCTAATTTGCTTCTGCTTGTATCTGCAGTCTACATCGTCATTGGAAACCTAAAAAACATTACTAGTGTTTTTTATAGCTAGACATTGGAATGATCTCTACATGAGAAATGTGGATTGTTAGAGAAAAATTACAGATACTAAAAGTAATTAAAAATAATAGTATTAATGCTTTTAACAGTGTATAACAGCATTTTTTTTCTCTCCAGCATTTATTCATTGAAATTATACCCCATTTAGAGACCTAATTTGTTTGAATTATACCCCTTTAGTACGTATAAAATACAATACTCACTTTTTCATGGGACTAAATCGGCAATTCATGTACTGCATCTTGTGTCATACAATTACAGTTTTCATTGCATCTTCTTTTATCTGCAATACGAGATTTCACAGCAAATTTTTATACCCCTTTTCCACACAGAAATGCCCTTTTCAACTAATAGATTTAGTGAATTCTGGGGGCACAAATGGAAACGAAATGGTTAATCTCAAGAGAGACTGCACAAAAAGTAGGCGTATTACAATACTGCAAAGTCGATACTATATATTACTATAATCTTCTGAAGTATGTTAATGTACATTGGCATTTGGTCCCCAGGGGGCGCAAATGTTGTGGCATAAATATTTGGTCGACAGCGAATGACAGCCATGTGCCTGCGCACCGCCGAGAGTTTTTGGTAGGGCGGGTGGCGTAGTAACTGAATGCGTTGATCGCTCATTTTAATCATATTAGATCTGGTGATGAGGATTAGCGTTATGCGGCTAACAGATGGATGGTAGAGCACAGATGCCCTACTATTTTAATTGTACATAGATTAAAAAAAACAATAAAACGTTCCGCCGAAGCCCGAACAGTGTTTTAATACTGGACTTCTGACACGGCACTGAGGCGAGGTTGTGTATTTGTGGACATACGCACATGATTGGTAAGTTCGCGTCGCGTTCTTGGTTTTAATTTAGTTATTGGTGATTTTAATTTAGATGGTCAGACGCATCCTGTTTTGAAACTGTACTGTTTTGGTTCGGTGACTTGGGGTTAGGCGTAGGAAATTGTACGCACTATTTAGGTTATCGAAGTGAAGTGCTAGGTCGGTGCTGTGATTGGCGATACCAATCGATCACTATGTAGTCGGCTGCCGCAGTGCGGAGCCGTTTCAAACGTACATGAATCTCTTACGTACAGTTAAATTATCCTTTCTTATTCATATGGTAGGTAATGGTGTTTGATATTGTTGATCTTCTGTTATATAAAATAGTGAATTTAAACGTATAAAATGCCCAATAACTATTGTGCAAGGTGACCTATGCATTCCGTATTAAATATTCAATATGGCTTCCGCCGAGATTGGCAACCCAAGTCGAGCGAGAATCGGTAGACATATTTCATACATTCGTTTGTCATTTAGGAATTTGGGCGTGATGCACATTCCTTCTGCGTGGTAACCGGGTTGTGAGTTAAGTCGTATAAATCCTGCAAGAGTTAGAAACAACGTTAATTTGTAAAAGTTGTGGAATTTATGCGTTGACGTTATTCAGTTTTGGTTTGCGCTCAGTGACAGTGTTGTTGGCTTGCACTTTGTAGCCAAGGGACGAGTGCAGCGTGTGTTTATTGAGGGTCGTAATGTATCTCATGAGGTTCTTGGACCAATACATGGTAATTGCGGGCGTGAACATGTTATGATAACAACCAAATACTACCATTCTGCTAAATGTCAATGATGTTGATGGGGCTATTTATAAATAGTTTTCAGCAATTGAAACATTAGTAGTCATTAGCATTGGTTTATCTTATTTAGGCATTACATTCTCAGATACAACTATTGCAGATTTATATTACAGCAGTCAGATGGTCATAACTATTGTAATTCAATATTCTTTAGTCATCTGTACAGCAAATTATCAAAATGGTATAATAAATAAAATTACCATCATAACTTGGAAGAACTATATATGTACTGCATGTACTACTAAACAGTGATATTGATGTACTTTAGATCCTATACTGAAATTCAAGGTAAATTGTTTATTTTATGAAATATGTGTCATGGTTTGTCAGCCATAACCTTTTTTGTACTGAAAACTTACAATTGGAAGTTATATTTATTTAAAGGAAATACTTAACTAATTTCCAACTTCTGGGTTGATGAGATACTCCACAGCTAAAATGGGGGTAGTAGTTAGTTTAGAGCAGGGCTGGGGTGAATAAAAAAATAATTGGAAATATTCAATTCCTGAATTAGAATTGAAAGATTTTGAGTAAGTTGAATTGGAATTGAAAGATTTTGAGTAAGTTGAATTGGAATTGAAAGATTTTGAGTAAGTTGAATTGGAATTGAACGATTTTGAGTTAGTTGAATTGGAATTGAAAGAAAATTAATTGAACCTCATTTTCTTGTGCTGGTGTGATCTGGTTTTATTTCTAAAGTGGTCCTCAATCCAACCCTAGAATTGTATATGAACTCAAGTCTTTGTAGCAGCTAAACATACATTTGTACACCATTTGAAGATCTGAGGTGAGAAGTTTGAACAAAGGGTCTGTGAGGCAATGTTACCATGTGGCAATTGGAAAAAAGAACTCTGAAGTTCTGCTCAAATCAAACTGTGGTGGGGTGTGATGAGCTTACTTTTAATTCAATACAGGTTGCAGCTCCTGCTCTAAGATAACATTTGTTGTCTGCTTGCACATATCTGAAACCATGTCCTTTGTATGTGCTAGGAATGTGTGAAGCCAATGAGAAAAAAAACTGCATCTAGTGTACAAGTATAGTATACAAGGGTGATATTTAGCAGTCGCCAATGGTGCCCAAAAAAGGCTTCGGGCAACTTCAAATTTTTACTACAGTGGCCCACATGGCGACTCGCAATATTTTAGACAGTAAAAATAAACGGAATGTTAATAAACATCTCAGAAGTATTGTCCTGGCTATATCGCATTTATGTGAACCATAAATCGTGTGGTTGTGACACGTTTGGCATTGCAAGAAATGTTGCCAAACTGTAGCGGAAGCGATATCAATAGGGAGCATTCATTGTATATTTAATCAACCACATTGACGCTCAACATGTAACTGAACGGTCATTGTACACTGAAATAATAACCGGTCATATTAACAGTCTTGACGCCGTGTGGCACCACTTCTATATAACATGGTGCACAGGGCGCTTCTGGTGAATTAATCAAGAACCTGGTTAAAGTTTCTTTAGGCTGGTGCCATGTGGAGACACGCACACACGCGCGCGCGCGCGGGTGAGATTGGTGCCCAAAAATGGCTTTTGACTACATTGACCCGAATGGCGACTCAAAATATTTACGGAGCTTCAGTATTTTAGACGCAGCAAAAATAAACAGAATGTTAATAACCATCTCAGAAGTGTTGTCCTGGCTATATCGCATTTATGTTAACCATAAATTGTGTGTTTGACATGTTTGGCATTGCAAGAAATGTTGCCAAACCGTAGCCGAAGCGATATCAGTAGGGAGCATTCATTGTATTTTTAATCAACCACATAGGCGCTCAACACGTACCCAGTAACAGAACGGTCATTCTACGCTGAAATAATAACCGGTAGTGTTAAGTCTTGGCGCCGTGTTGGTGTGCAGAGCGCTTCTGTTGAATTAATCGGGAACCTGGTTAAAGTTTGTCTAGGCTGGCGCCGCGTGGTGCCACTTACATATAATTATCCAAGTGGTGTGCGTGACACCATTTTTTTAGTAATATTTGGAAGTAAAATCAGGTCCTGTGAAAAATCAGCAGGGCCTGAAAACTTAAGTTCACAGGACCCAATGTCCTGTGATGCTTGGAGACTGTTCGCGTAGACTGTTGGTGTACCATGTTATGAAAACAAAACAATCTGTCACGTGTACAATTGTATACTGTATTTTATTCAGTACTATGTATTACATTGTACTGATCCTGCCTTGAAAATAAATGTTTAAAAACTGTTTGTTTTTGATGTTTTTTATATCGTTCATATATTCTATCTTCAAAGGTATTTATTTTTATCATGAAAATATTTATTAGCAAGTGGGCTACCTAATAAGCTTCACTTTGTAAGGTTGGTAGCCCGACTGGCTTCCATGACTTGCTAAATCTCACCCCTGTGCATGTGCACGCACGCACGCACGCACACACACACACGTGGTGCGCTTGAAACCTTTTTAGTAATATTTGGAGGTAAAATCAGGTCCTGTGAAAAATCAGATGTCCTGTGACGCTTGGAGACAGGGCCTGATGTCCTGTGATGCGTAGACCGTTGGTGTACCATGTTATGAAAACAAAACAATTGTATACTGTATTTTATTCAGTATCATGTATTACATTGTATTGATCCTGCCTTAAAAATTAATGTTTCAAAACTGTTTGTTTTTTATGTTTTTATTTGTTGTTGATGTTGTTCATACATTACATTCTATCTTCAAAGTAGTTACTTTCTATCATCAAAGTATTGATCAGCAAGTGGGCTACCTAAGAAGCTGTTGGGCCAGTTCACTTTGCAAAGTTGGTAGCCCAACTAGCTACATTCCATTACTTGCTAAATCTCACCCCTGCATATGAGTGATACAGTTTTAGCTAAATGAAATGATTTATCCATATACAGTACACCAACAACTTAGATACAAGGCTGTTCAAATATATATCAAATAATTTTAGTAACCTTCACATACCTAACAAAATATTTTGACGGACTGGTGGTTTTGTAAATGATGTAAACTGCCATGACATTTTGTCATAAAAAATTGTTTTGAAAGTCATGGAACATTACAGTAGAAATCTATGATGAAATCTTTAACAAAAAGAAAAACTGCATGTTCGATTTAAAATAAACATGGAATACCAGCCCCCTTAACTCTATCCCAGAGGCCCATCCAAAATAAGCCTAGTTCCAAAGCAAATTTACTTTCACACCAATTTCATGTTTTTTGTCTGAGCATTCCTTGTTCATGTTGTATTTGTTATGCTTGATGTGTAAGCATTTACGATAAACTATATATGAAATGAAAACTAATTAAATTATCCTTTGAATGGTGTGAATTTTATAAATGTAGGTCCATTTTAACTTTACCATATATATATATTTTATAAATGTTTGAGTTAATAAAAAAATCAAATTTATAACTACAGTCGACTTCAGATGCCATAATGACAATGATTAATTATGTTTTTACCGCAAGTATCAGTGAATGAAACTTTCAGAACTAAGTTCTGATTCAAATGGTAAAAAAGTTATCTGTAGTTATGGTATATTTTATTAAATAAGGTAATGACCAAAAATCACCAAACGTGTCACCATTTTTTCTTCATTTTGAAAAATATCAATTTTAAAAGAGCGACAGATAAATTTATCGCATTTTTCAACTTGAGTACTATAGTGTCTATTAGTGATCACACAAGCACAAGATGTGTATAACGTTTATTTTTCAGGTAACAAAACACAACTTGAAAACAGTTAATCTTGGACTGCCATCCATACCAGATTCGAGAGTGTGTCTGCGCGAAATTGTTGAAAACCCATCCTCCATTGGAAACCCTCAAAATCAGTCGGTTTCTGTGTCCTCTACTAGCTAAAATTGCATCCAGTTGTCATGAACTTGTGCTGATTGATTGGTTCAAAAACCGCTTGATTACTATTTAAAGTAACATCTGAATAATCTGAGAAGGCATGAACATCATTGCCATTGCTCACGACGTGAATGGCGTTAGCCATTTTGCGATAACAGTGAAAATCAACACTTTAGTAAATTTACTCTGCTCGAAAGCACCGTCGAAGATATAAACAAAACAGCAAAACAACAGGAAGTGTCCTGGGCCAGTACACATACATACACATACATTTTGTGACGTCAGGAATATGTGTATGTATACTCGAGATAATTCGATAGGCCTACGCTATAACTACACAAAAAGTCGTAGTTGGGACAGAAAGGGTAACTACGTAAAAAGTCGTAATTGGGATAGAAAGAGTAAAAAACCAGACAGTCTGACTGACCCATAATCTGATTCAGGTATACATTCAGACATTTTGTTGAAATATTGACGCCAAACCTTAGACAAAGTATGTACTAAACATTGTAGTGAGAAAAACTTGTGGGATGCACAACCAAAGATGACAACTGGGGTTCCAAGAAACCATGCCTGTTTGTTGTAAACAGTTGCATTTTTAATGTAACCAGTTACATTTCAACATGGTGCAGCAGGCATGGTATACTTACCAGTAATCTTTTAATGATGTCAAAGACATGATCCATTGCCATTTCACAACGTTTAAATTAAACATTTCAGACAGCTGTGACCTAACCTGTTGGTGGCAAAATATAGATTACATTGACCTGTGACTTTTGCAGAGAGACACTGCTGATGAGATGTGCGAAGAAGATGAAGACAGGAATAAAAGAGAAACTCTGAAGATATTCTTAGATGCTTAGGTATGTTGTTGGTCGCAGGAATTAATTTTGTCCAGCCAACCGAGGCATATAAATAACTATTACTGTGATTTTCATGCAAAAGTGCAAAACACAGATGTGGTGGTTTATAATTGCTTTTAATGAATGAAGTAAAAAGTACTGATAGATAAAGTTTTAACACATTGCGCCATGGACCCTATTTTGCTGCCCCAACACAATGAGAATGGCAGTTTCCGACAGTTGCACAAGACAAATATTCAGACTTTATCGATGTCCAACTAAACAAGAACATAACCCTTCATTTACGAACACTTTAATAACCAACTCTAAAAATAAGTGATTTTGGTATAGGGGAAGGCATTGTTAGTTGAGCCACTGGGTTAGTTGAGCCACCCATGTTTCCCAGGAAACTACAGCAGCGACAGTTATATGGTACCACCCAATGATTGAATGTGTTATTAGAACACGACTGACGTACAATAAGTGCTATTTGTCACAACGGTCAGAAAATGTGAGTTAAAAGTATGTTTTTTGATGCTTTTTGAAACTTTATGATTAATGTCTGCTGGTGTGTAAACTTTCAATGCATGTGATCAGACTTTATTTTCTGTGAACTTACAAATGGTTTAACCATTCAGAGGGAAGAAGATTATTTACATAACTTCGCACATTAATGAGAAGTTAATTAAAAAAGCTTAATTGTTGAAACAGGGCTAGTTGAGCCACCCAAGGGAGGGTTAGTTGAACAGCGGCTAAATAACAAAGATGAGTGTTCTTTACCCCAAATTACATCAAGGAATTCATTTTTCCGAGCAAATTGGGACATTGGGTAGCTAGCTACAAGGCAACATATTGGCAATTAGTTATACTGGTTGCGATTGGCCATTAATCTATATTAATTGTGTCAACTTATTAATTAAGAGCATAGACTTGTCAGAGACGTGTTGTACCCATTGGGTAGATGTGTTGGCTGAGTTGTTAAATTTTAATACAAGGCTTATAGAAAGTATACAAATAAAGCATTTACCTAACTTATGCTACATTGTGGCTCAACTTACCCCACACCATGTGTTAGTTGAGCCACCTTACCAACCATACTTGAATCAGCTGCATTATCTATGCATACTAGATATATTATCTTGGTATAAAATTATCTACTAATAATCATAGTGAGTAAATATGAGTAAAAACAGTTTTGAGTTATGAATATAATTGTGCCCTAGATATCAAAAAGAATGAAAAATGGCTCAACTGACACTGCCTTCCCCTACTTTGGAACTGAAAAAAATGTGTGTGTCACCATGATTAACTAAAGTCCTTGCTGTTATAGGAGTGAAGGAAATATACTCAGTTGACAAGTTACAGTGTAATGACGCAGGCTGCTGCTACGCAGTAGGTGAGTTGTACTATTCTGTTATTGATGGCATATGACACTATGCAAAACTGATGTCATTTAACCTTCAAATGGACACAGTAGCACAGTGGTATGGCATCAAATGGAGAGGATCAAAGGTCAAGTTCTTTTATTGGCATTTAAACTTTTGAATTACATCGAACTGTGGATACAGTGAAAATGTCCTTGTCCATCATGCTATAGCCATCGCATACCATTCAAATTCAGCCATCATAAAGCAAAACTGCCTACATGTGAATAAAGCACCCTTATGGACTGTGATCGAAAAATAATTGTTTTGGAAAAATACATCGACATATGATGCGAAAGCTAAACAAGGCTTTGTCTAACCCCCATGAAATTATGAATGGAAGCGTAAATTTATTCTGCGGAGCTTCTGTAAAAGCAGCCAAATATGGACACCAACTATGTGACATGTTTTGTAAGCTAGATCATCATTAGCTATCATTAACTATGCTCATGAATAAATATGAATCAGAATGAAGAGTGATTCAGTTTTCCAATGATACCATTTGTTCCAGTGTACTGGTGACGGAAAAATATTTCCTGCATAATGATACCAAAATCGGCCGGAACGCTTTTCGCACTGAGAAAAAAAAATTGAGAAATCATTACCATATCAGACATTGTATGTTTTCCATGTACAGATGTTTTAAAAGAGACAATTTACCTGTCTGTTTTTATAGTTGTGTGTAAATATATCTGGTGAAATAATTTAACTAGATGGCTAATGTTACTGTGGAAACTTCTATGTACCAGAATATTCATCATGTTTAGGAAATGCTTCAGGCTGCAAATTTAAACAAATGTGCCAGTGGGAAACGAAGATCATGATGTTTTCATAGATTTTCTGATAATGTAAATGTAAATTACATACCAAACACTGTTGCTAGACACTTAACAAAACGCTAACATATATTTCAAATTCATTAAATTAAGGTTTTTCATTTGATAATAAACATGATTTTGTTTTCATAAATATTCTAAGACAAATGTTAAGAATTTTGTATACGTTCTACTTTTAATAAGTTCTTACTGGTATGAATTTGGTGTAAAATAATCTCTCTGAAATGTTCGCTGTGTTAGCCTTGCAATACGATTTAGTTGTAGCGAGCAGGTGTGTATTTGTTGCAGCGCAGCGCCTGCATAGCAATCACCAATAGAAACCAAAGACAGGTAACGCTACTGCTGAGTTGACAGCAGTTATAGCACGACTGTCACCAGACAGAGAACTACCTCGACGGTTTGCACAAAACATACGCACATACAAAATGCAGGTTCAACAAGGTCAGCGCAAGAATCCACCAGGTATGTACAACGTAAAGTGTCAGGCAAATCATAGTTGAGGAAATGAAAATGAAATTAAACTTGATACAGTTAAACAGCAATTCAGGATATGGCACAGAAGTTCTGCTCGTAGACAACGTAAGACAGACATTTTTTTATAAACCTTTCCAAAAAAAACTTGAATACGTTTTAACATGGATGCTGTAAGGGACTTAAGTCTTCAACCAATGTAGTATGACTAGTATGGGTCTGATTTTTAAAGGATTATTCTGGACTATTTTCTTTTTATGACAATTTATTATATATTAACTTAGCACTGAAATATTGTATCTCGCACTATTTGGGGAATTGTACTGTAGTGTATTGGAGATTATTTATTGGAAAACATACAAAGTCACTGTCCAAATGTGTGATATAAAGCTTGCTTTTGCTTGGCCTGCTTGCATGCTTTCATTTGAGATTATAGTCAAGTGTGCTCTGTCTTGTGGACCCTTGCTACTTCTCTGTAATACTGCTTAGTAACACTACTACATGAAATAACTACTGACATTCAATTAGTGTTGTTTCTGTGAAAAAGTTGATAAGATTGCTGGTGTCTTAACATTGACGCCGCCGATAGATTCACAGCACTGAATGTTTTGATATTTGTCTTGCAGTTGGACAGAATTTGGCCCAGTGGAACTGGGAAGATAGGGAGGGATGGGGCCAAGGCATCTCTACGGGTACGGGGTGGTCAGATTCAGGTAAGCGTAGTATTGAGTCTGACCAATGAAAGTGTTTCAGTTGCTAAATGGCAAGTCGATATTAGTTTATCTGTAAAATAACATTTGTTTGTGTTGTGGTCGGCTTAAATGCATAACTAAAAACCTGTGTAAACAAGTTTTGCAAGCATGTCATTTCTAAAACTAGTCTAAGCCCCATCCTCATAACATCAAGATTTGCGGCATTGCTATTTGTTATCGCGGTTGCTTGTCAGTTAACAAAATTGCTGCTTTTAGAGCATTTCAATAGTGATGGCGAAATATTTATTTCTCACAGAACTGTCTTTGAACTATCTAAATTGAATACCTGCAAAATTAATATAAAAAAAATCACGAGCCCTGTCAAACATTTCGCGGTAATTGCTTGTTTGTTCTATGTTGTTTGTTTTATTGAAGTGACTTGGGGAAGAACAGAACTTTGCTTTCATAGTACTTGTGCAATGTGAAAGCAATGTGAATGCATGTATCCATGCATATCTTTGGTGTAAACTTGATGTTAGTCTTGCCAAAATACTGTGGGAGGGGAAATTTTACTACTACTTGCCTGTGGTGCTGTGATTACTGTCAGAAATTGTACATATAAAACAAGTTAAGTAAAATGTATTTTCTTGCATGGCTTTGTTTCTTGCTTACTATCCTAGTAAAGAACTCACACATGCATACAGTGTACAGTGATTTGTTGTGCATTAGGACACCAAATTTTGTTGTTATTGCAAAATGTGTGGAGGGGGTAATTTAGAGTTGTTGTAAAATTACTGTTTGCTTTCAGATTCTGCCTCCCATCAAAGCGATGGTCAGGAAATTGACATGTGGATGAACTCGTCCCACCGGGGATTCACATCAGTGGCCAGCAACAGTGGCAACAGTGATAGCAAAGCATGCGACTCGCACGACAAGGATCCCTGGCCGACCGACACGGACAATGCTTCTGCCAAGTCTGGGTCTGTGATATCTAGCTCAAGTAATCCAGGTCATGGGCAAGGTAGTGTCAATGTCAACCGGGGTCCAAACACTATTACTAGTAGTGCTTCCAGCATGTGGGGCTCGTCATTTGCTACTTCGAGCAATAGTCGAGGGGCGTGGGACGCGAAACCGGGAGGAGGTTCAGGTGTGTGGGGCGACACACCATCTGCTATGAGCTCGTCAACTGGAGGTGAGCACGATTTGTTTATGCAAGGTGACCAGGTGCACTCTGGTGGTGGCGATACCGCAGCAAATCCACCACCGCCATACACAAGCAGTGGCGACACCAAGTCGCTCGGCTGGGCAAACATATCTCAGAACAGCATGCTCTCCCAGCAGCAACAGCCACCACAAAGTTGTGCCAATACTAGTGATACGAGCACCACTTCAGTCAGTGGGGCTGTACATGTGAGTGGTGTGCAGACAGTTGTAGACAGCAGCACTGCCGGTGGGCTACAGCAGCCAGTCGGTTCAAGCAGCAGTGGCGGTGCTGTGTGGCAGGGTATGGACTTAAAGACAACTGCGGCAGCTACCCTAGCGGAATCAAGCTGGGGAGGTGTATCTGCTGGCGACACTGTGATTTCTTCCAGTTTGGGTATGTCTGAGTCATCGTCAGACGTGTCCAACAAGGGCCATCTGATGCCCCAGCGGTCTGGCTCCATGAACCAATGGGATTGCGGCTCCGACGGAGTGGGGAGCTGGGGTGAGAAGGAGCGCAAGCAATCAGAGAGGTCGTCCTCCGGATGGGGCTCGCCAGTATCAAGTCCTCTCCCAAATGCAGGCACGGAGGAGTGGAGCAGACCAGGTGATGGGAAATCCGGGAACTGGGGTCAGGCCCCAGGGGGTCAGCCGCCCAGTGGTTGGACACCACAACCGGATGCCAAATCAAACCCGGCTGGGTGGGGAGGTCAGGTGGAGAGGCCAGGGGTGCCAGGCTGGGGTGATTCAGACCCAGCCAAATCAACCCCTCATGGATGGGGGCAGGGTGAAGTGGAGATGGCACGCCAGCCATGGGGCGATAAACCACCGCCGCCCATGCAGCAGATGCCCTGGGATGTGACAATCGCATCTGGGGGTAATAACCCATCAGCTGAGTGGGGTAGCAGTCAGCCTCCAACAAGCATGAGCGCACCCGGGGCGTGGGGTAACAGTAACCCCATGGCGACTGCTGGCAGCAATCGCCCAGTTGGGTCTCAGCCACCTCCACCACCTATGCAGCAGCAGCAGCAGCAGCAGCAGCAGCAGCAGCAGCAGCAGCAACTGCAGCCAGGGGCTCCTGGCACGTGGGCCCAGGCCGCTGGACGTGGACTGCCACCTACCAGCGACACCACACGACCACCGCCAGCTGTGGTGCCTGCCAACATGCCAAACACAGGCACAACAGCTGCCGGCGTCAATACAGGATCTCGTCTAAGTAAGGAAGACTTAATTGCTCAGGTTGTGAATAGCAGTGAAGGGTGGGGCAAGATGCCGGTCCGCCAGGACACTGCATGGAATGTCGACAACTCGAAACAACACATTCCGCCACACAAAGCTGTGGCCACGGGGGGCATGGGTGTCCCTGAAGAGGATGCGAATCACTGGCACCAGCCAAACAACGGTACTGCCATATGGGAGGCGACGAAAGAGTCAGGCATGCCTCCACCGCAGCAGCCGCCACCGCATTGGAACAGCAGTCACAGTGGGGCAGCACCAAGTTCCGACGCTGATGCAGGCACGTGGAATGGCCCGTCGTCCCAGCAGGCCAACATGTACCCGCAATCAAAGCCGTGCCCCAGCAACTGGCAAGGGCCGCCCGGGGGTAACAACTGGAACAGCGGTGCTGTGAATGCACCTCCGATGCACAATTGGAGTGGGTCTGGTGCCAGTAGCAGCAGCAGCGGCAGTTGGGATGGCAACGTCAAGTCCGACTGGGGCACTGACAAGAAGGATGACAGTGTGTTCAACCGCGACGGTACGCTCATGTGGGGCGACCACAGCGGGGCCAAGCCAGGCGAGATTGGCTCGTGGGGGAGCCACCAGCAGTCGGTGTCTGGGCGCAGCTCAACGAGTGGGGACGGTGACCCGGGCGAGGGGTGGGGTGTCGGTGGAGGACCTGAACCCCCATGCCCACCTGATATTGATGACGGCACTACATTCTGGGGCGAGCCAAATACGCACCAGAGGCCACAGAGCTGGAATGGACCCGATGGTCCACCAGGTCCACGACCAATCTCGGGAAAGATGGACGACAAAGGGCCGTCTATGTGGAACCAGCCACCACCCCCACACCCACTCCACCGACCCTTCAGCTTTGGCGACTGTGGTGGCACTGTTGATGGTCGTCCAATGCCCAATCAGATGAATGATGCTTTCTGGGGACCAGGTGGTGTACAGGTAAGTTGGCATAATTTTTCTGATTATTCTGGAAACATTATTTGATGATGTGGTTTTTATTTGGTTTTCACAGTTCCTTCCACGTAAGTGGTTGTCTTCTTTTCTGGAGATGAATGGACAAATGTTATGGAGGTATCAGGGTTGGCTTTTTGACAGGCTGAAAGGTACTTTTGATGTCATAAACAGGGTTGTCAACAAACTCTTCTTCATTTGTCAGTTTCAGTGTGGTTTAAAAAAAGTTTTTTTCCAGTTTTCAAGAGGATGGGCTCTAATCGTAATGATGAGTGGCTTGGTTAAAGAAATGGCAGTAATGTACACTTAAAAAACTACATTTTAAATTGACATAGATTCAGGCAACTGTGTCAAACCTAGCTTTTAATCAGATTTATCAGTTCCACATACGTTGTTCCACTTTTAGTCTAGGCTGTGCAATAGCCTGAATAGAAGCATTGTGTACGCTTCACTGTTTACAGCCGAAGCCAGGTAACTGGGGCGATCCGTCCTGGATGAATATTCCAAAGCCACACAAAGGTCCCGGCTCCTGGGGAGACAGTGGCCCTGATCCACACCACTGGAACATGAAGAGAGTAAGTTCTACATTTATTATGCATATGTAACTGCATTTTGAAGATAGGTAATAAGCAAATTTACTGGTGCAGCATAGTATAGAATCTGTGTGAAAGTGTTTTGCTGAAAATTTTCCTATGCGATTGTCAGATAACATACCTAGATGCGTGTGTAGGGCATATTTAACCCTCTAAATTCCTAGTCTACGCAAACATGCATTGAGTTAGCATCACTTATAGTGAGTGGGATAAGAAAGAAATGGATGATGTGTATGTGAGATATTCAGCCAGGAGGTATTATGAAGAGAGTTATTGCTGTGTTGATAGTTTCCGCTGCCAATGAATGCCAACTTCGGGTCAGTGAACAGACAGCAGCAGCCACAGATGCGCAGTCGTCTTATTCAACAGCTCATGGACATGGGCTTCAAGGCAAGTGTCGTCTTCACATCTCTTCCTTTAGTGGGGCACAGTTGTTAGAACATCAGACTCTCAATTGGCAGGGCTGGAGTTTGAATCCATTCGTTGCTATTTCAAAGCTAGGGAATTGTTTTCAATCTACATAAACTATGTTGCCTTTTTTCACAATGTATAAATGAGTACCTGACTTTAGACAGTTGTGGATATGTATGAACGAATAATCTGTGCAATAATTGCAACGTGGCTGAATGATTCCCAGAGAAGTTGGGTTTGTGATGGAGCGAGCGGGTCTGCCAGAGGGTAAAGTGCTTTGAGCAGTTCTGTGGACCAGATGTTCTCTCAATCTGTACCACTTCTTAAGTCATTGCATTGGCTCCCTGTCCGTTATTGTATTATTTTTAATACCTGCACAATTGCCTATCAAGCACTTTCTCCAAGCAACCAGCATATTTACATTCACTGCAAGACAGCCTAGACAACTTTGATCATCTCATTCCAATCTACTTTTTGTTCATAGTGTTAAGGCAAATGTCAGAAGTAGAGTTTTGTTGTTGCTGCACCAATGATCAATTAGGAAATGCTTAACCCCTTTTGTTTTGGTGCACTGGCAAGCTTGGGTTTCCCTAGGATTTTAGCGCAATGGAAGTATTTTGTATTGTATGACATTGTATCGTTACTATGATAATGGCCATACTTAAATAATGGCCTCTTTCCATTGCAGAAAGAAGATGCTCAGAATGCATTGATACGCAATAATATGAACCTTGAAAGTGCCATTGGTAAGTTTACACTACAAATACCCCATTATTTGCTGTAATTTGTCAGTAATCTTTGACTGACTTTTATAATAAAATCCTTATTTTGCACATGCAAATGGCAGGTGTACACATTTGTACACAACTTGCTGTTGGATGGTTACTAAGATGGATGGGAATTGTTAGAAATTCTCCCATTATATTGTGTGTTGTATGTAAAATGATTTTACGACTGGAGGTAACATTCTCGGCTTAAAATTAATAAGACCATATAAAATGGTAAACGCTACAGGTAGTGAACCCACATAAAAGTATAATACTATTTTTATATTTGCTAATTAGCTTTGTTAAATGTTTGAATAAAAATATTGTGCTGCATTTGATTATGATTATATTATGTTTCCTGTCTTCATTGGGTGCCATGTCTGCTGCACCATGACCCTCCCTTTCACACAATCATAGGTGTCTTCAAATAGTTCTGCTATGTTAGTTTCCTAGCCAGGCTGTTAGACCATTGAGGATTTTAATGTTTCCCATTACAGTTTTGATTAAAATAAATTTCCTATTCAGTTTCCTTGACACGCCATAAAAAGTTACCTTGCACTTTTCAGCTGACCTTGTTGCCAGCACCGCAGCCAGTCGGAGGCCAGACATGGATTTTTGTGATATGCCGAAGATCCGCCAGGTGCGGGGGATGGGCAGCGATAGTATGGGTGATATTCACATGGACAATGGCGGTGGCCACATTATGCCACCAAATACTCCGTTCTCAAATGCTCAAACACAGTTCATGAACTCTCAAGCATTTGTGAACTCCCACAAGCAGCAGCAGCAGGGACCCGCTAGTCTTCAGACGTCTTCTAGTCTTATTGTCGGCGGAGCCAACTCCAGTATTAACAACCCGGCTGTGGCGATGCAGCAGAAGCTGCTCCAACAGCAGATTGCCAACAAGAAGCACCAGCAACCGCCACCAATGCCAGCTCAGGGACAGCCAATACGTGGCGGTGGTGGTGGTGGTGGTAGTGGTGGCGGCCAGATGCCAGCCACCACGGTGCAGCACCTGCAGCAACAGCAGGCGCAGCAGCAGCAACAGATTGTCCAGCAGCTGCACATGGCGGTGACCGCCGGGCTTATAAGTCCTCAGCTGCTCAACCAGCAGATGACGCCAACGATGCTTGTGATGCTGCAGCAGCTGTTGCAACTGCAGCAGATGCTACAGCAACTCGTGTCGCGCCAGCAGCTGCAGATGCAACAGCCGAACAAGTTGCAGTCACGGCAGCAGCTGGATTATACGATACAGGAGATCAAGCAGCAGATACACCGGCAACAACAGCAGATAGCTGCCGCACAGCAGCAACAGCAGCAATGTCTGCACCAAACCGTGAAGCAGCCACCGCCGATGCCCCCAGGTCCTGGGGACCCCCTCACTAAGGACCTCATCAAGGACCTGTCGGCACTTGACATGGGTGGCATGAACTTGAAGGCAATGCCCGGTCAGCAACAGACCCGATCACGTCTCACGCAGTGGAAGCTGCCGTCACCTGAGAAAGACGTCATTGCACAGATTGGTGGTGACATCACGCTCAACAAGGTGGTCGGGGGCAAGCCGCTGCAGCAGTCGCAATCCACACCAAACCTGCAGACGAAATTTGAAAGTAACCTGCCGCCATTCTTCGACAGCACTTGGTCAAGCAGTCTGTCGAGCACGTCGATGTGGCCGACTACAAGTGCCATGCAGTCCGTGACCGCCTGCTCAACCAGCCAAGCTGGAGAGCTGACTGACAACATGGCGTCTTCCACAAGCAAAGAATCTCTTGTCGCTGGCACATCTTCCGTTGCCGCGACCGTGGCTACCAGTGATGTCACTTCGTCCACGGCATCCGGCACCACGTCGCCCTGCAGCGAGTCGCCGACATCTGGCGAGAGCCTTGATATTGTCGAGTTCTTCCCCGGCAAGAAGTGGCAAGGCGTGGAGACAAAGAGCATCGAAGACGACCCGCACATGACACCAGGCAGTGTCAGTCGATCACTCAGCGTAAACACCGTCAAGGAGGATTACCTAATGTCCATGTTCGGCAAGTCAGACCCTGACAGCAATAGCCCATCGTCGGCATGGTCAGCGTTCAGCATGCCTCCGAAGAATTCACGCTCAAAGTCATCGTCTGCATGGCAACAATCCCCCACTGATCCTACTGCTGTCTCGCTCAGCACTGACCCCTGGGGCAGCCAACCGCCGCAGCAGGGGTCCACCGTGCCAAAGAACACCCGTCCACCACCAGGGCTGGCTCCGGCCAGTAAAACTGGCAGCACGTGGCAACATCCATTTAATCGAAGTCAGTCGTGGACACCAGGGGAGCGCTCGTTAACATCAAGTAAGTTCATTATGGTACTGTCTGCTGGACATCAAGTGTTCTCTAAGAGGGAATTTTATGTGGCACCTAATAGAAAAATGTTTGACAATTTGAAGTTGGGTTAATGTTTTTTGTGAGTGCTTACGTGGCACTGATTATACATGGCCTATTTTTTCTATAAAATGTACATGCTCGTTTTCCCACTTTAGAAAATGTACATGACTTTTTTCGTTTTGAAAATGTACGATCCTGTTTTACCACTTTAGACAATGTGCATTATCTGGTATTCCACTTTACAGAATGTACCCAATCTTGTGTTCCAACTTGTGTTCCAACTCTACAAAATGTGTGTTCTCTGAACTGGAACTGAACTTGTGTTCTCACTTTAGATAGAGTATGTGATCTTGTTTTTACACTTTAGACAAAGTACATTGTCGTGTTTCACCCACTTAGACAATGTGCATTATCAACTTCCCCACTTAGACAATTTATAGTATCATGTTTCCCCACATTAGACAATGTACGTTGTCGCGTTTCCCCGCTTAGACAATGTACGCTATCATGTTTCCTGCTTAGACAACATACGTTATTATGTTTGCCCGCTTAGACAATGTACGTTGTCATGTTTTCCGACTTAGTTTTCCCTCTATAGACCATGTACCTTATCTTAGTTTCCAACTGTTGTGGAGCTGCAGCTGTTCATTGTGTGTTGTTCCATCCACAGTGGGAAGTGCTCCAGTGGGGGGAGGAGGAGGAGGAGGAGGTACCGGCTGGGGAAGTCCTCAAGGGAGTCCCACCAACTGGCTGGTTCTCAAGAACCTCACCCCACAGGTAAGGCGGCGGTTTTTACCACATTTTGGGTAATTTAAAACAATTAAAAGTGGTTTATTTTGTTTAATATCCTGCAGATGTTCTCACGCAAAAAAAATTTCAAATTATCTATTTAAAAAAATCTAATGTCGGAAAAACAAAATCTTCACAAAAATCGAATGGCAGAGCCAGAGTAGCATTGCGACACCGAAAATATTACGCATTACTACGCAGACAACTCATTGTTTTCCAATTGTTTATAGAAATGATCAGTCTCATGCAAAATCGATGTGAATAATGTTCTGTAAGAGAAGTGATTTTCATAGTCATGTCAAAATGTACTGCCGTTTTAGGCTGTCATTCAACTTTTGCTTAATTCATTCACGGTGGTGTAGCAGACATAATTCGTTTATGTTAACCTAAATCCATCTTAAAGTTATCAGTGACAATATGTATGTCATTTATTTCTTTGGGGATTTTCTCAAAACAAAATTGACATGAAAATTAAAAACATTTTCCCTCCGATGTTAGACATGACAGTAAAAATCCGTAAACCTAAAATTAAAAAAACTAGCCTAAGCTAAACCTAAACATTTGTCCAGATTGTATCTCATTTCAGACCTGTTAAACCTGAGTGGTAATTCTGCTATGCTGCAACAGCAGTTAGTGGATGTCTTGGATTGGACATTATTATGTAACGTTGAACAATGATAGAGTATCAGTAATCATACTCTGTAATAATAATCCTTTGTAATTGTTGTAAATTTTTAAAATAATAGTACTCAATTACATTTGTCAAAAAAACTAATTTTGTATCTTAGTACACTACAGTGACTATTTCAATATCGTTCAATTTTGTCTTGAATAACATTGATGAAAAAAATAACATCAGTGTTTTTATTTATTCATTATCAATTATATTCTTAAATATAATCATGATTGTAATCATGATTAGTTTTGATTACATACAAAAGTAATTGTAATCGATTACATTCATTTTCTAATTAATTGTATATCTAATTGCACTCAGAAATTTGAACAATAATCATAATCAAAATATACTTGTGTGTTTGCTAATACCAACTTGATACTTTGGTTTTATTGCTTCTGAGTTGTGGTTATGTTGTATGATGCAGGTGATGTTTGTGCATGATGGAATGGATCAAGGCTTCTCTTGCCATCGTCTGTATAACATGCTTGTGTATTGCAGATTGACGGGTCTACCCTGAAGACATTATGCATGCAGCACGGCCCGCTGCAGGTGTTCTACCTGAACCAAGGCATGGCGCTGGTGTGCTACAATACGCGCCAGGAGGCCGTCAAGGCACAGAACGCGCTGGACTCTTGCATCCTCAGCAACACGACAATCCTCGCCGAGTGCATCAGCGAGCCGGAGATGAAGCAACTGCTGGCACAGACTCCGGGGGGCAACGGAGGAGCAGGTGGCTCCACGTCAGCCCTGTGGCCGCAACAGGTCAGCACATCCCACCCACCGTCCTCCTCGACCAGCAGCTTCCGCACCCTCGCCATGCCCACCATCCCCACGAGCAAGGTCAGTGAGAGCGGGCAGTGGAATGGCAGCACGAACCTAGCCAGTGTGTGGAGCGCCAACGGCTTGTGGGCTCCAACGGAGGATGACCACACATGCTAGCGGTCAATACAATGACCACACGTACTAGCGGTCAATACAGTGACCACAGAGAGCGATGCCGTGCAGTATTTGACAGTGATGGTGTCAATGTCATCGTCGTTCTCGGGCATGATCTCCCAGTTAATCACGTACCGTACTACTGTCATACTAAACAGCAAGTGTGCTTAATTCACTTGAGACGTGCCCACACGCCTGCCACTGCGCGCTTGTGAGAAGTGCGTATTCTAGAGTCGTCTGGAGCATTCCAAAAAGAAACTGTTTAAAATAAAAAAATAGACTACGATTTGAGAATAGCAAGGATTTTTATGGTGCTAACAGCTTCAAAGAAGCCATGGCACAGTTTTTATTTTTTAATACTTCCGCATGTGTGAAGTATGATGAGTCTTTCAAAAGTTCCAAAGCTGACTTTACATTACTCTCTGCTACTTGACTAATGCAACATCTCCCAGCATTTTTGAAGAGGTTTATTAGAAAATGACAAAAAAAGAAAAAAATGTGAAACCTCGTAGTCAAATGAACATTGCCAGTGATGTGTGATGACTTGCAAACCAGAATTTGGTGACTTAAATTTTGAATTTCATGTGCTGATGGGTGTTAATATATGTTCTGCAACAACTATATTATATATTTACTTGTGAAAAAAGTTTATTATTAATATTATTTACATGTTTTTGACTCCACAGATCTTTTTCATGCCACCATAAATTATGTTGTGTGTGACACTGTTGGGACTATCAAGGAGTTCTTTTTTGAAGTGACATGTTGGCGATTGCTATTGGCTGCCACCAACTAATTGGCAGTAGTGGTGTTGACACAGCGGCATTGACGATCAGTGATTAGCGCCCCCTACCCATGGTTGTTTCGTTATTTAAGCGGGCGATGTCTCGTTATGTGCATTTTGTGTAATTCACTTGCAGTTGTTGTGATCATCGATATCGGGTAATGCTGGTGATCGACATGTTTTAGCAGGCAGTGTTAGAGGCTACCGAGTAAAATTGTTATTGATCATCGAAGAGAGTGAAGCTAGGCCACTGGCTGCAGTAATGTGTGTCTGTACTTAATGCACTTGTTACGGTTAATAGACATCTCATCTTACATGCGTATCAACTCCAGATATTTTCACGATAGGATGGTGATTTTTCCAGTCATTAATATAGAAAAACTTAAATTGACCAACGAATGCATTACATTAGCAATGTAACTCTTCATGTTTTAGTGTGCAACATTTGTTTTGGAAAATGTATTGTTCACAATGGTTTCCTGTATTGTTTTGGTGTTTTTGTCATCGTCGTCGGTGCTTTCATGGCCAGTAGGTGTGCTATGCTGTGTGCAATGTGTTTCTAGGCAAATAATTACTAATGGCATGACATTAAAGAAAAATCACTTCACAAATTCTGATTTGTTTGTGGAACGAAACTATAGTAAAATAAGATGGCACAAAGTATACATGTGTACCTGCTGGCCTTGTTGACTTGTATGTCAACATTTTGTAAACAGTTACAAATGTTCTCTCAGCTACCCTGTAAAACTGTATGGGTTTTGAAGAAGAGATGATCTTCCCATGCAGAGTAGTGAGAAACCTTAGCTTCCTCAACTGAATTTGCCTCAAGAATCATTGATCGACTACAAAATACTGCAGTTTTCTACAGCAAATTTCTGAAAGTTACTTGCTCCATTGTCAGACAACCAGTTTTGTTTAGAACAAATCCATTGACATGCTACATGTGTGCAGGAACTGTTACAACGTAAAGAAAATTGTAGAATGAAATACAGACCTGCCGATTCCAGACAACCAAGAAGTGAACAGCAACCGACACATCTGCATCCAACTCACACTAGTCCAGTAGAGAATGACATCTAGTTAAATCATGTTTACAGCACCCCCCCCCAAAAAAAAAAGTTGGCAACAGTTACTCTGTCCATTGATTACATAATTTGGTTACATTTATTTTTTTTGTATATACATCTACATCTGATAATGTTGCTTGTTCTAGAATCTAATTCTTTTTTTTACATAGTAGGTGCTAGTTAAGATGTGTGTTATGTATGCAAATGTTTCTTTAAAACAATTGATTATAAATATAATCATATTATATGAAGAGCTCCCATGCACAAACAAATTATCTTCAGGACTACTGGACTTCTGTTAAACAGTCCAGGTGCATTATGTCCTGATGCATTACAAAATACCATATGAACAAAAGTCCCCTAGTTTCCAGTGTGTTTTTGTCACATTCTAGATGCATGAGAACTATTATAGATACAAGAATGCTTTTTAAGGACTGATGGGATGGGTCACTGCTATATAAGAACATTTTACTAAACATTAAAACAAAGTAACTTGAGAAGATTAACAACCGCATTTTTAATACTGCACATTAGACAGGCAGGAATGAAAATAAGCTGAAACGTCCAAAATTAAGCCAGCCAAATCTACTACAATTGCTGTGGTGAGCTGTTTGTGGACACCCCCAGAGTTCACAACATGAACACGTTAAACATAATGAACTGGCAGATGCAGATAATAAAAATGCTCTCTCTGGAATGATCATAACATACAAATCGTAGAAATGAGTCGTGTCAGCTTGCACAAATAATATAACTTCTATTCATTTAAACCCATTTGTAAAATCACAGCCACATCATAATATATACATATAACTATTGGCACCAATAATAAGAAAAATAACTTTCCTACTATCTGGCATTGCCAGTAAAGAAAACACTTGTGTAACGTAACAAAATGTACATTGCCGAAGCACACAGATTAAGGCATTTGGCAGCAGGCGCAAATACATGATTAGTACAATTCTTGAGAGTCAATATAAAAGCTCTGTAGCCACTTATACATTCTACAGGGATTCTGTGAAAAAATATAACAGGAACACAACAGAGCTTTTTTGGCCAGCAAAATGTCTGTTCCTTTTACATAAAAAAATTGCAAAACTGCTGCCAGGAACATCTGCGTGGCAGGAAATTGTTCAAACTGGCACAATATTTCGGCATGTTGCTTCAATCATTCAGGGACGTCATGGAATGCTTAACTACACAGTTTCTGAACTGGTTCACCTGTGTGTGCGCATGCATGTGCTTGCGAACCTGCAGGGACAGTCCTGCATTTTAACCAGATGTCCGGTGACAGAAAGCAAATGTCCCGCAAATGGCTATGTTTTGTAATGCTACCATTTTATTCTAATTGGCCTAGAGCACTCCAAAAATGTATTATATTTAATGCAGTCTTCAAGAAGATTGGTCAACAGATATGTTTGTGTCATTGTGTTAACAATGACCAACAATGCAATGGAATTTGTCTCTAAAAAAATGCTTCAGAGTTGACAGCTATGGAAAAGTGGCAGCCTTAAGTAATTAAAAGTGGCACAACAAAACTGTCAACATCTCATTGGCAGCAATACAAACATCATGAAGCAGTTGAGCGCAGACGACACATAGTGGTTGGCAATTGGAGAACACATATGTCGGCAGACGGTCATTGGTCTTGATGGCATCAGAGAGTTGGCGAGGAGATGACGTCACCGGGCTGTTGTGGGATCCTCAGCCTTTGATTGACAACAGTCGCAGGGCATGTGACTGCACATCAGCGGGATCACTAGGTCATCCATGTTGGGCATCACAAACACCCGCTGAAGAATAAGGGAAGACAGAATCATCAAGTGCCCTGAGTTGTGCTCCCAAATCAAACATCTAGCCCACCTACGTGAACAGATGCACATTTTCTAATGCAAAATTAGTTTACTTTCTAAGACCATTTTGAATTAATTAAAACAATTTAATGATTAAAGTTCTAACAGCAGTTTCACATGTTCCTTGTCAAAAGTAGTGTGTAAGGAATGATCTGAAAACAAGGGAAGACACTAAATGAAATTGGTTTCATGGGGGAGGAACATGGGTGAGAAATTGGGGGAGGAATGGGGTTTGCAGCTGTTTAAATTAGCTGCTTTTCCAAAATCAGTGTTTATTTTCTGACTAACAGTTCATCAGAGGGATGACTTAGATTCATGCGCATGCAGCAGTTTTGCCATATGACAACTGAGTGCAACCTGGCAAATACAACGTTGCAATTGCAATGAGGAAATTCTTCACAGGTATTACATCACAGGTCGATGTAATTCAAAGCTTCAAGTAGTGGGAACGGCGTTCTGAGATTAAATGATATCAGTTTATGTAGTGTCATATCCCAATATTTTGAGACAGGCCCCAAGTGATTACCTGAACTGAAGACCAACCCACAGACAACATGTTGCTATGTGAGTGCACAGTGACGTTACCTGGAACTCCACGGCAAGTTTCTTCTCAATCCAGTCGGTGATGTGGGAGACGTTCACATCCCGATCACCAACCCGGGGTTTGGCCGACAACCACAGACGGGGGTTTGTTCTGAAGCCGTACCTGAACAGGAGAGCAACTTATACATGGATAAATGATACGAGACAGTGCAGGAATAATACAACACAGTGAAAGAAATGATATGACACAGTGACATGAATGATATGACAGTGACAGGAAATACATGACACAGTGACATGAATGATTTGACACAGTGACAGGAATTATATGATACAGTGAGAGGAATGATACAACATAGTGAAAGGAATTATATGGGCAATATGGCAGTGACATGAATGACATGACACAGTGGCATGAATGATGACACAGTGACATAAATAATGTGACACAGTGGCATGAATGATGTAACTGTGACACGATTGATGTGACAAAGTGACATGAATGATGTAACTGACACGAATGATGTGACAAAGTGACATGAATGATATGACAGTGACATAAATAATGTGACACAGTAACATGAATGATGTGACACAGTGACTGAAATGACATGACACAGTAACAGGAATGACATGAATGATATAACAGTGACAGGAATGGTATGACAGTGACTGGAATTTTACAATATAGTACCCGGCACGATTATGTGGCAATAAAATTAATTATATAACATAACAAAAGAAATTATATGACAGAATCAAATACATTTTATATAACAAAAATAATGCTATGGCACAACAAAGGGAATAATATGACACAGCAAAAGAAATAATATGGTAATACAAAGTAATGATGTACCACAATAATGACAACACAAACACCTGTAATAAATTCTATTCCAGATGTTATCGACATAACATAGTACCATAATCTGTCAGTAGGTGGCGGTGGTATGTTGATGGCGAGTGTTCCGCTGAGACTCTTGAGTTCGACGGTGAGAACAAGTCGAGTGTTGGACACCTCTTCCATCGCCTTGCGGATATATTTGTACTCCGCCACCTGTTGGAAGTACTTGGATTGAGCAATCTTGTCGACGAACCGCAGCAACTTCTTGCCCTTCATGCTGCCACCCGCCCTGCAACACAACATGGGTCATCATTTGTCAACTCAAACCTTGTTCAGCATCAGAAGTTTACCTGCAGATTGATGCTTTAACTTGTCAGTTTAGGTCCATCTTTCTTGGGCTGAACATAGCTAAAATTAATGAGCTAATCCTTGGAGGGGGAGGGCTAGAGAGGAACCAAGACCAATCTCCATAGATAATCAAGAAGTTGAAATTGTAAATAGTTTCACGTATCTGGGTACTCTATTTGATCAAAACTTGACATTTTGTGACCATGTAGATTATATGTACAAGAAAGCTGAACACCATGGCTTTTCTCTTGAGAAGGTTGAAATGTTTTGATGTCAGTCAGCACATTCTTTAAGCGAATTGTTTCTAATACTTTCGAGTGATAGGTTTCTAGTATGTTTTATTTATTTTTTATGTCAACTGTCTTTAGTAATGTTTTAGGTGAACTGTTTTTATTGTGCATGTGTGTAGGTGATGTGTGTTTTACCAATTTTATAACTGGCAGTGCAATGTATAAATTTATGTTTTTAATGTATTTTTTATTTTTAATGTATTTTTAATGTGTTTAAAAATTTTTTTAGAAGTTCTTGAATCTTGAAAGTTCAGAACAAAGGTTGCCAACACGTGCTACCTAGTTGGCAAAATGAAAAAACTCATTGAAATGAATACGTCCCTTCGATCACTTTTCTACCAGTTGTGTCCAACTCTGTGTGAGGGCAGACAGTAGTTAAAATATTGTGTCACGAATACGTACAGTTTCTGACCAACGGGTTTATATGTGTGTTCTTTATACATCTTGTTATAAGTGAAAGCGAAAGCAATGTGAGGAGTACAGTGTATACTTAAAGTAATGTTCTGTAGCTTCTCATTCTACAACTTCTCATTTTTATAGTAAATTTGTATGCTAATATAAATTTTCTTTCTTTTTTGACATTTTGTTCCATGTCACCAATCTTTCCCTTCTTCCCTTGTGGGTTGGGGACACGGATTACCCAACCCATCTCCTCTCCCCTTGTGAAGACTTGTCGCCATGTCTCTCGCTCTTCTGCCCATCTGCCCCATGACGTGCTCTCCTCTTTCATCTTAGCTTTGCTCTTTCTCTTCTCCTACTACACTCTTTCTCTTCTCCTACTACACTCTTCTCCTACTACACTCTTCTCCTACTACACTCTTCTCCTACTATACTCTTCTTCTACTACACTCTTTCTCTTCTCCTACTACACTCTTCTCCTACTACACTCTTCTGCAATCTCAGTATAGATTTAGATATCATTATATCAAACTTAACTTCTTATTGCCTTTGAACAACAAGAACAAGAGGTTGCATATTCGTGTGTGTATAAATACAATATAAATGATACAAGTAAATAAAAAATAGTACAAAAAAAGAAAGGGGCCAGTGACTCCTATTAAGACAAATATGTCGCTGTCATAGGAGCCACTCATTTATATCAAATTATCTTTGGCCTCTTTGTTTTCTTTTTTATACAAAGTGTATCTCTTTATAATTACTGCTATACCTAAATGTGTCTAGCAATAGGTGTGTCTGTAATACAGAATTACTTATGTATAGTAATAGTATACTCAAATGTATGCATTGTTTGCTATGTGTAAAACATGAGTACATACAGTATGTATCCATCCATATAATATGCATATTTTATTCGTTATGGTGATTTTGCTTACATGTATAGCAATTTGATACTGTACGTGTCGTTATATTTTTGCAAGACGTACAGTTTTAAATACTATGCAAAGCCTTTGAAAGGGTACTTAATCTTGTATTATGCCTGGTGCAGAGCAACTACCTTTTCACAATTAATCACTAGTCAATACAACCCATTACAAATAGATTTAGTTAATAATAGTGGATCTTGGTTCTGTGGTATGGCACATCATGCATCAGGTGCACCCGAAGATCTATATCCGGGGGGGGAATCATTGCAGGATATCTTCCATCCAGGAGGAAGATATCCATGGATAGATATTGTCATTCTTGGAATACAAGGTCATATGCTGGTGATCTAGCACTGAACGCTCTATTGACTAGCCAGCAAGCATAATGATCAAAAACCTTGGGGAAGGGACATCACAACGTTAGATTGAATCAAGCCCAATAAAGAGCTCAAGTAGGCTATTACCTCCATAATATTACACTGGGCAGACCCCCAGCCTTCTAGTGTATGCACTGTCAACAAGTTAGCAGCAAGTAAACATGGAACCCAGCCAGCCCATTAACATTCCCTCCAACACCTCATTACAATAGAGCAGCAAGTAACCTTGGAACCCAGCCAGCCCATTAACATTCCCTCCAACACCTTATTACAACAGAGCAGCAAGTAAACATGGAACCCAGCCAGCCCATTAACATTCCTTCCAACACCTCGTTACAATAGAGCAGCAAGTAAACATGGAACCCAGCCAGCCCAATAACATTCCTTCCAACACCTCATTACAATAGAGCAGCAAGTAACCTTGGAACCCAGCCAGCCCAATAACATTCCCTCCAACACTTCATTACAATAGAGCAGCAAGTAAACATGGAACCCAGCCAGCCCAATAACATTCCCTCCAACACCTCATTACAATATAGCAGCAAGTAAACATGGAACCCAGCCAGCCCAATAACATTCCTTCCAACACCTCATTACAATAGAGCAGCAAGTAACCTTGGAACCCAGCCAGCCCAATAACATTCCCTCCAACACTTCATTACAATAGAGCAGCAAGTAAACATGGAACCCAGCCAGCCCAATAACATTCCTTCCAACACCTCATTACAATAGAGCAGCAAGTAACATTGGAACCCAGCCAGCCCATTAACATTCCCTCCAACACCTCATCACAATAGAGCAGCAAGTAAACATGGAACCCAGCCAGTCCATTAACATTCCATCCAACACCTCATTACAATAGAGCAGCAAGTAAACATGGAACCCAGCCAGCCCAATAACATTCCTTCCAACACCTCATTACAATAGAGCAGCAAGTAACCTTGGAACCCAGCCAGCCCAATAACATTCCCTCCAACACCTCATTACAATAGAGCAGCAAGTAACCTTGGAACCCAGCCAGCCCATTAACATTCCCTCCAACACCTCATTACAATAGAGCAGCAAGTAAACATGGAACCCAGCCAGCCCATTAACATGCCCTCCAACATCTCATTACAATAGAGCAGCAAGTAAACATGAAACCCAGCCAGCCCATTAACATTCCATCCAACACCTCATTACAATAGAGCAGCATGTCCTATGGCCGCCTAATGCCACTTTGTCCTTGGTGTTTATTACATAACTCCAGTTATAGGGAACATATTATCAACATAAACAGTGATTGTTGTGTGCGGAAAACATGGACATTCTTCAGTCATGTTATAGTGTTTAAAATTTGGGTAAACAGATAATTAATTGTTTTATTAAGTCGGCTGGGGCGGCTATTCTGTGCTTGTTTTCAATCGAGTAGTTTCAACAGAAGTTTTTAAGATGAACTAACCATTTTATTCACAGATTGTAGTTGTAATATAAAGTAATATTCGAGATGAACAAAAATACCGGATATGCATGTTTGATTTCTTTGATGTGTCATGATAAAATTTGATTTTTTGGGGTAAATATGACAAAATACCCACACAATGCCAGTTCATAAAAAATATTAATATATAGTAGGTCAGAAGTCTGAATGAATTACAGCTGCTACTGCACCAAAAAAGTTACAATAAAGTTAAATGATAGCCAAAAGTGACAACAGATTTTTTACATAAACACTCTACAGATAATTTTATGCCACCTACATATTTTGCACATGTGTACAATCCTGGTTGCTAGTGATAACAGAAATAATCAATAAATGCATGTATCATGCATGAAATGCGATCTTTTCACTGGTGCAGTACTCATTTTGACAGAACTCAAACGCCATTTCCACACTGACATGCGATGAACATCAGATGTACACTGAGCTGTGTTAAGGGGAGATGTGGCAGCTAGAATGATGTTTTTTTGAAAACAATTACCCAAAATGTGTTTCCTCCATATTCCAATAGGTTTTTATGTTTACTATCAGTAAAGTTCACTTTTATAACAATGGCATACCTCTAAATTAGTTTCATTCATGGATAAAGCTTGCATCTACCATGTAACCAATGCTGTTGTTCAATCTATGATGGCCATTTACAAAAAAAAAATTATTTTGGCAACGAGAAAGTACAACACTCTGGAATTTAAAATGATATGGTCATCTTGTTTGGATTTATTTGTTCACCTGCATATTCTCCAAAAAATTTCTACCAAAATTTTGGTTTTGTGCAATATCTTGGGGGCAGTGAATAAAAATGTGTCGACAAATATTACATTTTAAATATCATAACTTGGAAAATTCAGAAAAAAATATTCATAATGTTGGACATTTTTTAGAGGAGTTCTAGAGTTAACTAAGCCAATTATGCCTGTGAAAGTATTATGATAAAATATCCATTACTTTTTAAGTGTTGTAATTTTTTAGAGAGTCTATAATTCCTTTATACGATGGCCATTTTGTATGTTGCCATGGAAACGGAGGTGGTCTTGCATGAAAATGTTCAATATATTTTTTACTCAAGAAAACCCACTATACAGTTTGAGTATAAAAAATTGCACTAACTTTACAAATAAAAAAATCCTATCCAGCTGCCATATCTCCCCTTAAAAAGAACTAACACTACATTGGAGAGATCACTTATCTATTGAATAATAAATGGTACAAAAAATTTACATTTTCAATAAAAACAGGCAGCTTAGGGGGTTGTTTGACATACTGTATTCGTCCTATTAAGTGTACAGTATGCTTGAAAAAAATTTTAGATGCAGAAAAAGTCACAAATTATATTTTTACTAAAATCTCTGTAAAAAACAAATGATGGAAAATGTTCTGCCAGGAGGCACCACTGTGTTTTATTAATCCACCAGATGGTACCATGGTTGGCACCACAACAAAACGTTGCAAAAAATGGCATCCGGTGAGACCTGCGTATTGTTTTGAGTTGGAAACTTACACATTTTGGACAATTATCTGTGGTTACCCTGTATTTCAAACTAAGTGAAACATTGGAGAAAAGTTAGCAGTGGCAGATGTTCAGCATGACACGTGCAGTATCTATTCTAAAACTTAGTAAAAGACTGGCTGTCAATGTCATACAGACACTGAGACAGTTATAATCAACCATGTGCTCTGTGCGGGACCGCAGAAATTTCATCAATTTCAACTCAATGGAAGTGATTGTCAAGGTATTCAATGAAGAGACTGGGTTGGGTTATCACCCTAAAAATATACCAGAGCTGATATACAGTCGAACCTCGTTATAACGCGGTGGTGGCAGATATGGGAACACCTAACACGCGTGTTAGGTGTTCCCATATCTGCCACCAGGGAGCTACTAAACAACAGCGATTGCCGCCCGCTGCACAAAGTCCATGAACGCTGTTGAAGTCCTGTGTGCTTGCAGCACTGTCTTATACGCCAACATGCAGTTTATGGAACTTATTAAACTTATACTAGCATCAATGTGTATTATTTTTACAAAGTCACACCCTGTTGATTCTTGAACTGAATAAAACACGTATGTATACCGTTATGGAATAGATCTACTACGATGATGATGATGTACTGGACCAACAGGCTTACGAATCGAAAATAATAACCTGGATCTGAGCAGCCGCAAACGTATATGATTTGACAAACATAGCATGTAAGCTGAAACACAGAAAATGGCAATAGGTAGAATTAATAATTGTTTCACTTCATCTTTCAACCGATCTCGACTGAAGCATAAATTGATTACGCACTACTTAACATCGATTCATCGTTTCATATGCGGATGACGAATTCTTATTTTCGCACACCGGTAGAGCCTTGGGTTAGGAATTTAGTATGTTGGTTTCGCGTCGCGAAAATTATTAAATTTACGATGCAATGGAAGCATGTCATTTCATCCAAGTGTTTGGTTGGTATTGCATGCTAAATGCATTTAAAACTGTTGATCTGATTCTTACACGAGGCGTATTTGTGAATCTCGATTGCAATTTACAAACTGTCGAAGCGAAGCCAACAACAGCGCAAAACAAACAACACGCTAATACTGGTTCATTGACATTGTTCGTCTAATGTTGAGAATTGTCAAAGCCATTCTAAGTAGGTTTAAGCAGGCCCATTTGGCATTTTCCCCTGGCGGCAGAAAATCGGGGTCCACGACCGAATCCGTGTAATAACGGGGCGCGTAATAACGAGGCACAACTGTATGTGAAACTTTTGATTTTCTCAGACTTCTATCGTCATTGAACCTTGAAAAAAATGGGGGCGTACGCTTATTAGGGCATGTATGCTTAATAGAATGAATACGGTACTTGTCATCAGGTGTCTCTGCTGGCTTCTCCTCCATGGATTCGTCATCGGTCGATGACTCCGCACTGTCCTCCTCGTCCGAATTCAGCACAGCTGACCTGAAACCACAGAGTTTACGTGCAGTACATGGCAGAAATACACATGCACGCACATACACGCATGTGCACACATGTACAGAACATGTAAAACATAAACAATGTCCTCGGTAGAATCTTATGCCTCTTAAAACTAAACTGTAACAACAGACACTAGTCTGTTGTCTACATTGTATACTTGTTTAAGTGTTGCGTGAAAACGCATGCTTCTAAGCAACATTTCACATTATGTGTCATGTAGTTGTTGTAGCTTTAGACAAATGGCTCTGAACAAGTATCCTAAAAGCCCATTCACACGAGCAATTAGATGCCTGATTGAGCGACACAGTTAGACGTATCGTTTCTTGCTGAACAGGCCTTAAACTAACTATAGCTTCTGACTGGCGGTTATTGTAATGTGCCATAAAATAACCGTATTATGTAGCCAGTGGATGTTAACCACAATGTCATCATATTTTGTTAGTGTCCTGCAATCAATTTGCAGTAAACAAAAATGGATGAGAAAATCAGAGCAGTTCTCCACATTTTGGGCAATGTCCTATCAAAAGTGGCATATAGCGATAAACTTCTACTTAGCTATACCTTAAAATATTCTTAAATATTCCAGGCAATTAGCACAGTTCCATTACAGGCTGTATTAATAGAATCCATCCTGGTAAAACGTTGATGTGATAAGAGTATCTGCACTGACGGTCTCCCTGACCCATATTTTAAAATATACTTTGCCAAGTACTAGGCAATTAGATATCAGCACATGTACGCCACATCTCAATGATGATATTTTCACATGTATGAAAACAGACCGTGGACTCGAAGTGGCTAGAGAGATTGCAAGGTGATGTCAACGAATACCGACGCCAATGGCCTGAGACTGGCTACACGTCATCATCATCAAGGTTTTACCAAACTCACCCTTTGGTGTATTTTGTCTCCTTTGTCTCCAGTGTGATGGTGCTACCTGACGAAATCTTCTTCAACTTCATCAGATTCACCTTCGTCTCAAGGCGCATTCGGAAGCCGCCATTGTACGTAATGTCGAGGTCTGACCACAGCCCCCGGTCGTTGAGGAAAGGTTGGGTTGAGCGTCGGATCACGGGCATCTCACTCCCGATCTCGATCCCCGTCACAGTGAGCTCATCAATGAAATATGGCACCTGCCGGGAAGACAAGAATGAACCGAACATCAAATTAGATGGAGGAGGTGGACCTGGCTAGGCCAAACTATAAGGAAGCCAACACAACACATTACAAGACAGGTGACCATATGGAACCCTCAGGTGACCATATGGAACCCTCAGGGCGAAAGGGGAAGGCCAAGAAAAACCTGATGCAGAGCAGTGGAAGGAAGCAGAGATGGCAAAATCAGGATGCAGATAGATGGAAACAACTGGAAATGCAATATCATAATGTGAGATTTTAAGCACGGACACATACAGTGGAAATCTCTAGAGAGTACAGGAGGTGAGGGCCAACAATTTCTATTTTTAATTCAGGATAGCTTCCTTACTCAACACGTGCTAGAACCAACCAGGGGAGAGAATGTATTAGATATTGTTTTGTCTTCACAAAATGAATTATTAAACAATGTCAAAATACATGAACCATCGGGTAACAATGATCATAATGAAATACATTTTGACATCAAAGTAAAATCAGAAAGTAAAAATAAACAAACATACAGGAGAAACTTCCACAAAGGTAAATATAAAGATATGCAAAAATACTTAGTAAAGCTAGAATGGAATAACATGCTGAGGAATAAGACAGCAACTGAATGTTGGAACATTCTAAAATATGAAATGGAGTATCTTTGATCAATTTGTTCCCTTGAAAAAACAAAAAAAGAACGGTCTAGAAAGAAACACTTGTCAAAAGAAGCTATTAGAAAAATAGTGTACAAGCAAACTATGTGGAGGGTTTATAGGCGAACCAGAAAGGATGAAGACTATGCAAATTACAAAGAGGCACTTAATGCAGCTACAACTGAAATTAGACAATCTATGAGAAAAAATGTGCATGTAACATAAAAAATGACAGCAAGAGTTTTTATGCATATGTCAGAAGTAAACAAAACATGAGACAAGGTTGGACCACTAGAAGACAGTGCTGGAAATATAATATCACAAGGTTTTTTAATGGCGGAAGACCTAAATGGTTACTTCAGTTCAGTGTTTACAAGAGAGGATATTAGTTCACTACCAGTTCCAGATGCTAAATAATTTCAGGAGGCTAAATTGGACTACACGTATTTAGGGCAGTTAATTGTAAACAGTAGAACAAGTTAGTATGCCACTTGCAAGAGTGTTCAACTTGTCATTAAAAGAGGGAGTTGTTCCTTTTGAATGGAAAGAAGCAAACATCATACCACTATTTAAAAAGGGTTCGAGAAATAAGTAAGAGAATTACAGATCAGTGAGTTTAGTTAACATCAGTGATTTGTAAATTATTAGAAAGGTTAATCAAATACCATATGGTGGACTTCCTCGTTAGACATAAATGTGTCCATTGCCTGGAGTATTTGGTTTTGCATTTAGGAATTTGGCTTCACAATGTACAACCCATATAAACTGCCAGTGTAATATGAAGAAAAACCAGGCAGGGCTTTTAGTTTGTTATAGTTTGAGTTAAATTTGAATTCTTGAGCAAATAATATAATACTATTACATGGGTAACTGCTATTGATAACATGCTGTGTAGGGTGATATGTGCTGCCCTGCACAGTGTGGCGTCCAGTGCAATAAAAACCAGTATCGCATTGTTAAGCATGCACGCTGCAGAATTAATTTAAACAGTGCATGTTTTGAAATGTTAGTTTTGATTTTGAACCCATATAATAAATACCTTATGAAACGATAATGGGTTTTAAGCACTCGTTGCTTCAGAATCACAAGCTCGCTCAATACAATATTCTGAAGCAACTCGTGCATAAACCCAATATCATTCAATAACTGTATATTATACAACATTTGTCTTGTGCATGTAATAAAAATGCAAATTATGACCTAAAGTATCCATTTTAAGAATCTATCTGGGTTGGTATCCCATATTATAACAAAGGCCGCGTGATATTACGTCAAGGAAGACAATTAAAATTTTTATTACAAGTCATATAGGCTTATATGACTATGTGCACAAACTTGCCTACTGTATGTCGATGTACAACGTCAGTTGGCAGTTTGTTTCAATGATTAATTCTGCCCTGGACATGCATGTGTTCAATTTGTCTAATTTGTGTGTTTGCACGCACATGTTTTGTCTAATTTGAGTATCTGCCTGTGGTAAAGCATTATATAATATTATGCAGTAGAAAATGTCAAGCACAATTTTGAGGTGATTTGTCACAGAGCACAGCCAGAAAATTGGAGGTGATTTGTTAGAGTGTAATTGTCATTAAACATGACAGTGTCATAAGTGATCACTATCAGTGATAACAGATGATGATAATGATGATCGATCTTTTAATATTGCTTGTCTCACAAGAGCCAGACAGCCAGTGTAAACACTTAAGGCCCTGATAGTTCAATCTCTGTCCCAGACTGGGAGGCTCAGGTAGCTAACTGTAAGGCCCTGATAGCTCAATCGCTGTCCCAGACTGGACAGCCAGTATAAGGGTTTGATATCTCAAGTAAGGGTTTGATATCTCAATCTCTGTCACAGACTGGGAGACTTAGACAGCAGCCAGTGTAAGGGTTTGATATCTCAATCTCTGTCTCAAAGAATGGGAGACTTAGACAGCAGCCACTGTAAGGGTTTGATATCTCAATCTCTGTCACAGACTGGGAGACTTAGACAGCAGCCAGTGAAAGGGTTTGATATCTCAATCTCTGTCACAGACTGGGAGACTTAGACAGCAGCCAGTGAAAGGGTTTGATATCTCAATCTCTGTCACAGACTGGGAGACTTAGACAGCAGCCAGTGAAAGGGTTTGATATCTCAATCTCGGTCACAGACTGGGAGACTTAGACAGCAGCCAGTGAAAGGGTTTGATATCTCAATCTCTGTCACAGACTGGGAGACTTAGACAGCAGCCAGTGTAAGGGTTTGATATCTCAATCTCTGTCTCAAAGAATGGGAGACTTAGACAGCAGCCAGTGTAAGGGTTTGATATCTCAATCTCTGTCACAGACTGGGAGACTTAGACAGCAGCCAGTGTATTGGTTTGATATCTCAATCTTTGTCACAGACTGGGAGACTTAGGCAGCAGCAGCCAGTGTAAGGGTTTGATAACACAAACTCTATCATAGACTGGGGAACTGTTTCCTTGTCCCTACTAGAAGTAAAACACAGGAGGCTTGTAGTTTCAAGTACACCAGAATACAGACAACATGGACAATAACTCCATCAAACCGCAGGTAACATCAATCAAACAGCAGACCAGGTCTACTTTTTAATTAATGAAATTAATTCCATTTCAACATGCTGTATGTTTTAACATATATACTGGCTGCAGTGATCAACTGTTTCTACACAATAAGTTTACGGTAAAATGCAAGATTCGTGAACCAAACATTTTGGTTGATCGCTGTTTATCAGTCTAGTCTGTCCACTGTAACAGAACAGGGTGATTGCTTCGACGAAGCAATCACCCTGTTCTGTTCTGTCTTTGTTTGAGTCTTGAGTTCAGATAAAATATCTTGCTTCAACAATCCTTGTTCATCCAGAAGGATTATGCTTACAAAATATGCGAAGTGGCCGTCATCATGATTACTGTATATGGAAAATACCTATGGGCCAGCCAGAGATTCCTTGACTTAAACCTACATCTGTGTGATCCAGATATTGACCCAGGTGAAACTGAGTGGCAGTGACAGCAGACAGGACCGATACCAATGGATCAAAGTGTCAAGGCAACTGCTGAGGAGCTCAGCTAATCAAATTAATTCCCTCGGAGATTGTTCCAATCGGTTAGGACTGGCACAGCACTCCAAGCTACAATGCTGTTAGTCAAAGATGTCTTGTACAATTTATATGACAAATATATTTAATAAATTCAGAACAAGCCGCAACTTTAAAAACCTATCACAAAAATAATCTGTAAAGAGATATTTGATGCTATATAATTTACAAGTTGAAATGGTGGTGTTTCAGGTTTCCCCCAATTTAGCCCATACGATGTCAACATTGCCACAGTTCTTATACATATTGATAATGTAAACAAACAACACATGTAAACAAAACTTAATGTAAACAAACTATGTAAATGAATTAGGTAAACAAACCCGAGATTCTATATTTACAGGCTGAAATTAGCCAATATGACGTCAACATTGCCACAATTCTTATAAATTTATAAAAAATTTCGGGAATAGGTGTGTAACCCAAATGTAAACAAACCATATAACAAACCCACTATTCACAAAAAAATACCTATCTAGAATTTTGTTAACAAATTTGGAACAATGCATAAATTAAGATAAAAAAACATTTACGTACAATAAAGACTTTTACGATAACTATTAATTTGGGTGATTTCCGATTTTTTACTGAATACATAGCAAATACAGCAATAATTCCACTCTGAATAACTGGAGGGAACACTCACATGAATCTTGCTGAGTTTCTTCTGTATCTTTGTCCTGATCTTCCCTGCCCAATATTTCTCCCGGAGGAAGTCCCAGAAGAAGCGTGCGATGAACGCATTCAGGAAGACAAGGTTCGGCTCACACAGTCGTGGCCCTTTCCCAGCCCCAGGGATGCCGTGCCTCGTCGGCATGATCCGAGCCATGTACTTCATGTACTCTGGCAGGTAGTCCTCGCTCAGTGGCATCTCTAGGGAGATGGTATCGCTGTCTGAGTTGTTCGATTCGACCCGACGTCTTCTACTGATGCCACTGGGTGAGTCAGGTGAAGTCACACTCGATCCTTGCGACTTTGGTGTTTCGATCTTCGTGAGCAGCTCGGCCATTTTTGTCGGGAGCGGACGCCCAGCAGCCGCGGCGACGAATCGCCAATACCACTCCTCCTTCTCCCGCGGTGTCCGCGCAAATAAATACAACCGCCGCACTGCTGGATCGCTGTCCTTAACACTTGACAAGTCTTCCACGCTCGTCATGGGATCCCCCAGATCATCCAGGGGAATAGGATCCTGAATAGATGCGACCAGCTCAATGAGGATCGGGTATTTCTTGCTCCAGAAGCGCTTGCGGACAATACCCTTGGGAAGGAGGCTGACATTAGCATCTGTCAGTTTCAGGAAACGTTGGTATGGGGAGAATATGATGCTGCTATGCTGTGACTCAGTCCACATCGCCCGCTTCGCCACCCGACTGGTCGCCCGCTGGAGACGCAGATTAGCACCCTCTAGATGAAGGAAGACAGATTGCGTCTGGTTGATGTGGTAATCACTCAGGTCGTATCTTGTCACCTCGTTCATCCAACCCTGCAGGCAAATGACAATGTAATAGAAACATTGCAACATGCATTTCATTGAATGCATGTGTTCTAATTCTGATACCCACTATTGGTTTTGATCAATGGTGGGCTCTTGTAGAGCCAAATGCGAAGGTATTTTTATAGATTAAGACCGCTATTTGATCTCACCTGGCATAAACACCCGGTAGAAAGGACTCACATAGCTTTTGGCATCTCACCCAAAACACACCTGTAGGC
>OY759266.1:40864912-41059912 GCA_963662155.1 Lamellibrachia columna | reverse complement strand
AGTTAATTAAATAACCTTAATTGTCAAAATGGGGCTAGTTGAGCCACCCAAGGGAGGGTTTGTTGAGCAGTGGTTAAAGAACAAAGACGAGTGTTCTTTACCCCAAAATGCATCAAGGAATTCATTTCCAAGCAAATTGGGACATCGGATTGCTACAAGACAACATATTAGCAGTTTGTTACACTACTCACTAGTTGCGATTGGCATTATAAGTCTATTTCAATTAAGTGCGTCGACTTTTTAATTAAGTGCATAGACTTGTCACAGACATGTTGTGCCCATTGGGTAGGTGTGTTGGCTGAGTAGTTATGCTTTTTGTTCAAGGCCTATGTAAATTATACAAAAAAAGCATTTACGCAACTTACGCTACACTGTGGTTCAACTTTAACAAGATTGCCATCCCAAAAAACAAGTTCCAGATGGCAAGTGGACAAGGAAGCCATTGGCTTATCGAGAGTCCAACAATTTTCTCATCTATGTGTAGCCCACCCTTATCAAATATCTGTCAATTCTATTTTTAAACATATTCACACTACTAGCATTAACACAATCATTTGGCAGTTTGTTCCATTCATTTATCACCCTCTGTGAGAAAGAGTACTTTCTCATGTCCAACCTACACTGCTCCTTAACTAATGCTGCTTTGTGTCCTCTGGTTCTACTGCCTTCTTTTAGTTTGAAGAACATATTCCTATCAACATCCTCATAACTGTTCACTATTTTAAATATTTCTATTTGGTCTCCTCTTAGTCTCCTGGTCTCTAGTGTTGTCATACCACATTGTAATAAGCGACTTTCGTAACTAAGGTCTCTCAATTCTGGAATCATTTTGGTTGCTCTTCGTTGTATTCTTTCTAGCTTGTCTATGTCCTTTTTACGATAAGGCCTCCATGCTTCAATACAATATTCCAAAAGTGGTCTAACTATTGCTTTGTACAGGGGTACAATTAGCTGTTTCTCCTTATACATGATAGTTCTCCTAATTAGCCTTAGAATTTGATTTCCTTTTGAAGCAGCAATCCCACATTGCTCTGAAACTTTCATGTCAGCACTAAAAGTTACTCCTAAGTCCTTTTCTTGTGTGGTTCTACCTAGTACGGCATCCCCCGTTTTTATTCTTCGTCCATGTTTCCATGTCCTATGTGTATACATTTACACTTCCCAAAATGTAATAACATTTGCCATTTTTCTGACCATTTAACTAATTTATCTAGATCATCCTGTAAACTTTGTTTATCTGTATCATTTGTAACCTTCCTGAATATGTTTGTGTCATATGCAAATGTGAGTACTTTGCCAGATATGTCATCTTCTAGATCATTTATATATATTAAAAACAGTATAGGGGCTAATACTGATCCCTGTGGTACCCCACTCAAAACCGATTTCCAGTTTGAAATCTCACTGTCTACTATTACTCTCTGTCTTCTGTGTGTAAGCCACTTTTCTATCCAGTTGATTACATCATTACCTATACTATACCATGGGCTTTTAGTTTAAGTATCAATCTTTGATGTGGCACTTTATCGAAAGCTTTCTGAAAATCTAAGTAGACAACATCCACTGGTGACCCGTCATCTACCCACTTTGTAATTTCTTCAAAAAATCATAAGAGATTGGTTAGACATGACCTTGCTTTTAGGAACTCATGTTGAGATGTATTTATTAAATTATGTTTTACAAGGAATTCCATCATGTGGTCTCTAATTAATGTTTCGAGTAATTTACATACAACTGATGTTAAACTCACTGGTCTGTATTTTCTGGCTTGTTCCTCGATCCCTTCTTAAATAGTGGCGTAATGTTTGCTTCTTTCCATTCTGAAGGAACTATTCCTTCTTCTAGTGACAAGTTAAACAATTTTGCAAGTGGTGTACTAATTTGCTCAACAATTTCCTAAAGCAGTTTTGGTGGTATCCCATCAACTCCAGGTGATTTATTATCTTTCATCTTCTTAATTTTGTTTGCTATCATTACAGGAGTTACAAATAACTGCCCTAAATGTTCTGATTTATTTCCCTCAAATTTAATAAATGGAATTGGAAGCGAGGTGATATCTTCTGTGGTAAATACTGAGCTGAAATACTCATTCAGGACCTCTGCCATTTGAAACCCCTCTGAAATTATGTTTCCCCTGTTGTTTTCCAGTGGTCCGACCTTATCTCGAACTTTCTGCCAATTTTTTTATTACCTGCCAATTTTTTTTCAAAAGTTCTTTTAGATTTTCTAATTTCAGTTGTAGCTAGGTTAAGTGCCTCTTTGTAATTTGCATAGTCTTCATCCTTTCTGGTACGCCTATAAACCCTCCACATAGTTTGCTTAAACGCTATTTTTCTAATAGCTTCTTTTGACAAGTGTTTCTTTCTAGACCATTTTTCTTGATTTTTCAAGGGAACAAATTTATCGATGATACTCTCAATTTCATATTTTAGAATATTCCAACATTCAATTGCGGTCTTATTCATCAGCATGTTATTCCAATCTAGCTTTGCTAAGTATTTTCTCATATCTTTATAGTTATTTTTGTGGAAGTTTCTCCTATGTTTTTTTATTTTTACTTTCTGATTTTACATTGATGTCAAAATGTATTTGATTGTGGTCACAGTTACCCAATGGTTCATGTATTTTTACATTGTCCACTAATTCTTTTTGTGATGATAAAACTATATATAATACATTTTCTCCCCTGGTTGGTTCTAGCATGTGCTGAGTAAGGAAGCTATCCTGTATTAAAAATAGAAATTGTTGGTCCTCACACCCTGTACTCTCTAGAGATTTCCATTGTATGTATCCATGGTTAAAATCTCCCATTATGATACATTCCCCTTTACTAACTTCCTTTATAGCATTTTTGTATTATCCTCTATGTTTGGACTTCGGTAAACTAATCCAATAGTTAATTTTGAATTTCCTGAAACTATTTTGCACCAAACAGCTTCATCATAATCTGCTTCGGTTTCTAATTTTATTTCATAAGCCTGAATAGATTCTTTAACATATAAAATAACTTACCCCACATCAAGTGTTAGCTGAACCAGCTTACCAACCCTATATGAATCAGCTATATATAATTATCTACGCATGTTATATATAGTATCTTGGTATGATCTACTAATAATAATAGTTTATGTGAGTAAACATTTTTTTGACTTAGGACTATGATTGCGCCCTAAACAACAAACAGAATGGATAATGGTTCAACTAACACTGCCTTCCCCTAAAATGTATCAAGATCACTGGCAGACCTACTAGCTCCGATTGTGGGTAAGACATCACACCACAGAAAGAACTAGAAGCACTTAGCCAATGAAATAGCTTCTATTCTATTATGATCGAACAAGATGAGATGTTCCTATCACATGACTTGATGTCTCTCTTCACAAACACCCCGATCAACGAGACACTGGATATTATCAATAAACAACTAGAAGTTGACACAAAACTGAAACTACAGAAAAATCTAAATGTGGATGACATAATGAAGCTGCTGAAATTTATCATCACAACTACATATTTTAGCTTCAGGGGCACCATTTATCAGCAGAAGTTTGGCACAGCAATGGGAAGTCCGGTGTCACCTGTAATTGCAAATCTCTTCATGGAATGGCAGGAACAGCCAGCTATTCTCACAGCACCAATAACTTGTAAACTGAAACTGTAGAAGATGATGTGACAGAAGTAGTGAGGAAGGGATGTGAACAAGAACTGACAGAGTATCTCAACAGGCAGCATTAAGTTCACATATGAAGAAGACAGCGACAAGTCCCTGCCCTTCCTGGGCACAATTATGGTACGGAAGGAAGATGGAACAGTGAAACTCTTAGTGTATCGGAAGAACATGCATACAGACCAATATCTGAACTTCACATCTCACCATCCGTTACACCAGAAACTAGGGGTCATCAAAACATTACTGGATAGATTCAACATTGTATCAGTGCCAGAGGACAGAGAGAAAGAGGTGGAGCACATCACCAAAGCACTAGAAACATGTGGGTACCCTAGTTGGACCATAAAGAAGGTGAAAGAACAGCAACCTCAGAAAGAAAAATCGAGCCGAGAGGGTATAGATTGAGTCATGTATGGGACGGCCTGATTACCAAGACAAGGAAGAACCTGCCGTCCAAGAATTCCTGATGAAGGCTGCCAATGGCAGTCGAAATGTTGAGTAAGTAATCAAAATAGTTGTGGTTGAAGAAAATTGTATTCAGACTTTACATAGTTAACCATTCTATCCCGACTACGACTTTTTGTGTAATTATAGCATAGGCCTATCGAATTACCTCGTGTACACGTACACATATTCCTATGACGTCACAAAATGTGTGTATGTGTACTGGCCTGGGACACTTCCGGTTTTATACGCTGTTCTGTTTAAATTTTCGACAGTGATTCTGAGTGTAGTAAATTACTAAATAGTGTTGATTTTCATTGCTATCGCAAAATGGATGACGCCATTCACGCCTTGCGCAATGGCAATGATGTTGATGCATTCTCAGATGATTCAGATGTTATTTTAAATAGTGATCAGGCAGTTTTTGAACCAATCGATCGACAGAAGTTGACAACTGGATGCAACTTTGGCTAGTAGAGGATTCAGAAACTGACTTGTGATTTTGAGGGTTTCCACAGAGGATGGGTTTTCGACAATTTCGCGCATAGAGACGCTCTCAAATGTGGTACATGGCAATCCAAGAATAACTGTTTTCTACATGTTTTGTTATCTGAAAAATTAAAAGTTGAAATAAATGTTATACATATATTGTGCTTGTTTGTGGTCACTAGTATGACATGTATTCAAGTTGAAAAGTGCAATAAATTTAGCTGTCGATCTTTTAAAGCTGATATTTTTCAAAGTGAAGAAAAAAGGGTGACATGTTTTGTGAATTTTGGTCATTACTTTATTTGATCAAATATACCACAACTTTGTAATGGTTAATAATGTTTTAATAATTTTCTTACCATTTGAATCAGAACTTAATTCTGAAGGTTTCATTCACTGATACTTGCATTAAAAAAATAATGAATTATTGTCATTATGGCATCTGAAGTCGACTGTAGTTATAAAAAAAAATGTCAATAAACTCTTTTCAAAAGAAAATTTAATTAGCTTTCATTTCTTACAGTAGTACTAGTAGTAATACTACTACTACTACTACTACTACTACTACTACTACTACTACTACTACTACTAGTACTTGCTGACAAATAAAGCATAACAAATATAACATAAACAAGGACCGTTCAGACAAAAAGCATGAAATCGGTACAAAAGCAAATTTGCATGGGAACCAGGAGGCTTATTTTGGATGGGCCTCTGGAATAAAAAGAATTAAGAACTGTTGCTGACTAGTTGTGTGCATGGGTGTGTGTGTGTGTGTGTGTGTGCGCGCGCGCGCACACTCGCATGCATGCTGGACATTGTAAATTTATGTATAACTGTAGTAAATGTCACCTTAGTATTTTAGTAACCACTGTGCACTATGCATGAGATGAATGTTTTGATCATTCTGCGGTTCACTACTGGATGCTGAAATCACACACATCTGCACTGTCTTTGATTGATCACATCTGAAAGTCTGATTCTATAATTGGCAAGCACATGGCTTGGGTACTGTTGGGAACGGGAAACAAAAAAAATTATGTATGTTGCGAAATAGAGAAGACCATATCTGATAACATTACTAGTGTTGTATTAAATTAATTGTATTAAATAATTAGTTCAACACATAAGTATTGCAATAGCTTAATGACAATTGCAATAGTACTAACTGCAATTTAGTATTGTGAATTGAAACTTTATACTCTCGAGTGCCAAATAAAAGTATAGGGTGGCAAATCGATCAAATTTAATAATAGTATAGTGCCGATTAACCATACTGGGTGGCACATTGTTCAAAACAAATAATAGTACAGTGCGAAAAAGACATTTGTATACTTGTATTTTTTAGAGCCAAAGCAATTTTTTTACTCGACGTGAAGTCAAGGCGTCCCTAGAAAACAATGTGGATTGCGGGTTATTTTTTTTTTCTGCCGAATATGCATAAACTTTGTGCACATTCGCATCACCACAGATATAGTAACCACATTTTATAAAACTGGGAAATTTTTTGTTTTAAAATGAACATTAAAGTTTTATTGAATTGAATACGCAAGCCCGTTTTTGGGGAAACCGCTGCCAGGCAGTTACGACCGATTTGAGGCGCTGCACACGGCGGCCATTTATGGTCGGTTTACGCGGTGATAATGGCGTTTTAACTAATAATATACCATGTCGAGTTCCAGAGAACTAAGGATTCTGACTGATTCATCTAATCATGGAAATTAAACGGTCTAATGCTTCGGGATCAAAATCTAAAATCCTCAGAAGCACTGGATACCGCTAAATTCACAACTGTCGTTCTAAAGCATGAGAACTTAGCCATCAGAGAGAGCCACGTGCAGCTCCAGTTGGGAGCAAGGGATTTTATCGCGAGCGGTAAACCGCTCCTTGGATGATTGATTAGTGCTAGCAACAGGGAGTGAGAACGGTTGCTCTCCTAAAATTATACCCTGCATAATTTGCCATGATTATCGGAGGCTATATATAGGTTGGCACAAATGTTAAAATTTATTAATAGTATAGTGCCAAATAAGGTGCGTATAGGGTGGCATTTTTCATCAAATAAATATGTGTATAGGGACGTTTATTCAGCACTCAAGAGTAGCTTACATGTCTAGTAATATAAACTGACATGAGTAAGGCTAGCTACATCTGATATAAACCTAGAAAATGTATGTTCTACAGGATAAACATAATATTTATTTACAAGATTCAACCTGCATGCCAGCTAACAAAGTCAGGGCAGTTGCACAAGAGGGTCAAACGATTAATGAATCCTTCTGTGGGAATGTAAATTTCAGTCTGCCAAAGTACTGGATTATGGACTTTGATGATTTACAAAACAGTTCATTTAATTAACTTGTTTCAGATACAATGCTTCACGTGTTTACTCCCCCTTTCAGTTAAGGTAGCTGGGGTGGCTATTATTTGCTTGTCTTGAATTGATTAGTTTATGTAGAAGATAAATGAACCATTTCTTCACAGATTGTAGTTGAAATACTATACAATATATCAGATTAAAAAAAGTGCGAGTTTTTTCATTTATTTGGTTATGCTACAAAGTTTTAAAGCATTTTTTTAAATGTGAAAAAATAGCCACTAAAAACAAAGTTTAAATCGCTTTGAGACAATCCCCCAAAAAATAAATTACATACATAAAAGCATGACAGTGTAACTGATAACTTTACAGCAGATTTTGGTTAACATCAACCAATTATGTCTGCTACACCACTGTGAATGAATTAAGCAAAAGTTGAATGACAGCCTAACGTGGCAGTGTATTTTTGACACAAAACCCTTCACCAATCATAATTCGCTGCTGTATTACTATTATGCTGCGTGCAAAATTGCAACATTGTGAGTGTTGTAGTTTTTCTCAAACAGTATTTTAAATATAATTTCCTGGTTATTAATAAAAACACAATTTCAACAAATGCTTGTTTTTGTGTTGAAAAATATAATGGCCATTTGTAATATTGACATTGACACGGGTGTGTGTACGGTCATTCCGATTGACCCATTATCCTGCGGGGTCACCAGATCACATACATGTAGGATTTCCGTTTAAGTCAGACGTGATAAACTACGTTAACGCTCACTGAACGCTGATATTTGCTGGTTTAACTACATGATTAATCAGGTAGATATAATACTGACGCGTCCTAGCATTACAGTAACCAGACGATGTGGTCCGCTTTCACGGCGAACGAATATAGCTAGTTCGAACATCGTAGCGCACGTGGTCGTTACTATGGAAACATTGTCGTTTTTCCGGGAACTCAAGGGGATTTCCAAAAGGACTGCATTTTTAAAGGATGGATTGGCAAAATATGACATTAGTGCCGGGTGATTTTTTGTGGCGTCAACATTTAGTTCAGGATATCCTAGCATGTTATGAAGAAAAAAATTACAAAATCAACTGACATGCTAGCCATCCCAGCCACCTTAATTATTCAAAATGTCATACAGATTAATTTCAAATACAACACTGCCAAACTATGGGAGTCAGGAACCACAGAGTAAGGGGGAGGAAATAAAGTTAACGTTACCTTGAACTTTCCGACTTCATTCACCGACTCGCGCATTTCAGGCACGCGCATTGGTGGCAGCGTATCAACATCAGGCACTGTGAATGGCTCCTTGGGGCGAGATGGCTGGGTGACAAATTGGTGCAGTTTGATAATGGAGATGGTCATTGCGACGCCGCTCAGGAGACCAGAAATGAAAGACGGCAGAGGAATCACAAGGCACGCGAGAATGCACACCACGACTGCGACGATCTGTTGAACCGATAGTATACTCCACGAGTACTTCGACCTGCTCGGATTCTTTTTTGGTGTCACTTTACTGGAAGATATATCCGGTAAATTTTCTGTTGTGTCATAGAAAACGTTCTCAGATTCACTGCGGGAAATCTCTTCTATGCTATCGTCCCGGTTCATGAGAAGTCCCGACAGGGTCATTGGTGTTTTGTCAGTGCTTGTCTTGTGAGGTGAGAACCTGCGCTCTCGCGCTGAGCCTACTGTTGATTTCGACAATCCGCCTGACATCGCGTCACTCATGTGGTGATTTTCGCACAATTCAGTTTCAGGGCATGAATACAAACTCTCACTGGTGTCATGTCTTTTGTGTGCATTCTGAACGGGCAGTGCTTCTGTTGGAGTTATCATTTCTTCGATAGCTGTGTCACTTGGTGTTGAAGTTTGGGTTTTCTTCGAGTCAATGATGTGGACAGAGGTCTGACTAAGAGCCAGCGTGCCAAAGTTGTGTGTAGACGAATCCATCGAGTCAGACTTCTTAATCTTCCTGTCCACAATGTCTGCGAAAACCGTCTCGTTAGAAATTTCTTCGATCTTCCCAATGAATGCATTGGGAAGATCATTGAGTTTCTCGCGCAGTCCAGACAGCAGCGATTTTTCGCTACCTTCATGGAATGCCGCCACATCCTGGTTGGGTCTTGTCAGCCCTTGGTCCAAGCTGGACTGGCCGATCAGTTTTGGGCCAGTGGACACAGGGGTCGTGGCCTCAGAAGATGGAGCGGACCGAGACTGCTGCTGCTGTACCAGCCACGTTTTGCTTTTAATCGACACTTGCTGCGGCGCTTGGTCACTGGAAGTGCCGGGATCAAAGACGACGTCCTCGTCCAGATCACTGTTATTATCGTCCATCAAAGGGCTGTAGTGGACAGATATTGACCCAACTGACCCCTGTCTGCTGCCCAGCTTATTGAGGGTGAGCTTAGGAGCCGGGGGCCGGGGAGGGGCATCTTTCTTCTTGCTCATTCTATGGTAGATGATCTGACGATGCACTGTCAACACTGTCAACACTGTCTCAGACACTGTGGTCGTCTACCAAGGTTGACCATTCTGCAACATACCACTCAATGGTCAAACAAAGACATTGCTGGGATGAAACTTAAAGGCCCATCAATGTAAATCTGGAGGTATGCAGACTGTTAAAAATGAGCAGATTTGTTGTAGTACAGGTATACAGTTTTCCTGCAGTCAAATTCTATTGACAAACTCATAAAGTGTCACTTACTTTCCTGTGTCAATGACAAGGGAAAGTAAGTTGCATTTTGCAGGGGTGAGATTTAACAAGCCATGGAAGGTAGCCAGTCGGGCTACCAACCTCGCCCGACAGCTTCTTAGGTAGCCCACTTGCTAATCAATACTTTCATGACAGAAAGTAAATACTTTGAGGATAGAATGTATGAACGATATCAACAACAAAAAACATCAAAAACAAACAGTTTTGAAACATTTATTTTCAATTAAGGCAGGATCAATACAATGTAATACATAATACTGAATAAATACAGTATACATTTGTACACATGTGACAAATTGTTTTGTTTTTATAACATGGTACACCAACAGTTTATGCGAAGTCTCCAAGCATCACAGGACATCACTGTGCCACAGGTGCTTGTGAAGTGAATATATATATTAACTACTATGTTACAGGTGCTTGTGAAGTGAATAATATACTAACCACTATGCCACAGGTGCTTGTGAAATAAATATATACAAACCACCATGGCACAGATGCTTGTGAAATAAATATATATCCACTACAACACAGGTGTTTGTGAAGTGAATATACATATACTAACCACTATGCCACAGGTGCTTGTGAAGTGAATATATATACACTAACCAATACACCACAGGTGCTTGTGAAGTGAATATATACTAACCACTACATCACAGGTGCTTGTGAAGTGAATATACTAAACCTCTACCCCACACATGCTTGTGAAGTGAATATACTAACCACTACACCACACATGCTTGTGAAGTGAATATACTAACCATTACACTACAGGTGCTTGTGAAGTTAATATACTAACCACTACACCACAGGGGTTTGTGAAATGAATATACACCCTGTACTAACTACTACACCACACATGCTTGTGAAGTTAATATACTAACCATTACACTGCAGGTGCTTGTGAAGTGAATATACTAACCACTATGCCACAGGTGCACGCTATTATTGAAACACTGTATCAGACCTGAGCCCATTTTATTGCACAGTCCCAATGACTACTTAACAAGATTGATGGGGCGTAGCTGAGCTAATTTCACCTGCCACCAACTGGTCGCACAAATTGGGGTGGACAGCAGGTGAACCAGTGGTCACATTTTATTAGTATCTTGGTTGACTTACATATAAACACGGACGGTGCATCAGTGGTAAGCATTGACAACTAAACGCCAAGTTGCCTGCATAAAGCCTGACTGTACTGAAATTATTGTCATCAATTATGCTGCATGATTCTAAATCTGGAAGTTAATACACATGTAATCATTAATTTAGTATAATTAATAACAAGTGTACCAACTTCCCCATATAAATAATTATTAATTTGTTTATTTCATTAATTATTCAAATTTTTTAACATATATTTTATCATTCATACATCTCTGGACCTTCAATTTTGGTTCAATATGTTAATGCTAACCATTTGCCAATGACAAAAAAAATTAGTCTAAAAAACTGAAGACCTTTCGTCACTTTGGCTGGGAAAAAGTTGGTTAAAAAATTAATGACATTCACCAGATAGTTACACGATAAAATATGTCCGCCTAGGTGGAGATCTTGGAGGATCCCTAAATGTTTTGGTATAAACTGGTCACGTGGCTGACTCCCAATAATGCTATTCTAATTCATGTATATTATACATAGATTGTGGTTTTCAACATGTTGTAACAATAATACACTCTATGTTGCAACTCATCATCCAAATTTGCCGAGATGTTGTAATGAGCATAATTTAATGTAATCATTGTAATCTACACATGTAATTGATTATGAACAAAGGAATAGTTGACAATAATATTTATTTGCATAGATTTCAGATGGTAATGTTATTAACTATTATAAAATTAACACATCACTACAACCAATCTTCCACATTCGGTTTCTCTATTCTCTGGCCAACTGTTTTCTAAAATGTGCTTGGGATTTCACCAACCGGTGTCATATGATAATGCTGTTAAACATAGCATCCAATGTGATTTCTGCCAAGTCTTGTTTACTTCCTTTACTGCTGAATACATGTGGAGATTCTTGTGTGGGGACAACCAAGTGACAATCCTCACAGCATGTCACCAGATGTTTACAAAACAAAAACACGTTGCCTATAATAAGAATCAGACGTTGTTTATTCAGTATAATAATTATGTGTTAAGCAGTCCTTCTCCATGATATGGCTATTTGTTTTGATAGTTGCTAAATAGTAAATAGTATTGCACATCCAGATGACTTGGGAACATCACAACCAATCCATACGTCATACCTGTCAATTATTAAGCTTGTCCTCAGGCTCAGGCGAACTTTATACATAAACTGACATAAGTCATAACTCATACAGACATTGGCTTCGTAACTCATAACACACCATCTCACAAAAACCGGACAATACAGTACAAACACAATAGCATTTATAGGGTTGGGAGAAAAGCACCTGCACTGCTACTAGGCAAAGTTAATCGCCATACAATTTTTTCTATCTGGCTGTTGCTGTCGTAAGACGAAGTTCTCGCTCGGCTAAAAGGTAAGTATTTTCATGAAACGTGAAACCTTACAAAAACGCCATAAACAGAGCAATAAACACGTCTTTCGTGTCTGTATGCATTCTTGCATGTATATCACTAAAGGTACCTGACAATAACCATGTAAAAGTGTGAAATTATTACTTTTTTGTCAGAATGCATGTGCTTGTCAACATTTGTATATAACCGGATGTTGTTGTGAGCGAGATTACCAAACGGGATTCTCGTATATCTATATAAGGTCACGCTAAGAATTGCCGTCTGCTGGCCATAGAGTTACATCATTAATCACCCCCCTATAAACTACTAACTTACTAACGGGTGTTTTATTTATGTCTGTGCTGCTGGCCCACTCTGGCCTCATTCTACACGAAATCGCGTTTGACCATGTGACCCAAAGGCAACATCACGTGCACAGTATGGCAGCTAATTGTGAAATGTTTTCTATGTCACTGATAAAAATGGTCATAAATAATTATTTGGAGCACATTTCTTTAGTTTCTTGAAGTCCAAGTGTTGGTTGTACATCACAGAATACACATGTGAAACGGTTAGTGCGTATCGGTTTTAAAACTTAAGTTATTAGCCCAAATCGGCGCTTATGTAAACCCCCCGCGGACGCCCGCCCCAGAGACCAACCTACTGGCTACAGACGATGTCGATGTTGCACAAAAACTAACTTGTTCATTTTCTGAATTTCTGGATGTCAGTCCCGCCCATTTCAAAAATTAACGAAACAGCTACTGAGCTAGTGGCACCTCTATACTGCATTATATGCCTGATACCTAGCCTAGACAGTTTGATACTATGTTAATAGTAAGATAGGATGTCAAGTTGGTCAAGACATAATGGCCGTAGATTGATATTTTACATATTTCTACGTTTCCAAGCGTTCGTGATTTGACACGCCAGTCGGTCTCTGTCTGTCGGTGGCACTGTCTTGTCAAACAGTGTTTTTTCCTCTTTCCATAACGAATACTGCTAAACCTTCAGCAAATTGTTTCTAGTTTTCAAAGCACTAAAGTTATGCCATGTGCACAGTACTCACCCCAGTACGTTTTATCTGGGTTTGACAGCTGGTGCAGTATGTAAACATAAACAACGATGTTACCAGCAACCAACTACGAGCACACACGCTTCCTCTAATCTTCTAGTAACAGTCTCGGAGAAAATTCTCGGACCAATCAAAACGTGGTAACTTTCAAATGTTTACAAAACTAATAACTTTTAGCTGAATTTAAAACGCAAGATGTGAAATAAAATATGGACCGTTGCTCATTTAAATCCGACATTCCATACTTTCAGTTTTTGTGTTAATAACTTATTGAAATATTGCATCATGAAACGTCTTTACAAGGCATCATCCAATCCAAAGTGTAGTTGGCTCTAGTCTCGCTAAGTTGGCTCTGAGTAAGGCAATCATTGGATAGAATATCACAGGCAGCTGGCGTTGTGATGCAACGCTGCAATGCAACGTTATAATACAACGTTGTAAATGCAACGTTGTGATACAACGTTTTAATACAACTATGAAATGTGATGTTATTATGCGATGCCGCAATACCGGTTGTAATGTGATATATTGTAATGAGCGTGGTGTTGTAATGCAATGGTGGAATGTGGTGTATTGCAACGTTGTAATGCGATATATGTAACGCGATGTTGTAAAAAAATTGTAACGAGATGCTGCAGTGTCGGGCCGTAACGCAATGCCGTAGACGTAATGCAATGGTGTAATGCAGAGTTGTAATGCAATGTTTTAATACGACATATGGTTGTATATAATATGTTGTTGTAAATGCAACGATGTATAATTATAATGTGATGCAGTATTGCGATGTAGTATAATTAATACGATAATATAATCAGTGTAATGTTACTAATGTGATGTTATAATGCAATGTTGATGTGTGGTAGTGTAAATTAAGCTATGTTATAAGACAAGACAAACATGTATTGACTAATAAAAAAGAAAATATACACATATAATATTAATATGATATATATATATATATATATATATATATATATATATATATATATATATATATATATATATATATATATATATATATATATATATATTATAATATTATGTGTGTATGTTTTCTTTTTTACTAGTCAATACATGTCTTGTCTTATAACATTGCTTTACACCATCACACATCAGCATTGCATTATAACATATCGCACGCACGCACGCACGCACACACACACGCACACACACATTAATATATTATATATATATATATATATGTGCGTGTGGGCGTGTCTGTGTATTTATATATATATATATATATATATATATATATATATATATATATATATATATATATAATATATATATTTATAAATACACACACGTACATGCCCACATATATCATATAATGTATATATATTAATGTGTGTGTGCGTGCGTGCGATATGTTATAATGCAATATATATATATATACACACGCACGCACGCGCGCGCGCACATGCACACACATATAATTATATATGTGACAAGTATTAATTATAAGTATATTGTATTAAATGTTAGTAAAAATGTAATAAAAAAGATGTGCTAATGTGCATGCGTGTAATTTCGCTAGCTAAAACCAGCAAGAACATATCCGTGTAATTGCCATCATGAAATGATCGCCCAATCAAATTACAAGGAATTCAGTTACCCGGATTGTGCTCCGTCTATATTGGACTTCCGGTTGTTTGTTGTTTTAAGAGTTGTTTGCTAAAAAAATTATGTTACGCTACCTTAGCCACTGAAAATACCATCACAGCAACAATGCGGATTATGCAAGCTTGTATAAGACATTTGCTGATATTGTCAGCTGCAGTGTTGATACTTACGATGCAATCAACAAGTCCCAGCAAGGTGCGTGTTTATCGGCAGCGTGACGTAACGCTAACAGCTGTCGATGCCGATAGCAATGCATGATTTCACTTGGGGACAGATAATTATGTTACCTCCATGTTCTTGGTAAATAATAAAATGTTAGAAACTTTTCTAGAATCCGGACCCACCTCATTTTCGTCATTATAATGATGCTATATGTACAGCAATTACGTACCATGCTAATATTCGGTATGTTGAATTTGTGAGTTATTAAACATTTTGAAATTTGAGTGCCAAATGGCAAAAACCGCGTTTCATCACCTTTTCTTATGCTCGAATGTGCAGATGACTGAGCGATGCCGATACTTCATGAGCAAGATTAGATACATAACACCGTTACAGTGTCGAAAAGGTGATGAAATGCAGTTTTTATGCACTCAAAAGTGTTACACATTCAAAACAGATTACTGTGCATTTGACTAGTACTATTGTACGTGATTGTTGTACAAAAATTGCATCATTGTACTAATGGTGAAAATGATGTGGGCCTGGATTCTAGAAAAGTACTAAATTGGTAATCATGTATTAGATTGGCATAAAATGGCACGCAACAATACACATCACACAATGACTTATTTATTTATTTAATTTAAGTCCAAATAATGAGGGAGGTATTTGTTGTTGATTTTATTGGTATAAATTTGAGCGGGTCACTTTAATACTTTAACATATAATTATTATAACACCAGACTGCCAGTTGAGTTCAAACCCAATGCTGCCATTCTAAGCCTGAAATTTTTTTTTCACTCTACATTGCCCCAGTTCATTCAGCTTCATAGCTTAGTACATGGGTGTTGATAATATAGTGACATTGTGTGACAGACAGACAGTAATTGGTGCAAGGTCACATTAGGCCTCATTCAACATCTAACTAGCATGTCATTTTTTTTTCTATATGTGGTTTACATGTTAGACAGTTAACCCTGTGTGGGGTCTTATTTTTATTGGCAAAAGCACTAGGTGTAAGGGAATTACAACTTTAAGATCTCAATTGAAAAAAATCCATGTAAAATAAAAAACATTTAAAAAGAATTTCACACACTTTTGCAAAGTATTTGCATTTAAATATTTAATAAGCATTATATCAAATTTCTGGGAATTATATAAACTTATAAAAAGCATGGAATTTGTCAGCAGACCTGTACTCACCTAATGTGTCTTCATCAAATCAGAACATATTTCTGAGGCAGCTTGGCCTAAAAAGCTAAGCAACCTGGTAACACCAGAAATGAACAGCAAACAATTGTCTTTCCTGCTGATATTGCATTGTACAAATCAGAACTACAACGCAAATATGTCTCTTCCATTTCTCTTCATGAAAGAACTGAATGGATGAATTTGTAATTTAACATTAACTGCTTTACACTTCCACCCTAGTAGGTCTACGTTTTTATGAAGCATTCAGCGATGCTGATGTTGCAACCAGAAAGCTGTTCACACAAATCCACTGGGGTGCAGCTAAATGAATATTGTCCCTGAGAAGCCAGGTGGAGCCACTGGGAATGGCGAACCAAGACCAGAGACACATAGGACTCTTGGGCTACCTTAAAACCCCTGGCTAAACTTAATCCCAATTGATGTTTATTTAATAGTGAAATATACCAAAACAGGTATAAAGAAATGCGAAATGACGTGACATTTGTATTACAGAAGAATCCACTGATAACACCTGAGTCATTGTTACTTGTGTCGACCCTCGATGGCGCCCTCTATGCTGTGAGCAAGACATCGGGTCAGGTCCAGTGGATGCTGAATGAAGGTACGTGCGTCCCTTTCCCTAATACTGGGCTTCAAGGTTGTTTGATTTAAATCACTCGATTTAAGACAAATCAGTAAATTTTTATTTTTTTTAATTCTGATTTATAAGACTAGCACCAGTTCTTACGTGCATCTGAGCAAAGAATGTTTTCTAGTACAAAATCATAAAAAGCATGCACTACTTATAATACAGTTGCAGTATGGTAGCCGCTGGTTAACTGTTGCTTTGATGCATTCACTTGGCTAACTTTCAAGTTTTTCATGGAATGCACTTACCTGTATAGCAAGGTGAGGCGTCTTTGTTAAAGGGAACAACAACAAGGCACTAGCTAAAATGCTTTTTCACGTCGTAATAAAATAGCTGTCAAACTAAAGTGTTTAAGTGTCATCATGGCGAGTGGTGGAGATGGTAATTTTCTGGATTTCAAAGTAAAGTGTAACAATTTCGAAACGCTAGTGGCAAATGATATCGCAGAATCATCTTTCGGAGCAGTTTAGCAACAACAGTAGCCTTTGGCTTCGATCTTTTACTTTCTGACCTAACCATGAAAATGACCATGTAGAGCCTCCAAACTTCTTGTGAATCTAAAATACCTTATGGTCAACAATTACTCTTACTTCCACACAGTGAACAAAATAAAAAAATAAGCAAAAACTTGCCATCATTTTATGTGTGTGTAAAATTTGATCGTTATATGGAAGTAAAAGTATTTATTGACAATGTGAGTTACGTGGAGTGTATATATATATGTTAGATATGTTAGGAGAAGTTTGGCTATTCTATTCTATTCCCTTTAATCTTTCAGTTTTCTTTTAATTAGTCTCTGTTTTTTTATTTATAGACAGATGTCAAAAAATCATCTGTCCTCTTTTAAAGCAGCATAAAACAGGTGCTCAAATCAATTTGAATAGAATACGTTTGAAAGGGTCTATTGATCTAGATTTTTTTTTATTAAATTGATTTAAATAAAAAAGTTACTTTTTATTTGTTTTAATCATGATTTACTTTAACTCTGCTTGGTTTCTTTGTGTGTCAAGCCAGTAGTGTTTACACTGATGGATTCAACATGCAGTTTAGCGTTTTATTTACCTAAGTTCGTTTTATGATCCGGTTGCTTATCAGGAATTAAAGTAATATTATATAAACATAAATTTGCTAATTTTAATTTTGGTTCTTTCTCGCAGCTCCAGTTCTCAAGGTGCCCTATAACACAGATGATGGGTGAGTTTCACTTTTGTTCTAGTTAGCTAAAAGTGACTGTCTAGTTTCTCTAAAAATGCTGTCGGATTACTTGTAGTTGCTTTAACTTCTAAAAGGTAAAGGTAAGTTCTTATATAGCGCTGTATCCAGTCCTTAGGACTGCTCAAAGCACTTTATACTTCACCCCCAGGCAGACCTGTTCATTCCAAGGCCATTTCAACTTCTCTGGGAAGCATTCAGCCATGCTGCAATTACTGTGCAAAGACTATTTGTTCATATATCCACCACTGTCTGTATTAACAGGTAATCAGTTATACAGCTGAGTGAACTGTGGCAACGTGGGGTGATCAAACTTGCCAAAGGTTCAAAGTGACAGCAGTGGGATTTGAAACCGGGTTCTCTCAATTGAGAGTCTGGGATTCTAACCGGTATGCTATCAATGTCTTCTAATGTATTCTGCGGCTGTTGTAGTAGGAATACATCCTACAGCTGCAATCTTCTTCTTCCGGGTACAAGTCAACCCTCTCTCCAAGGCTCGGTGTGTGTGCACACGTGCTAAAGTGCTGTAAGAGAAAGTAATACAATATTTGGAAGAAAGAGAAAAGATGATAGCGTGCGTGTAGAACTGCAATTTGAGGAGAGGAAAAGTTGATAGCGTGAAAAATGCAATATCAATTAATGTTGCAAGCTGGAGAGCTTCTGTCTGAAAATCTCCAAATTTGGTGCTGTAGCTGCGTTGGCTGGCAGGTTATTCCAATTGTACGGGGTAAAAAGCTATACAGTATAGCTTAGTGATTACGGGGAGTTTAAAAGCTTCAGAATGCGTGTGTCGGGAGGGTCTCACCAGGGGTATAAGTTGGGGGAAGAGGTCCAGGGCGATTATACCATGTAATGTTTTATAAAACATGACAAGGCGGATGTCGGTTCTCCTTTGTTGGAGGCTGCGTCAGTGCAAGTGTTTGATCATAGTGGTGACACTTGCTTCACGGTTGTTGTTGTTACAAACATACCGTGCTGCCCGTCTTTGGACCATCTCTATTCTGTTTTTGTACGTTTGTGTGTAGGGGTCTCATATGGCAGTGGCATATTCTAACTGGGGTCTAACTAAAGTGAAATAAGCACTGGTTTAAAAATTTTCCTGGCCAATTCTGAGATTTCTTCGTAGGAAACCTAAGGGTGCATTTGCTTTTTGTGTGACATCATTTATGTGGTCATTCCAGGACAGTGTTTTATTTATGACTAAACCAAGATATTTCACGTTGTCCTCCTTTACGAGTATGTGGCCATGAAGAGCGTATTGTTTGTATTTCGATTTACAGGATCTGGTTATGTGGAGTACACTGCACTTTCTGGATTAGTCTGTGGTGTGACACTTTGTCAAACGCTTTGGCGAAATCCATAATGATTACATCAGTTTGCCTTCCGCCGCTTAGATTGGCCAGGATATCTTGTGTGAAGGCTAGCAACTGTATACCGGTTGATCACTTTTTTCGAAATCCATGCTGCTTGTCGAAGAAGATATTGTTGGCTTCTATGTGGTTTAGCAGGTGTTTTGAGATTATGTGTTCCATTAGTTTGCTGCACACACATGTGAGTGACACTGGGCGGTAATCAGTCAAGAAGGAAGTGTATTACTATTACTTATAATACTTGCACTGTTGTTGTAGGAATACATCCTACAGCTGCAATCAGTCAAGAAGGAAGTGTATTACTTATAATACTTGCCCTGTTGTAGTAGGAATACATCCTACATCTGCAATCAGTCCTTCTTCGCCATTGAATGAATTAATGAAGTTTATTTCAACACAAACATCAAAGCAGAAAATTACAATTGAGTTAGTAATGTCATATTATAAAATGTTGAAAAAAGGGCAAGAAGGAAGTGTATTACTTATAATACTTTCCCTGTTGCAATACATTATGATAAGACATAATGATAGTATATACAGTAGGATGCATGTGTTACAATATTTTTTCTCCATTATAACAGTTGTGAAATGTGTCATGTGTTTTACCAAAGCAATTACACTCCCTCCACCTCTCTGTTTATTCTCACTGGTGATAATGAATCACAGGTCAGTGTTCTTGCTTTTCATAAATAACAAAACCTGCAATCTTAGTAAATGAATAAATAATAATAAATTACTGTGTCTGAACTAGGCCGGCATTTCTTCCTGACCCAAAGGATGGAAGTCTGTACGCATTTAACAGTGGCAAAGCTGGAAACAGTCTAAAGAAACTGCCATTCACAATCCCAGAGTTGGTGACTGCATCACCGTGTAAAAGTTCTGATGGCATTCTCTATACAGGTATGTTATTCATTCTACCAAGAGAAAGAGTAATTGTTTAATTTGTTTTAAAAGTTAACACATTTTCATTTTGTTACTTGACTTAGTATTATTAATGTTGTATTTATATATATATATATATATATATATATATATATATATATATATATATATATATAAATATATATATATATATATATATAACACAGATTGACTGTAACACATATATATATATGTGTTACAGTCAATCTGTGTAATCAGACATTTCGCGTAATGACTGACAAGTTTAGGCATTACACGAAATGACTGTTTCACTCAGGCATTTCGCGAAATTACTTGAAAATTTCCGTTGTTACGCAAAATGACTGGAATGAAGGTACTGTTATTACACAGTTTGACTGGTTACTATTTCAGTCATATTGTCAATGTGTAATAACAATTTGTGTACTTTTTCATTATATGTTGTTCCAATGTTAATTGTGCATTAATGTCAGCTTTCATAATTCTTCAGACATTCACATTCAGAAAGGTTACTAATGATACAGATAAAAAAATTTACAGGATGATCTAGATAAATTAGTTAAATGGTCAGAAAAATGGCAAATGTTATTCAATTTTGGGAAGTGTAAATGTATACACATAGGACATGGAAATATGGACGAAGAATATAAAATGGGGAATACTGTACTAGGTAGAACCACACAAGAAAGGGACTTAGGAGTAACATTTAGTGCTGACATGAAAGTTTCAGAGCAATGTGGGATTGCTGCTTTAGTTTAGTTAGTAAAGCAGCATTAGTTAAGGAGCAGTGTAGGTTGGACATGAGAAAGTACTCTTTCTCACAGAGGATGATAAATAAATGGAACAAACTGCCAAATGATTGTGTTAATGGTAGTAGTGTGAATATGTTTAAAAATAGAATTGACAGATATTTGATAAGGGCAGGCTACACATAGATTAGAAAAGTGTTGGACTCTCGATAAGCCAATGGCTTCCTCTTGGCATAGCTATCACAATGACACAGGATAATTACGAAGTACAATTTAAGGAAGTACTCTATAAAAGGTTTCAAATATGCCAAAAACATCTCATTCCCAATGTGGAATATTTCAATACGATAGAACAACCCAATCTTGCTGCAATTTATGAACATTCGAAGACACGCCATGGATACTACATACTCAGCAAGTACCAATTTTTATTTGTAGTTTCTTATGCTGAACATTGTTTCTTGATTTTAGGTGTGAGAAATTTACCTGATATTTCACAATTTGAGGGATAAATAGTAGTCCATTTAATCAATGCAAATATTCTAACCTATAATAAATAAGGTATGGGTGGAAATATAGTTGAATACTCTTCCAAACGCGCCATAGCTAACATGCAATTATGCAGTAATGACATCATACCAGAATTATGTCATAGAAATTATTCCACAGCCCCAGGCCAGACAGGTGAAAAAAACCCATCTAGGGAATTTCTGCCACAACATTTTTCAAGAAGCTTAATATCAGGCACATGCAATTTTGATGCATGTGTCTGATATTAATGGTTTCATTTTGATTTGGCATAATAATTATTTAGTAATATTTGTTGAAGTTGAATACAATATTAGTTTTCACCAATACTGTGATGTAAAATATTATGAATTTAACATTCTTCAATTAAAAACAACTACCCCGGTGGTATATGCTCTCATCCATATACATATATATATAATTATGAGAATATGGCATATTCTACAATTTGTTTGACATATATTGTGGATATGTAGCGCATTGGTATAATTTCCAGTGATACAGTAGACTATTGCAAGTTGTAGAATCATAATAAAGTTATATGTTATTCAATAAGACAGTGCTGTTGTGTCTTGAGTAAGTATGTAACATTTCCAACAGTTAATTTAAGATACACAATAAAAGACAAATTGTAATTGATGCTTCACAGTGTTTGCTCTGGGTATAATGGCACAAAGCGCACCTAGGGGGACTGGGGCATTGCACCTCGTAACAAAAACATTAATTTGATAATAAGTAGTTTCAATCATGTGGAGTAACTTCAATTGCTGGTGTTCTATATGATCCAAAGTGAAACCGAATAATAATATTTTAAATCATAATTTCATCACAGTATAACAAATATTTTTGAGTGTGACAAATAGATAGCTGCTAGGTGGCAATTTCTGAAAATATCTGGCTATGTTGATAAAAAAAACAAGTTTGCCCACATCACTTGTCATTAACCAAGGGAAACACTGTTTCAGTCGTTACGCGAAACGACTGCACCTTTTCCAGTTATTTCGCGTAATGACTGAAATTTTCAGTCATTTCACGAAATGCCTGGGTGAAACAGTCATTTCGCGTAATGCCTAAACATGTCAGTCGTTACGTGAAATGACTGATTACGCAGATAGACTGTAACATGTTATATATATATATATATATATATATATATATATATATATATATATATATATATATATATATGCTAGATCGTAGGATTAAGCCCCACCTCTGCTGTAGTTAGTAAACACTGTACTCAAACCATTTCAGTCACAATGCAAAACATGTTTTGGGCTTATTCAACATATTTTGGTGGGTAATATACATATATATATATTGTCAGCAGACCTTTACTCACCTAATGTGTCTTCATCAAATCAGAACATATTTCATATATATATTTACATTAGGTGCTAAGAAGGACATCTGGTATGCCATTGATCCAGCGTCTGGTCGTAGACAGCAGACTCTAACGATGGACGGAACACAGAAAGTCTGTCCCTCCAACAGTGCATCGACCATCTTCATTGGACGCACAGGTCAGCTATTTATCTATCACAAGACATGAAACTAAAGGCCAGATTACAAGAGCGATTTCTCTCCATTTTGCCGAGTGATATTGCACAGCAAGAATCCATCACGTAAACACCCATGCTAGAACGATTAGCAATGCCCATTTTTGGAATGATCCTGTTGCGGAGAATTGGAACTAACAGTTGAATCCCATTTTGGAAGCAATGACCGATCAGCGACCAACAGCAGGTGAATTCATTGTGACCTTTCATCAAAGCTCAAAGCAGGAGTGGTATGAGTGAATATCTAGGTCGCAGTGTCTAGACATATTGTTCATCTAACTGTACATATAGCTTAGTTGCACTTTGTCATACCGAACCTGTGTCGACTGACTTGTGTGATCTGATAAATTGGGCAAAAATTGCTTATATAAACTGTCCTTAAGTATCGTACACATAGACCATATTGGTGTGCACAACCACAATTGAAACCATGAAACAGTTTCTTAGGCATCTGGTAAACGTAATGAATTAGTAATCAAAATAATAACATAATTTCCCTCCAGTCACTGGAGAATATATTATTTTTTGGTTTTCATGTTTAGCATGAACATGCGTTGGGTTACACTGAAGAGAAATGTATGTCCAATATTATTCAAAGCCTATGTTGTGCAATATATGTGACTTAATGTAGGGTGTGTATAGAAATTGGAAATTTGGAACGTCTATTTCTCAATAAGAAAATGTTTTTATGTGTCTCTCAACTCGAGTTTCCGTGTTTATGGTAGTATTATTTAAAACTGCTTCCTCAACTTATTTAGCCTATCGCAAATCTGGTTCATTGGTGTCCAAATATGTAGTGTGTGTATAGTTTATGTAACATAATAATGTGAATAGTTTATGTAACATAAGGAGTCAATTTAATAAAAAATGCTTTTTTTAAATCGGTGAAAGAATTCACTTTAGTCGTTAGATCTGGTAAGGATCAAAATAATGGATATCCAAAATGGTAAACACTGTGTGGGTCAATGCTGATCATGGGCATAACCTCCATCCTCTCACCGATCACATGACAAAGTTAAAAAATTTCACCAAGGAAAAAAATCGTGTTTAGCATTTCGATTTTCACTTCAGTTAATGCTTGACCAAGAATTAACTAATTTAGTAGTTTGTCTGATGATTTCACAAAAACTACATACAAAAGTTGCACAAACGAGCTAATGTGTTGCAGTGGATACTAGGTAGGTTTGGTTTTTCGCAAAATTAATTTGAAATGAGACTAGCAATAAAATTTAATTGATTAAGCACCTTTAATAATTAAATGAATTATTAAACTTTTCAGAGTACACAGTGGTTATGTTTGATAGCAAGACAAGGACCAAGAGGTGGGTGTTTTGTCTTGTGTTATTTTGATGTTGCTTTATTGTTTAGTATTAATATTGTAGCTATGTAATCAATTCTGAGCAACATTGTTAACTTAATACGAACATTATGTTGGCATAATATTCAGAGGACACAGTTGAAAATATTTAAGTGGTAGGTTCTTGAAATACAGCAAATTGAAATTTGCCGTGAGTAATATTCACAACAGGCCCAACTTGTGTATCAAATCTCATCAAAATTGGAGTGATCGAAAACATCTAATATGAAATGACCCTCATAGTACTTCAAGAAATATCTGGTCATATGTATGTTGTATATTTGTTGCAGATGGAACGCTACATTCATGGATTATTCATCCCACTTGGCAAAAGACAACACTGATTATAGTAGGTTACATTTTCTATGAAAAAGACGGTTGCTTGTTGACAAAATCTGGTGTTATATCACTTTATTATTCTACATACGTATTGAAATTATTTTAAACCATCATTTCGGTTAAATATTTAACAGTATTTTCGGAAGTGGTATGAAAGTATCAATAACTAAAAAAGTTTTATTACATGAAGCAAAAATTGTTGGTTCATATAAAATGCTAAAAAACAGTTTAAGGGTAATTGTGTAGGATCTGACAATTTTTGGTTTTACCCATTTTTCCATCCATATCATATGGTAGACAGCCTAGTAATTTCCTTCCCAACACTATTTATTGGAGTTCGTCTGTTTACAGAGATTTTTTTATTTGTTTACTTAATTTTATTGTTTTTTTTGTAGATTTGCGACATTTTGCGTCAAGCTCAGATGGACTAGTGATTACCATGGATAGCTCTGATGGTAAGTTTATACCAGTGTTGAAATTATGACGTGATTAATGTCAAGGGCCTTGAAATGTGCAACTGGAAAGTAGTGGTAATTTGGGATATTTCCAGTGCTCTGAAATAGAAACCATTTCCAGAAAATAGGATTTTGGAAAAGGCACAGTTGGACGACAATGAAAGAGAAAGGCAGAGCCCGCTGTCACTTGCGGTCATTAAAGCATTTTTTTGTCCCCTTGGACATTTTTTAATGATTTTTGTTCAAATTTCACCGCACATTAATTTTTTCAATTAACTGAACTTGCGAAATTCATTAAAGCAAATTGAGAAAAAACACCCAAACCTGATGTATCTAAATTTTGACATAATGTTGATACATGAGCGATCAGCGTCTGTTCATTGCCAACATTTTAAATAATACAGAAAACTTGTTTACTCAATGCAAAAGTGCTGTAAAAAACATTTACTTGCTTATTCAGTGCAACAACACTAAAAATCCAACAACAATCCACACTTTCCAATGGATTGTTTATGAGGGTAATGCTTTGTTCCCCTTGGACTGTTTTAAGAAGTGTGTGAGGGTAACGGTGGTCTGTCCCCACTGACTGTTGTAGGAAGCTTGTGAGCGTAATGGTTGTCTGACCCCCTCAACTTGTAGGCATTGTAAAGGTAAAGGTACGTTCTTATATAGCGTGGTATCCAGTCCGTAGGACCACTCAAAGCGCTTTACACTTTGTGTGAGGGTAATTGTGATCTCGCCCCCTGACTGTTGTCTGCAGTGTGTGAGGTTAATGGTGGACTTCCCCCATTGCTTGTTGTAGGATGTGTGTGACAGTAATAGTGGTCCATCCACATTGACTATTGTTGGAAGTGTGAGGGGAAATGGTGGTCTGACCTCATTGACTGTTGTAGGAATTGTGTGAGGGTAATGGTGATCTTTCCCCAATGACTGTTGTAGGAAGTGTGTGAGGGTGATGGTGGTTTGTCCCCACTGACTGTTGTAGGCAGTGTGATGTGGTCTGAGGACTACAAGGCACCAGTGGTTGCGATGTACACGCTGGAGGGAGATGCACTGCGCAAGATTCCGTTTGTTAGCATGGCGGCCGAGACACTGGAACACCTCACTAGTCAGGTGACGTATGCCGAGTGGAAGGCCAAGTTCTTGGAGAATGCCCAACAGACTGTCTTCAGGTAAGTGTGTATGTGTGAGTGCGTGCGTGCGTATGTGCAAGTTATAAAACCAGTCATCACTACATATTACCTGGACACATCTCTACCACATTCGTCTTTACTTGTCAAGTTGTTAGGTGACCAATCCTCTGGACAAAATGTTTGCTTATAAAAAATTATTTTTTAATTCCCCTGTGATACCCTTCTGCATAATCAGCAAGTGTTTTGGAATTCTATGAGTTAATTTTTATTATTTATTGCAAATTATGGTAAACTTTCCAAATGGTCTATGTTGCTATTTCGGTGTTCTTGCTATTCAGAAACATTTAAATAGATATCATTAAGTACAAAGATATATTGTATATTTTTTCTGTGAAGAGGCATGATAAATGTTATGAAATACATGACAAAATATTTAATAATTATTTTTCATAGCTCCATCCATGCAGAAACTGCTGTTAAACTAAATGATTTCTTGTTGCAGTCCAACTCTTTACATCGGGGAATCCAAGCATGGATTCTATGCTTTGCCAGCGTTCGTTGACGAGTCTACTGTGTCGATTGCAGTAAGTTCAGGATGGAGATTGTCAGATGATTCTATGGGATTGTTTCAGTTTTTGATGTCAACATTTTCCTTGAATCCACACAAGGAAAGAATTTTCTTCTATGCGAGCTTCTTCATTCTCCAACAGCGGTCCCTCCAACCTGGGAGCGGGTGCTGACACAAGGCACAATGGCATATCTCTGTGTGAAACTTGTCGTTGATGCAATTTAAACATCAAATTGCAAATATTGTTGTTAGGATGTCAAAGAACGTAAATTTCTTGCTTATGTGAAGAGAAGAAGTAATATTCAGGTATCTCGCCAGAATTGTTTGACAGAGTAATGATGAAGGTTCAACAGCTTAACTCTGGGCCACAATGGCTGGGCAGCTAGAGTGCCGGACTGCCAGAAGACGGGGGTTGCATCTGCTTTGTATCTGTTTCGAAGCTTGGGGAAACTTTGTTCACCCCACTTGTATTTGTTGCAGCCAGCAAGGGCGGGCCCAGCACTGTTAGAGGGACCAGACTTACCCGCCCCGCCCAAGCATAAGACCCCGCGGGGTCAACACAGCGAGGCAGTTAGCGCCCACACAACACGTAGGGGCGGGACAGTCCTACTGCTAGGTGAGTCTATAGGTTCATACTGCCGTCTGGTTGTAGTAGTAACCATAACGCAGCTAAAGACTCATTAGAAATGCATCAACTGTGATTATCCATGGATAATATACAGGCTGTGTGGCTGTATTTTCTAATAATTGTATAATACACATTTGATTTTACGTTTTTATCAATGCTTTTAATGCCATTATATCATAACCATTCCTGTTAATATTTAAAATGTCTTGTATTGTTATAGCAATTGATTTTTGTTTAGTTTTACGCTACGGCTGTTTCAGTGTGTTGTACATTGACATTATCACTATAGCTTCTAAAGCACAAATAAACATATATACCATATACCATGTATTACATGGACACCAATCCACATTGAATCCAGGAGCCATATCCACTGTCTAGCAATTAAAAATACACTGTTTCAGGTAGTCTTATTGACTTGATTGTACCAAATAACTTATCACATTGCAGTCTTCACATGTCAATATAATCTTATTGATTAGCTGATTTTTCAGGCTATCATGAACTTCCTGAGCAACTGCCCGGGAAAATTGCGCCATCACATCGGCTTACTGACAAATCCTCAGAGAAATCTACAGTCTTTATGTACGGCGATAAAAACAAAACCCCGTCATCGGAATCACGTGACGAGGTTTCTTCAAAAACGTCAAAGACAACGAACAGTGAGATTTTCTCATCCGATGTGAAGTTTGTCATTACCGTTATTATTGGCATACTTCTCATTGCTGCGGTCGTCTATCTGGCCCCAAAGGTAGGTGGAGCACCCTCTTGTGGCTCACCATGAAACTACTGAAGTAGCGTAGTACTTCAGCAATTCCATGCAGTGTGTTATCTTTACTTGTGGTTAGTAGATTAAATCATATAGTTGGATTTGTTGCTTCTTATTAGTTTATGAATTGATTACATTTTCCCACTAAAATATTGAAAACTGGGCTTTGTTTAATGCCTTTTTTGATGCGGTTTCAGCGGACAGAGGAATCCATTAAACGACTAACACAAGAAATCGCAGAAAAGCACATACAACAGAGGTCAGCCCAAACGTCATTCTCATCAGGCGATTTGACCTTAAGTAGCCAGGAAGGTTAGTCGGTCCAGTTTTATTTGATTGTGCTTGTGTGAATATTCATTTTAGATGATTTCTCACAAACTGTTTGTAGTATATGTCAACATTTCCAGGAAACATACTTTCTCCTTGAATATATGATTCCATTTTATGATTTTTATGTATGATTTTATTTTAATCATTTACTGACATTTTCAAATCAAATTAAGCATTTTTCACATTTTATTGCCCTTGAGAACTTAAAGTAAAAAATACTTTGTGATATTATTTTTCACATTTATAATGCATTGGTTTGTTTAAACAATCATTCCATTTTATTACTTATTTATATAATGTTGTTATTTTACAAGTGTACTTGTAACATTGTATTTCAAAAGGTCTCTAAATACCTTGAATAATTTACCATATTTGTTATATGTTGGAATTTCCTAGTTTATCAAATAACATCTTCCATTGATTTTAACAATTTAAATAATCGTGTGTTGTTCATGTGAGGTATTGTTTCTTGGCAGATATACCCAGTGGTTACACAGTCGTGGGGAAGATCATGTTTAACTCCAGACTCGTTCTTGGTCACGGCTGTGAAGGCACCTTTGTTTACAGGTATGTCCTCTTTTTATATTTGATTTTAGACCAGGTTTGTCCCCTTTTTATATTTGATTTTAGACCAGGTGTGTCCCCTTTTTATATTTGATTTTAGACCAGGTATGTCCCCTTTTTACATTTGATTTTAGACCATTTATGTCCCCTTTTTATATTTGAATTTAAACCAGGTATGTCCCCTTTTTATATTTGATTTTAGACCAAGTATGTCCCCTTTTTATATTTGATTTTAGACATCAGGTAGGATGCATGGGAATGCTGTTTAAGTTAATTAACTAGGGTGCAACAGCCACCATGCTGACAATCCAGGAGCTATTAAACAATGAAACTGGTTGCACTATCAGTAACATAAACAACATGCTTTCTGCTTGAACATTTAAAAAAGATACATTTAGATATACTGTATTCGACCTAATATGCATACAGTACGCTTGAAAAAAAATTGGGCTATGGAAAAATGTCAAGGAATCTATTCTTATCAGCATACACAACAAATTTTTCTTTAGACAATGATGCAACTGTTTAACACTAGTGGTGTCATTTGGTGATTAGTGTAGAACAACTGAAAAGTGGTGCCAACTGTTTAACACCAGATGACGACACTTTCAAGTTGTTCTATACTAGTCATATTACAATAATTATGGATGTTGCTGATTAAAAAAGGGGGTGTATGCAAATTAAAATTCAAGTGTTACTCCTAATTGTATATGTAATTTAATGCTGTATTATTTAATTGTATTTAATGTTTTATACATTAAAAATATGCACTTACATATCATATTAAACCTCTAAGGTTATAAATCAAATAAACTGATTATTTTTATTAAACTATACCAACATCGTTTTAATAACATTACAAAAATGCAACACAATCAACTATGATATTCTTCATCACAAAACGTATACTATGTCATGCATCTAGGGGCGAGTGTTCAGTGACAGGTGTTTTGTTGTTTTCAGAGGGAGATTTGATGGACGTAATGTGGCTGTGAAACGTCTGCTGCCGGAGTGTTTTAGTTTTGCCGACAGAGAAGTGGAACTACTGAGAGAGTCCGATCAACATCCAAATGTTATCCGATACTTCTGCATGGTATGACACGTTTTGTACTGTCAAACTATGCATAGATATAACTTTGACTTCAAATAGTGTCTGGTTTGATATAGCCACGCCTGAATGAGTTTTTTATAACAACATCGTAGGAATCATAGACACAATTCAACACTGTCTAGGTGTCTAAATATGTCTAGGTGTCTAGACATGACACCTAGACATGAAATATTTTAAGTTTAAGTTTAAATGAAGGAGATTAAAATAGAAAATATTTAAATAATAGTATATATAAATATATATGTAATTGTGTGATATATGTTTGTAATTTGATGTATGTGATATATGTTTTATATGAAGGTATCACATTTTTGTGAATTCTTTGTTAGACATAATATGCCTATAATAAGAAAAAGCTGCTCGTAAGTTGGGTCTAATCTTACAAAGGTGTTTCCAATTGTCTACATTATTTGAACGGCAGTATGCTATATTGTCAATTTTTATGGTAAATTTTAATATCATCAATAAGACACTGACATTTGCCAGCAACAGTTTCAAGTATCTATAAAATGTTCAACATTCACTCTAGTCTAATGTGATATCACTAGTTCATGTGCTTGCCACCAGGAGCAGGACAGTCAGTTCCGTTACATCGCCCTGGAGTTGTGTGAAGCGACCGTACAGGACTACGTAGAGAAGGACAAATATGACCGAAGTCGCCTTGACCCGGTCACCTTGCTAAAGCAAGCAATGAAAGGCATCGCTCATCTTCATTCCCTAGACATAGGTAAATGTCTCTGCATTTGACAAGAAAAAATAGAATGCATACTGGTTTCAGGTGGTGGCATTTTGGGGCAATATTTGAATACTTGCACCCGTTATGCGTCTTTCTCAATGTCCAGTGGGTGCCATTTCATGGACATTTGAAGGTGCAACTTTACATGAGTTAGGAAAGCTGTTGATCTTTATTTATAAAGAAACCCAGCATAAATCAGAATCAAGACAACTAACAAAATTGCCCATCCTCCAGACAGGATAACTTGGTAGTTCATACATGAGTGTAAAACGTCAGGATACACAAGGTTATCACATAAATATCTATCTGTTATAGTAACGTCTGTTATGTTAACGTCTGTTATAGTAATATCTAGATGACGCCTATTATGTAACTTTGGACAGTCGAAGAAAAGACGCATGACGTTGTGAACAATTGTACGTAATTGTTCACGTAGCATTGCAGACAGTTGTACGTAATAACTACAAAAGATAAAAGGTTCATAATTGTTCTCAGAAATGGTAGTAGTGGGGTGAATTTAGAAAAAATAAAACTTAATGTTTGGCGTCTGATATGCAAAGTGTCTAGGAGTAGCATACCATACAAAAACTTAATATATTGTGCAAGAATTAAAATCTCTTGGCAAGAATACTTTTTATATTTATTTTAATTTGTTATGCCTGTCTGCCATAAAATGCACACGAATCTGAGACCCGAGTTTTAGGGTATGATGTGGAATTGTTGTGTTGTACAGTGAAGTCACACAGATTCTGCTTTCATTCCAGTGCACCGAGACATCAAGCCCCACAATGTCTTGCTGTCACACCCCGACAGTCTCGGCAACGTCAGAGTTCTCATCTCGGACTTCGGACTCTGCAAGAAGCTCGCCATTGGCCGAATGTCTTTCTCGAAGCGGTCTGGTGTGGCTGGAACCGAGGGGTGGATCGCTGCCGAGATGATGGAGCCAGATAAACGGACAGTAAGTCATGTGACTTTCCACCAAGACTGGCGTGTGTATAAAATGTTGACTGCTTCAACATTTGTGCCCAGAGTGTAACAGTTACTTTACACAAATATTTGTGAATTGCTGTTCGATAATTATACTTGATCAACTTGTCATTGTTGGTAGATATAATCACATACATACATACATACAGTGTGCTGAGTGTTTCCATGAGAGACTTAATCTTTGTTAAAATAAAGTTTGCCATGGAATAAAATGTAAAATACTGATTAGTCCTAAGGATTGTCTACAATTTTAGCAAAACAGATTAAGTATTGTTCCTACTACTCTCAAAAACTTTTGAATATCTTTCCCCTGTAGACTTGTGCTGTGGATATCTTCTCTGCTGGTTGTGTTTTCTACTATGTACTGTCGAAAGGCAAACATCCTTTTGGCGACAAACTCCACAGACAGGCGAACATCCTTAATAGCGAACACAGACTGGACTGTATGGCAGGTGAAGGTTAGTCATTTAAATTAAGTTTATAGTTTTGAATTTAATAACAATAATAATGTTGTTTTACATAGCACCAGTATCCGCCAAGACAAGTCACTCATAGTGCTTACTCCATCATCAGAGCAAGTGTTTTGGCAGCAGCTAATGCAGCAGTTTCTATTGATTGAGACTGTCAGCGCTGTGAGTCCCCAACCAGTTTTTTCATTTCCTTTTGTGGGATATTTTACTTTCCCTGGCATAGACACCAAGTAGAAGGTCTCTTCCGAAAGACAGGCAAAGTGGAGTGAACAAAATTGCCCAATTTTTGAAACAATTTCAGGTGAACTCGAACACTGTTCCTCCTGGCTGACAGTCCAGTGCTCTAATAAGCCATGCTGCCATGCCCCAATTTATTTATTCCACATTTCTCATTGGTTTTATGTAGATTGTAATGATGATTTTAAGTTATATGACATGTTCCTATGGAGAGTCTGTATTCTTGAATTGCAAACTGAAGTTCTTTTTCTAATCGGAAGAGCTGAAATTTAATAATTAGACTTAATATAAGCTCCCATTAAGATTGACATAATTTAATACTAACCATGTTTTGAGTAGTTATGTTACTTAAAATTGAACAACTGATATAAAGTTGAATAATATCATTTAAAACTTAACTGATGTTATTTAATATATTTGTATCTCCACTTCAGAGCACACCCTCGAACGTAGCCTAATCTTGAAAATGATAGACTATGATCCTGATTACCGACCTGTGGCTGAGGAAATCCTCAAGCATCCATTATTCTGGACACCTCAACAGCAACTTCAGTTCTTTCAGGTAAGCTTATATTAATCATTTCCAACCACTTTGAAATTCAGTTTTGTTTCCTGTTAACTGATTGGTGTTGTAAATATATTGTCTACTGCATGATAAATAAAGTAATAAAGTTGACTGCATAATCATTAATCTAAATAAAACGATCCCTTATCGAAATTATAAATTAAAATTACAGAATATATATGTTTGACCAATTTTGAAATCTGCCAGTTTCAATGATGTCACAAACATGTTGCAATTATGTCACAAGCATATTGCAGTGTTGTCACAAATATATCGCAATGACGCAACAAACATACACATGCAACATTCACACACATCCTTCTCAGACTCTAATGTGTACTATGGCAGTTATAAAGATTGAAAATTATTCAAAATGTGTAGCTCATATTAATTGTACACTGTCTGGTTTTTTGTTATATTTTAACATCTTAACCTAAATGTGCTTTAATGAATCACCATTTAAAATGCATAATTTTACCCTTATCTGCTTATGATTACCAACCTTGCTGTTCTGTACATTCGTGAATAACTGTCGATAATTTACAGTACATGAAACAAAGATGAACGGGGTCAGGTGTTCACAAGATCAAGTGATGGGCATATCATGTAGACCCGTAAAATTACTGTCCCTGCGCATGCAGTATAAACATGATATTCCCCCTGAAACATTCTAATTAAACGTTTCTTCAAATGATATCTTACCTTCACGATATAGTGTCCACCTGTGGTAACTGACCATTGGCTTGCAGGACGTGAGTGACCGCACGGAGAAGGAGACAATGAACACGGCTATAGTGGTGAGACTGGAGGCTGGGGGAGAGCCGGTGGTCGGTCAAGACTGGCGCAGACACATCACGCAGGAACTACAGGAAGGTGGGGCATCTAAAATCATCAACATTGGGGATGCTCTCAAAACACTGATGTACGATACACAAAATCGGTGTCATTTAATCTCGGACTCTTCTCCCCATGCTGCATGAAACTTTGAATTACATTGATCTGTGAGAATGTCTTCATCCTTCGTGCTGTCAACATCACCATTCATATTCAGCCATTATAATGCAAAACTGCCTTTATGCATTTGAAGTCAACACCCTTATGAACTGTGATTAGAAAATATTTTTAAAATATAAAAATACCTCAGTGTGCAATGGTAAATGAAACAGCTGCTGACTGCCCTCCCCCAATGACCTCCCCAAACACCCTCCCCCAATGCCTTCCCCCTAATGCTCTCCCCCAACGCCCTCATCATCGTCCTCCCCCAATGCCCTCCCCAACACTCTCTCTCCAATGCCCTCCACTGGCGCCCTCCCCTCCCACAGTGCCTTACCAGCGCCCTCCCCCAGCACCCTCCCCAACACCTTCCCCCGAATGCCCTCCCCCACCAAACCAATTTGTGCAGTGTCACACATCAACGTCTTCAGATCGTCCCTTACATTTTGTTGTTCTGTTGATCATCTAAAAACTTACTACATTCTGTGTAACAAAAGGTTAAAGTTCTCTTTTTGACAATGAAGACTGAATAACAGTATTAAAGAAAGAACATTTTAATTAGATTTAGTCACATCAAAGTGATTTTAGAATATACCTCTTTTTATTGTCCATGTTAAATTTTGCATATATAGATAAATGTGTTCATATTTCTCAAAAATGGCCCTCTTGTGTTCGTGTGTATATAATTTAGTAGTCCAGGCCAGTCCTCAGGGTTTTGTAAAGGAGGGTTCGGGCACACACACAGCCAGGATTTCTGGGATGATTTCTGAAAAATTTTACAATTAAAAGAAATTCTCTCAAAAAGGGGTGTTCATTCGAATCCTCTGAACCGCCCCTGAGAACAGACATTATTTCTTGCACGGATGTTGTCGGGAATGTTTAGTACTTAATGAATTTTTTTTCTAGGTAAAGACCCTAAAGTATTGAAAATGATATATTATTCAATGTAAATTTTCATGTCATTTGCAGATTTGAGAAAGTTCCGTTCATACCAAGGAAGTTCTGTGCGAGATTTACTCCGAGCAATGAGAAACAAGGTATGAACCACCAAAAGTTTTACTTATTTTAGTAATAGAAAATGTAATGATGTATAATAAAAGCAGTTGATATTTTTATTTCTTGTTGCAACAATGTCAATGCATGACATGTCAATGTGACAAGTTCATGCTATGTCAATAGTTTTGTTTTATCAAATTCAGATTATTTATTTTGCCCTTGCATATGAAGGACATGTTTGACGTATCCTTATACAATCTTCGTATTATTTTTGTACTTTTTTGTACTGTTTCAGTGTCAACATCTTTATTGGAAGTACCTAATGTATGACATTACAAACTAGTCCAGTTTATTGCACAACAAAGCTGCAATAAAAAAAGCATTATTCTTGCAATAATATAGATTCAAAAACTTGTAAAACAATGCTAACTACCTGGGTGTCATTTATACTTTAATAAAAATAAAGATTTGTTTATCTGGAAAACATTTAAACACCATGACTCACACCTGCCCTCTTGCAGGTTTACTGTGTTAATGTGTTTCACTATCTGGGAAGAATTACAATACTGAAATGTATCTATAGCCCTACCATAATTTTGCAAGTGTATCATTTCTGGGTTGTGTTGTGCTAACAGTGAACTATTGAATTTTGCAGAAGCACCACTACCGGGAGCTTCCAATGAATGTGCAGAGATCTCTCGGGCAAATCCCAGAACAGTTTGTCGCTTATTTCACATGTCGGTTTCCACGGTTACTGCTGCACGTTTACGAGGCGATGAAGTACTTCCGCTCCGAGCGTATCTTCCAAGATTATTACTACCAGCCACCACAGTCACCTCGACACAGATCAGTGAGAAACTCCACTGCACCACACCTACACACCACATGACCTTTGGTGTTTTGCACAATGTGACTTTTGGTGTTTGACATTCATGTCAGAATTTGAGGTCAGATAAAGTTCTGAACTTGAGTTTGCCTTGGAGCTGATATTTTTGCAATGTTCATAAATAAGAAGGTGTTTTGTAATTTAATCCATGTTATAAATTTTTGACACATTTGTACTGCACATATGCTGTACAGCTGTGTAAAACAAACCAAGATACAGGATTTGCAGGATTAAGGAAAGCATTTGAAAGTATTCTTGTTGAAGTTGACCAGTAATATCATTAATAGCATTTTAGTAAAGACACAAACAAAGACGCTGTGTATTTTTTTGTAATTTTCTACATTTATAACATTGTCTTGAATAGGGTCCTGACAAGCCATGTGAGCAACCAGACATATCACAGTGCCTTGTTAGATGTGTTTCTTTAACCAAACCATTAAAGTCCATGGAGTGGTTGTTCAGCTATCCCTAATAGATATCATGTTGTATTTTTATATACAGTTGTACGTTTTCCAACATTTGCAGGCAGGGACATAGGTCATCTTTAACTGTTACTAGAGCATGACCAAAGAGAGTAACAGTACTACTCTGTAACCAAGGCCTCAGACTTTCCTGGAAGCGTAGGTCTGTTCGCTTACTTGTGCAGTAAAAAAAGATATGTTTATTTTTCTACACAGATGAATATAGTAGTTGCCCAACAGTAGGTTTTTTTAAATTGATCGTGACATTTCATCCACCGAGTTGAAAGCTTTATACATGGCAGGTTGTTGGCATGGTTGGTCACATGATATCATATGATCCCTTTATGTTGTGCTTGTTCCAGTTAGCTTCAGTTAGCAAGAACATTTGTTGAGTGGTAGAAATTACATGGAAACTTCACGAAACTGTTATAAATTGATTAACACTCTTATGTTAAATCCTGGAATTAAGAAAAAAAAATTCAATGTAGGTCCTGTAAGTAGTATAACGACACGGTATTGGTCTACTTAATTCAACTGTCATCACATCAATTAAAAGGATGAAGGCTTCTCATTGGCATGTTGCTTTCAACGCACATTTAAGACCATATTGGGTCTTTTTGAATACATGGAAAGTTGTTTTACAGAATATGTTCCACTTCGTTGCAGTGGTACCTGTATGTCACATTTTATATATATATATAAATATCCAAGTCAACATCGTAACGGATTAACACTGCATACTGTATAAAGCCTAGTAGAAAAGCATGCCCTAATGAAAGAGCACCATGTTTAAAACATAAATGTTTTCATGTGTGTTTCATTTTATGTGAAAATCTTTATACTTTTATTTTTTTAAATTACTTGGGAATTCTGGGAATTCAAGTTACTTTCATGAAATGTTCATCATGTCCTTGCCAAGTGTACTTCTGTGAGGTCATAATGTTAAAGTTAATGTCATAAACAAAGCTGGTGGAGGGTGCGCACATTGGTATTTTGTTGCTACATTTCTTAATGAGTTTATTACTAAGATGTTTAAATATTTATACAACTGTGGGTGTTAAGATGTTTCACATCTGAGTGACGGAATAATGATGTGTTTAAAATGAGGTTGTTCTTCAGTACAGAAGAACAATACTGCCAGGTCAGGTTTTGGTTTGTGATCCAAAATTAAAATGCTAAACTAGATTGAATACTACTACATGACTTCCATAAATGTTCATCAGGTGCTGTTTTGATGATCTGTGAAAGTGATATTTCATTGAAATTAAATATGTTGCAGTCTGTTTTATTGTGGCTATTGAGAACAAATGAAAAACTATAAACAGGTGCTGAAATAGGATTTATGCAGATTCCTAGCAAAATTTATTGTCATAAAAAATGTGTGTAACTTTTTTCTACTTAGCTAACTTAACATTTATGTTATTATAATTGTAAATAATTACTATGTGTCACTATTTAAATATAATGTTTTGTTCTAGCAACAATTTGCTGCTGTTTTTGATTTGTCACAACTGTCACAACATGTTTAACCAGACTTAAACTTAATTGGTGTTTAACCTCCCCCTATGACTGTGTTGCGCACGCTAGTGGTTTGAGAGATTTCGCAGAGACTTAAACCTTCACCTTTCTTGCATTTCATGATTGATTTAGCAGTGCTGCTAATCTGGTGTAATTTACCTGACTTGCCTTGCCTTAGCTTATTTGTTAATTTTTTTATCTGCATTCAGGATTAATCATGATCTCACATTAATGCATTTTAAGGGAACATTTCGAAATTGTGAACTGGCGAAAAACATTTTACATTTGCATAAGACATCAATGAGAGATCATAGTCTCTTATGTACATAAACTATTGTTGTACACTAGTTTTCATTGTACAGTCCAGTCTAGTCTCATACCAGTTTTAAATAATAATCCAGTGTTCGGTTAAATAAAAAACATCTTTGTTAAATGATTTGCATCATTCAGAAGAGACTGTAAACATTCCACAAATGCTGGAGAAGATGCAGAACACTTCTCTTATTTTCTGTTGTTTTAATATATTTGCGGCATGTAGTTGTAGCATGATTGTATTACTGTGACTGTGGTTACATGGTCATGTGGTAAAAGTAGTGACAACATGGGTGTGTCATCATGAATCAGTCGGCATGATTGGGACATGATTGTGGTAACATGACTGGCTACATAACTGTGGTAACATGGCTGTTATAGCACTGTTTTGGTAGTGTGGCTATAGTAGAATAGCTCAGTGCTGTGGAACAATTGTGGTTATATGGCTGCAACAGCAATATCTATTTATTTAATGACAACATTCAAATACATAACATGATTGTCAACTGTTTACATGTTTAAAATAATTGAAACAGAACATTTTAATGATGTTACCACTGGGCTCTGTTGTCACATACACCCACCCAACCACATTTACACGCACACAAACACACATGCACAAACACATAGTATATAAATCATGGTGCAGGTCTATATATAGAATTTATAACTTCTTATTTGAGGTTAGTGTTAACCTGTCACATTCAACATGTACATTTAACTGTTTTTATTATGCATATTTTATTGACAATAAAATGTAAAAACATACAATGATTAAGTGTTATGTTATGAATAGGCATCACTGATATTTCCAAAAGTGATTGGGTGGCCTCGTTTTAACTGAAACCTTCATTATTTCATAACACATTGTAATATATAATTCATCTAATGAGTTTACACACACTTGTATATTTGTATAACTGAAGAATTGCTATTCTCCGTGTCCAGTAATCCTGTAATGCTCTCATGAACAATGCTAAGAATAAATAATGTTTATAACCTAAAATTCACAACACAAGCAAACAGTATTTAATACATTCCAACTGTTCCCGACTAGGATGTCACATCTGCACCCATTCGCGTTAACTAGTGATGATGTTAATTGTATCACCACTGGTGATCCAACCATACAAGTGTGCAATAATATATCCATGATGCTTTGAACATATCAATATCAGACTGTAACTTGATGAACAATAGTTTACTTGACGTACAACTATACTATCACTCTTACAGAAATACAAAGTTATACTGGCTAATGGCTAGCCACTGTTGCTATAAGGTTGACTTCTCACTGTTCAAGTATTTATAAAACAAAAATGAACAGGTAAAAATAAAGGTATGTTTGGCTTTTATGCAATATTTTATACACATTTTTGATCCATACAATTACATAATAAAAAGCTCAAATGTATATAAATAAATACAACTTATATGTAATACAGAGTGATTAAATAATCCATTATTAGACGTTCATTCAGTTTCATTAAACATGCTAATTATATTCAACTTAGGCATTTGTTCGTATTTATTCCAGAATAAAACAGTGTTTTTCCAACAGATACCCTGTGTGTTCCCTTTAAATTGTTTTCAAAAATACTTCAATACTGTTGCGGGTGCAGCACATAGTGGCGCCACCTGTCACAGTTGCCTACATTATTAACTGATCTCTATAAAATTAATAATCTTCATAGAAATTATAGTAAGGTGAAGGCATGAAATGGATAATTTTTGTCTCAAATTGTTGAGAAAATCTAACACGCCACCTATGAATATGACTGACGTGTGGCAGATGTGCAGTAATATAGAAGCAAATAAACAACGCAATGATGCGTAGATATTGAACATAACTGGATATGAATACACTTTTGCAACATAACCTGAGTGACTAGACGACTGAATGTCTTAATTATCATGTAATTGAATACATTTTAGCTGTACACACCAGTGTTACAGTAACTAATGATGCTCGCCCAACATTTGCCACAGCAAGATCCACTTCGCGTCATGGATGGCTTTGGAATATCCAAGTTGCGCCGAGATGCGTAGGTTCTCTAACAAATTGCACTACCTAAGTGCACCGCCTCGTACAACGTGAGGTGGTCAACGATGACGGGCGGGAGAGGCAGCTTGCGCAGTTTTCTCATGAAATGATTGTTCCCTTGCGGAGTCGCACGAATAGTCTGACGAATCGCCGAGCGACACTGCCGCTGCAGACTGATCGGACTGCACAGCTCTTCCCGCAACCACGCGATCAGGTCGGAGTTCCTCGTTAAGGTACCTGCGTTGAATTCCGTCCGAAGGGTGCAGTCTTTTGACACGTGATACCCGGCGGCTACTACCAACTTTGCGACGTCGATGTTGCCCTGAACGATGGCGCAGTACAGCAGCGAAGGTCCATTATGGGTGTTTACGTTGCCGCCATTTTGTATCAAGATCTTGGCGATCTGCCTGCGCTTACTCGAGTATTTGACGGCGAAGTAGAGCGGCGAATGTGTCCACATGATAGACGGGTTGACGCAGGCACCGTTCTCAACGAGGAACCGGACCAGGCTGGTGTGGCGCTGCCGCGTCGCCATCCACAATGCTGTATGCTGAAAATTGTCCGTCGCTTCCAGATCGGCGCCACACGCCACCAGCATGCGGACTGCGTCTTCGTTGCCCAGGCGACATGTCGTCACCAATGGCGGCTCGACGCGCTGTTTCTCGTCTTTGCTGAGCTTGTTCAGGTCCAGCTGGTGTTTCGTGCAGCGATGAAAGAGGATGAGTTCGAAGGCGTGCATCTGTTCCTTGTATAGCGCCAGGGACAGGGCCGTGGCACCGCACACCGTGGCGTTGATCGTGATCGTGTTCATGTCGAGCAGTTCTCGCACGCTGTCCACGCCACCGGACAGCACTGCCTGATGCAGGTCGTGAGCGTTCGCTTTGACCAACGCACTGCACATGTTTCAGGCGACGGGACACCCTGCAAGTATACGTATACGTGAACAACGGGACACCCAGCAAGTATGTGTATACATAATGAACAACGGGTCACCCAACAAGTATATACACAGAGAACAAATGGACACCCGGCAAGTATACACACTGGGAACAACATGAATAATATACTGCTGCCAACATATAGGTGCCACCATCACCAAACTTTGTCTTGCTTGCAACACATCACAGGTGTAGCCAAAAAGATAACACTATGTTTTTACATCCTGGGTCGTTCAAGAAAACCTCCTCCCACCATGCGCAATTTACCATCTAAAAGCATATCCGCCATCTTGTGGATTATGCTTCCCAAATTTTGAACGCAGCATGTTCAATATCTCTGAAGTTGATAGACAAGCACCAGGACATAGCACTACGCCTCCTGATAATCGATGAACCTCACAAATATGGCATTGTTCATTTGTATCACAAAAGCAATGCCGCATCACTATCTGTTTACTGTCTACAACTTTCTGCAACCATCCACTGAGCTAGCTGATATTCTAAATGTGCTAATCGCTGGTTCTACTGCGTAATACTTGTGCCACGTTCTCCATGCCGTCGACGGTATCAACTTTAACCCCCCCCCCATTACTCCCCAGCATAGATAATAGCGTCAAGTTCGATGGCTTGACAGTTTCACCAGAGGCATATCTATTGCATTTAACTGCAGTGTGTTAGTTCGATAGATATCCGAAAAGAAACCGCTGCGTACTGATACATATAAGAAGCCCGAAAGAAATGTGAGTTCGGTGAATGAATGGCTAGCTGATCGAGTTTCTTCAAAAGAAATCCACAAAACTCAGCTGCCGTAAAATCTACTACCAGTCTAGATAGCAAGCCGACACACATGTGTGCCACTGCTGTGGTTCATGAGTCCACCGATACACCGAGAAGTTCGAAGTCAGGCCAGGCTGATAACCTTATCTGTACCGTCTTCGTTTAGACACGAAATAATTGGCTTACAGTTAACAGTTTGCATCACATGTGTTGTAGAAGAAAGCATGAGGAAAACAATGATAATATATTTAAGTAATTATAGGAAAGAAATGAAAATAGAAGCGTAATAGATACCGTTGGCGCCTTTTTGGGAGCGAAGAGAATTGATTGTTTGATTGATTGATTGATTGATTGATGATCGATCGAGCGAGTGAGGGACTGTAAGGGCGTTCGGAATAAAGAGGAGAACATCGAATTAAAATGGCACCGCTCTGTAGCAGAACGACAACAAGTGACAAAAATTACAATAATACACTTTGTAGAATTGCTTGTACATTTAATCGTTGTTCATCGTATAATCGTCGTTAAATGTTAATGTCGACCCGAATTGACTCCAAGCCATTTCATAAATTCCGTAGCGGGTCTCTGTATCGATCAATATGTTGTTAATCGCAGTCATCGATCTCTATTCCGAGAAACAACATGGCCGATATGATGGGAATAGTTCCACACAAGCAGGTATCTTGATACCGCAGCATTAAAACTGAATAGCATTAAAACCATAGTAATTGAAAGCTACATATTTTACCACGCTCACTGCTACAAAGATGACAATGTTTGTTATTATTAACGTTCTGCACGCAGCGTTTCACGAACGATTGCTGACATTATTAATTAACACTGCATTCTTCTAATCAATAAATCACAACTGTTCACGTGTGTTGGTGCTTTCACACATTGCCACGTAGCGATCTACCAATACAACATCGTTTCGTTCATGGTAAAAAAAATTGTATACACATGATTTGAATGAATTGTACCAAAACTGGCATCTTAATATATTCTACACGACTCTACACCACGCTGTCATAGAACAACTAGCTAGTCACTGCTGTCGACACAAAGGAAAGCCAGTGTCAATATTAATCTGATGGACACTTATATTTTATGGAAACGGCTCGTCGATGTTCTGGCCCCGCTCGGCCAGTGATGATGATGCAGGATTTGTCAGAATTAAATGGGTTAATCGAGAATAGAAAGAGGGAGATGACGTATAAAGTCCATCAAATCTCGAGATGAGCCCCAAATATAAGAGATATATACATTTTGGGTGGTTGCACGAAATAAATTCTACCAGCAGGAAGAACGAAAACAGCTCGGATGGGCGACGTGCACAGAGGCATCCTACGTCTAACCCATAACGAAAGCAAACGTCAACGTCTTTGCTGTTAGGGCTCTAGCTTACGGCTACACGTGCTGTTTCGGCGTACACTCCACAATGGACGTTCCCCATCACACATCAACAGCGCAATTTACCTGAAGTCACAAGAAAACGGGATGTGCTACTGCCTTGCCGTGTTAATAATTGTAATGTCACGTCAACCTACTTACCGCAGGCTCAGCTCTGAAACAAGTCGTACACACGCTAGCAGCAAGTATTTTTCTCTAGCAGCTTGTTGATCTTCGCTACGAGTCTACTTCGAACACATTCCTAGAAATGGCTCTGAGCAGCTGAATAAATTACGGCTTCTATTTACGGACATAGCCAGCGTCGCTCATAGCAGCAGAAACCCGATACGCCACAATTCGCGGCTAGCGTATCACCATGCGGTAGAGATAGTGTCTAGATACCTGCCTGCAAGGCGATCGTGTATACTCGTGTATACCCGTCTTCGGAAAGGGGTCTCCTTTTGAGAAATGTTTTTCAACTGACATATTTAAAAAAATCATCCCAGAAATCCCAGGCTGATTGTGTACTCCTGAATCACCTTTTCTCAAAATGTGAGGACAGGCCTGTACCTTGTACAGACTTAAAGAGATGTTGCAGAGGATGATAAATGACTGGAATAAATTACCCAATGATTGTGTTAATCAGGCAGCGTTAACAGGAACATAAAATCGACACTATAATATATCCTATAAGGTAAACAATGTTGGACTGTCAATAAAGGGTACTGGTGGAGCTGTTAATTAACATCGCTAGGGGCGGATCTAAAATTTGACCAAAGGGGCACAGCCCCCATGCTGAGTAGGTCCGGCGATAGGCTCCCCAGATTGTTTTACTGTGTTTGGGATGCTTTTGAGGAAATTACTTGGCCATTAGCATGAGCTCCCTCTTAGCGAAGATGTTCATCGAGATGATACTGGACAGAATACGTTGTGACATGTATGACCGTGGATATGACCGTGGATATCAATCAGGACGGATCTCATGTATCACCGTGGATATCAATCAGGACGGATCTCATGTATCACCGTGGATATCAATCAGGACGGATCTCATGTATCACCGTGGATATCACCGTGGATATCAACCAGGACGGATCTCATGTATCACCGTGGATATCACCGTGGATATCAATCAGGACGGATCTCGTGTATCAGTACTTCAACCACATAGCCCTACATCAAGTCCAGGAGGAAAATGGCATGGAGAGCACTCTTAGCAAAAACTTAGCAAAATGTGGGATTCTGCACTGCCACGCAAAATTAGGCAGCGCATATGCATGGCAACGGTGGGGTCTGCGTTCATCTGCGGACGCGAATCGTGGATATTGATTAAAAAACACTCAAAAACAACTAGATGGGTGTTACACAAGAATGTTGAGAACCGCATTCAACATTCACTAGCAGATCATTTGACTAACACAGTGTTCTGCTGTGGAATGATCAAAGTTACAGGCAGGATACGGGAAAGGAGGCTGGTATTTGATGGCCACGGCTACATACGCAAATATAAAACTGCATCAAGGGCAACCATGTGGCAACCAGCAAATTGAAGAACAAGCAAAGGCAGACGAGCTTTAACATTTATCGAGTGTATAAGAGAAGATGTATGACCGGATCTTGGGGATAGATGGTTGGAGCCAGCAGAATTCGACTCCAGTGGCTGCCGACATGTGCGAGTGCTAGTAACAGTGCATTATGTGATAACAAGTGCACCCCACACTCATTGGGTCCGCGCCTGATCACCATAATCATAACACAACAACGATTTAATTAGGCCCTACATACATTATACCACGTCGCACCTGCCATAACTGTGCTGATGACAACGGACATGCCAGCAAGAGCGATGGGCAGAGTCCGGTAGGTATGCCAACGCCGTTTGGGCCGTCTCGTAGCGTAAGTGTGTGATGATTCTAAACAAAACATTACGATTCGAAAAAGGCTTACTTCACGAAAACCAACATCTAGTTAGTCTGCAATTCATGGCACCTTTCTGTGATGAACACACGATATAGCCGGACGGGTAGGGTGACCTGGGGCAGCGCGGCCCCCAAGGTTTGTCACCTGTAGGGTAACCTGGGGCAACGCGCCCCCCTCATGAAAACGTTCAAATTGCATACTATTAAATTATGTTATCATGTCTTTAGTGTGTTCACATCAAAGAAACATAGCTGAATTGCATTTGAAAAATAGTAAGGGTACCCAACAAGCCTTTTGCCCTATCCATGGGGCAAGACGACCGCCTGTCTGGGGCAATACGGTCTATAACTCCCTACCCCGAGAATTTCGCTCATGCGAGCGGACCATTGCCTGAAAATAAAATGTATACATACAAATAGTATGATAGTAATATAACGGGTTGTTACAGTTCTTAAATTAAAATTGAAGTTAACATATAATTATATACATTGCAATCCATACATAATATAACATGGGTTTAGTAATATTCCATCATGATTACAGCCGATATGCTAGCATAACCTACATTATGTAACGTTCGTATTGCATCAAAGTATTACACGTATTTGGGCATGTGTAATATATATGATGCATTATGACCATGTGCGTGTGGGGTAAGATATAGGGACTGTCTTGCCCCACACGCATGGGGACCCTCTTGCCCCACGTGCACTATACGTGTGCTTTAACACGATGTATATAAACACACCTCATTACTGCCCATTGTATATTATCGGACCAGTCAACTGAATAATAGTATTATCAGGTCACCAATTAGTTCGTGATTCACACTGTTATACAGTGAGTTACACCATTTGTTTTAAACTATTGGCGAATATTAGATCAGTCGATATAATAGCGCATATAAAAGTTTAAACACTATTTTGCTAACGTGATGTGGAGCTATCTTACCTCACAGCGCCGTTTTGCCCTAGGTTGCCATACGCGTAAACTTTTTGGTCTTGGTAAAAGACTTCATCTATAAAATTTAAATTAGGGGGTTCTGGTGTACGTGTGGAAAATCATTATCAGATGGAGTCGACAGATATGAGCTATGTGCTTTCACTTCCCAACATTGCTTCGGAAACGCAACATTATTTTACTAATTCCTATAATTAACTGAAGTGATTTTCTTTCTGTGTCGTTTCTTATTTCTGAATAAATGGCATGTTGAATGTTAAATCTTATTACTTTTATATAAATTAATGAATCGACGTAGTTTACCGTATCAATCATATCATCTTCCAGTTACGAGTTTTCCCTCTTTACGAGGCTTTCAGACACAGTTTTTTAGAGTGTCCTTCTTGTTATGGAGAGCAGTGAATTCACTACAGATTACACATTTACCCCCTGTGTGGGATATTTTACTCCTACTGGTATATACACTAGGTAGAAGGGGCCTGCGGCTTTTACTGCCTCTTCAGAAAGGCACCGGCAAAGCGAGGTGAACGAAATTGTCCAAGTTTCGAAACGGTAACAGGTGGACTAGAACCGCAATCCTCTCCATTGACTGTCCAGCGTTCTAACGTACAGCTACCGCGCCCCACGCTCATACTTGGGTACCCTTTTGGCTGTCGCAGTTGCTAAATTTAAGAACCACACCGTTTCCAGCTTTCTGCACACGTCAACGGCACTATACACGCTTAACAATGTCCGTGTAGCGCCTATATATATTGCATTCTAATCGATGCCCGACGCTAACAGAAATGCCCTGTTACGCAACACCTATCCGTTATAATTAACCGTGTTCAGAATCGTTACCGATATTTGCACTAGACGGCAACAGCTAGTTGTCTGCATCGCGTTATCGTGAACAAATTGTACATTGAAAGTTAGGCGTGTCCGATCTAGTGTTAGTAACGATCAATAATAGATGCATGCATGGTTGTAGCGTCATCGATTGCTGCAATGCAGCATTTAACAGTACGTCGATTAGGCACAGGCGGATTTAACCTTCCTGTGTGTGTGTGGGGGGGGGTCATATTAATTTGTACCAATGCCGGAGTGTGAGGGGCAGCTGCGCGAATATGTCCAAGGTCCACAAGGAGAGTTGCGGTAGGAGGATCATGCCTCAGTTAGACTTCCTGCAGTTAGACTTCCTGGTGTGTTACAACGAATGTAGGGTACAGTAATTTTAGATACGTATAATTTTTTTTAAATCATATCATCTGACATAACTGCATTTGAGCCAGGCACATCGGCACGTTTGCTGGTAGAACATGTTGGCAATGTAAATGAGGATTTTGAGATGATTTCAATAAGACGAAGGATTTTTGCAACGTTTTCGCCACAACGCACGTGTACGTAGTAATTCACGCAGAAAATTTACGGGTATGGCACGTTCAGGCATTTTAAATGAGTTAGAAGTATGAGACTTTGACTAAACTCAATCAGCATGTCAATGAGATGATGACAACGGCAGGTAGGAAGTTTCAGAATTTTTGAAGGCCCCGTTTTTTTATAATCGTGCAAAACGTTAACATGGTCGCCAGTGGGAAACGTAACAGTTGGCTGAACCCTAGGGGTATCCCTTCTTGAGGAGGGAGGCGAGGGCCTCCCCAGAAAGAAAAATAATTTAGAGGTCAGGAGTGCATTCAGAATGCATTTCTAAGGTATGAGGTCAAAATTTAGCTGTCGCAAAGCTGTGAAGGAGTACATACCTTTGCCCCTCCCCCTAAATCCGCTTGTGCGACTAGGTCATGTGAGTGCTGTATGCACCTATAGACCTATGCATTGCATAGAGCTCTACTGGCACACGGGGAATCCAAACCACGAGCCGATTAATTATAATTGTATTTATTCCAAAGGTACATACGTAATGCACTTACTTGAGGACTCTCCCAAACACGACAGTACAGACGAAGGTAATGACTATGACTCATTCAATGTCGAGCAAAAAACTAGAATGTAAATTAATCTGGCCATTATAATTACTATGCTTATTAAATTATTGGTACACTAAACAAAATTACGCATGTATATAGCCTGTAATTTAAGGTGGACCAAGATGGTTTCACAAAGATTTAAGTGAGATATTTTGAGATTCCCACATGCCTCATATAAATGCCAAATATACTATTTCACAGCAAACGTAATAAATAAATAACAGCGCGGACGACGCACAAAGACAAACTCAAACTGTCAAGCACGCTTCTTTGTTTACCAAAATATAAATGTCGCAGTCACAATATTTGCGTGACTTTTCGCCATGACCGTAGATGTAGATTGACATATTACCTGTGTCACCAATACACACAAAACACGGGTGTTATCGTCATACTTACAAAGTTAGTGCGATGATTGACGAACGCAAACGACATAGTTACGGACAGCTGTCATCTTTCCATTTTATAAACAGGAAGTTACACTGCGCCGCCTGGCGATCATCCAGTGAACAACGACGTAGGTCAACAAACACGATTTACAAGGCACTGCTTGTTCAAACGTTCGCGCACGTACGACACCCATCATCGATCAAAATGTCGTCGATGACTTTCGGTCAGAAGGCACTTACTGTCATTCCTCCGATGAAGGGAAGCTTTCCGTTGGACCATGAAGGTAAATTTCTGAATGCAAACGTCTGAAACGAGAGTGTTAGAAGCTGTCGTAAGTTATCCGCTGTTATCGCCCCCCAGGCAGTGGTGGCCCGTCACGTAGAAAACTCGAGTGTCACAACCATGACTTATAATCATATATTATCATATCTAATTATTACTTTTACTGATATCACATCTATTATATTTATAGTGTTAGTTAGCTGTTAATTAATGTTGATTATGTTTAGTGTGAATTGGTATTTGTGGTGTTAATTGTTGAAATCTGGTTGTGCCTGGTTCTTGCCTTGGCTTGGGCTTGGCTTGTGTTTGTGGTACTCATTTGTGATTTCGTAATTATTCATGTAGAATGATATATTGTTATTCATAGTATCAGTGTCACGGTGTCCTGTACGTCAGCAATATTTCAGGTCTTAGTGGAATAGTGCAGGTTCCCATGGATCAATCAGCATTTTATTCACAATTTTCATGTATTATACTTATAGGCTATAATATAGAGAAATTGCTTGGATGGGGTTAACTTGCACCCTTTCTTGTGTGCTTGTTGATCATAGTTCTGCACCAATCTGTTGGTAACCTTTCCTGATGCCATGCTGCATTGCATATTTTCAGGAGCAAAGCTTCAGCCATAATGCAATCAGTACCCAGTGCTTTCCTTGACTGCTTTGGCAGCCTTCTGCACCTCCTCTATTGAAAATGGTGATGTTATCTGGAATGTCGTCAAGTGCTTCCTCTGATCTTGGCCAGTTTTTAAGATGCTTCTCAAAGTATGTTTCCCCGTATTTCAACACCTCATCTGGAACTGTGTTTACGTGGCTTGTTGCCGAGTTCTTGTATCTTTTTAAAAAAATTATGCGATTAAACTTTAATCTTTTTCTCAAGTTGTTTTCTCTTGAGGGTTCTTATTGCTTTCTTCACTAGTCTGTTCTTGTCTCTGTACATTTCATGCCTCTCTGCATATGATATGTTCTTCAAATACTCTGTATGTGCCTTTCTCCTTTCCTCTCTTGCTAAAACTGATTGAAGATTGACTACCTGCTTTCTACACCTGAAGCCAATTGCCTTCTAAGAGATTTCAGTTGTTGTCTCTTTGAAGTCTGTCCAGAGTTCCTCCACTGGTTTGTCACCAAGTTCTAATAGACGTTCAAAGGCTCCACCAACCTGGAACTGTTGCCTTGTCTCTCTATCACAAAGCTTATCTACGTCATACTTCTTGACTATTTTCATGTGTGATCTTGAAACACGGGGTTTTATGTCTATATTTGCTGGTGATATGAGCCAAGTTCTGATGATCTGTATGTCCTACAGTTCTTCAGCTAGCATTTGAGTTTTCTCTGGTTCATGATTTGATCCCAATAAATCTCTCTTTCTGTAGTTTATATACATGTACATATTCTGCATAATTCATAATGTTGATAAAATTGTATTTTTTTCAGATATTACATGTTGAGAAAGTTTTTCATTAGGGTGATTGGCATTAAATGGGGAAAATATTTTATTTCTACCACCTTGTGGCTGTCATTAAGTTTAGTCTTATTTTATTTAATCCTCACTTTTGGGTTGAAAAATGCAAGACAATGCTAGCTGGTGGGCTTCAACTCGTAAAGCTGAAGTGACTTTAAAGTGGAATGACAAGAAGCCTGTGAAGGGAGGAAGGAAAGAGACGCCCTCCCTGACGTTTCCTGCCCTTGATACTGGGCAGACCCTCATGTGCAACCAATGCAGTAGATCTTGCCTCACCAAAATCGGTCTTTACAGCCACCAGAGGGCATGTCGAGCTGGATGAATCATCATCTTCATCTAATTTTAGTATACAACGAACTGCCTTGTCAGGTCACAGGAGCCAGGTACCTGAGATCAAGTACTTTCTCATATCTAGACTGTTCTTTTATGCCCGTATGCCCTCTAGCTCTGCTACCTTCTTTAAGCAATGTAATTTAATTCTCTCCATACTCTAATAGTGTAATTATAATTATGACTAGCTACCCCACTGAGACAAACAAGGTAATGTACAACATCCGGACCATATAATCCATTTTGAAACATAAATGTTTCATCAATGACATTTTCTCCAATACATAAGGAACTTTTATTTCCAGGAGAGTGCAAACTAAGAATGCTGCAGTACATGAAATGTATGAACAACGCGTCAAGTAAAACCACAGATTGTAGACAGCAGTGTATGGATTACCTGGACTGCCGCATGGATCGGTGAGTCTGGACACATGCTACACAGGGCATATTATTAGTATATATTAAATAACTGTATTAGTTGTAATTAATTACAATTACAGTGTAATTGTCCATTTTTAGAATGCTCTAATTGAGCTTTTGTGATGCTACATGTTTTTGTAAATTGCAGTGTAATTGTAAACAATTTTCTTGAATCTTTTTATAAAACAACATCGTTGACCATCACACTTCACCCTTTATAAAGCTTACTTCACTTGTTTTATCAAACAATTATACATGTTCTTTAAATGTTGTAATTTTAATTCACCTTCAATGAAGTACTGTAACTGTAATTGAGCTTTTAACATTCTAAATTGTAATCTTTGATGCAGCACATTCGTCTTCAACCACTAACAAAATGAAAGTTGATCTGATGAAATAACTTGTCAGTGTGACTAAGAAAATATTCATAAATTCAATTGTATGACAACAGGAGCTGACTAAAATATGTGAAGCTATTTATACTATAAAGTTTACCATGTTGTCAGTTCCTTGATATCTCTGACATCAGTTTTGCCTGTATGGGGGTGAATTTTTTTATGCATGTGCAGGGGCACATTTAATTTTTCTATAAACATTTTTACGATTGGTTTGAGTTACGTAAACTATGCCAAACGTCCGTATAAGTTCCTTCGATGATTCAAACGGTACATGAAACTGTCCCCTGCTAAGCGGGCGTGCTGCATAAAAAACCTGGCAGTGTGTGCACTGAAAAACGCATAGCTCAGTGTAAGATATTGATAGATGCAGCTCTAAGTAGAAAAAGGCTTACCACAGCGGGTACTCCTCTCCATACAGTGTCGGGTAACTCAGCTACTCAGAAAAATAGAAATAAAAAAATTTATGACTTTCCTTTCAGATCTCTCATGCTGAGAGAAGACTGGACAAAACTTGGCTTCAAAGAAGGTGAAATAAAAGAATACTATGGCAGAAAAGGACTGCCTGTACCAAATTGAAACACAACTTGAATTGTCGAACAGTGATGTGCGGGAAACAGTCCTCAAAACATTGATTGGCTGATTTCAGTTCTCTCAAGAGGATGGTGTCAATAGAATTATAGTGTATAATTTCTATGCAGAAATGTGGGACTTGTATCAGTGGTGTTACCTAGAGCACAATACTCTAAGTAATGTACATATGGTTATATCACATGACATATTTAACATTTTGTTACCTTGACTCCCAATAACCACCAGACAATGCCACAGAAATATGTAACATGTAGTTTTGATGTTAGCTGTGTAACATGGCATGAGGTTTCATATATTAAACAGTGTGATAATTTATATTTTTGTTGAGCACTGTATGTTATAAAATCAATGTAATTTTCTGGAGACATTGATGTCCCTAATTTCCGTATTCCCAAAGAAATACACATGGTCTCCCTCTGCATTGTTCAGTTGATCAGATATGTTGTCTACTCAAGGTATTTGTAGATTAACCGAAACATCACTCAATATTTTATTCATAAAAATAAAGCTTTGTTACATATAATATATTGATTCACTAGTATTATCTTACATTATCATTATAAAATATATTCTAACACGTAAAAATTGAAGTTGAACCACCGTGTCCATACCTACGCACACATTTTAGTATAACACTTCAATGAGAGCAATACCTGAAGGACGTTTGGGTTAGCAACATCTCAGACTGCAAACAAACACTGGACCAAGATGAACCGATCATAGACGAGAGATTGTCTTAGAAAATTCACACAGGTTTCAAACAACTTCATCTAGTTTTGTCACGTCCCTATCAGAATCTGCTAGCAGCCGATAAAACGTGACAGCCTGCAACAGACAGGCAGCCATTTGTTCCTGTACTCCGCTACGCTGCTCGTAGTATTCGTCAAGAATAGCCGTTGGGATGTATACACCACGTGCGTACCGACACTGCCCCCGACTGGTGTCCGTGACGATCTGCCTCGCGCTCACACGTTCGCCTCCGACTAGCAGGTTAAAGTGTTCGCCAATGACATTAGGACGCAACTTGTACACCGTATGTACAAGTGGGTAGTCCGTACGGTGTCGGTGAGTCATCAGGGTTGTGAATATAGCGTCCAGGCGAGCCTTGTTGAGGACCATGGCTGTTGAAACTTGTTTGTTTGTTGTGCGTGTAACTGGCTCCTCCATCACACAGACACATGTCTCTGGCAATAGACGCACCACGTCCCACAACTAAATAATAAAAGGAAGTGTTATTATTATTTATATAGTGAAGAGTCAAAATGATAGAAATCCATTTTGATATGTTCTTGAATAATCAAAATGATGAATGTCCATTTTCATGTATTAGATGTTATTGTAATAGACACATATCCGACCAAATAAAAATTTACTCGGTGATATGTAAGTTGTAATAGCAGTCGGATGTTATTTTGATGAACTAAAACAATTAGATAACATATTTTCATACAACCTACTGAAAGTGAAGTCATTTCATTTAATGGGTTATTTGTCTTACAATATTTGAGTAGGTATAGTTTTAGCTGCTGAGAGACAGAACGAGTGAGTTGCCAAATTACTAACATGTAAAAAAAAAATTTCAATTATGTTTGCTATGCTCTTTATGTGATACATTTATAGCAGATATGCTTTTAACTGATATTGCGCTAGGAACCCCAACTGTAATCGTTATACTGGACAAGTCTGTTGGTTCGAGCATTATGATTCCACATGAATCAAAAGATGAAGATCAGTTACAACATATTCCCAATATTTTGCAAACATTTATGTGTTAAAATAAATTATGTAATTAATATGTCATTTATTTTCCCATGCGTCTGGTTCATTAATGCCCAGAAGCGGACAAATGTTCCCTAAAAGTACGTCAAGAGACTCAGTTGAACAAGTGTGGGAGTCGAGAGTAACATTTCAGATTACCTTACCTTTTGGGTGCCACAGCATGGTGCTTACCTTGTTCTGGTAAAGGATGTGGTCATACTTGGCTCGGATACGTTCAAAGAGAATCTCGTGCTTCCAGTCAACAACATTCAAGTCTGACGCCATGTATAGCCAACTAATGCTGTCTGCTTGCAGATTACATGATAGTATATGAGACGGCTTCTGCAAAAAAAAACATTACTGTACTTAGTACACTTGATATAATAAAAGAGAAGCCCCCTTTCTCTAAAACTGATCTTTTTCAACACATGGATATATAAGAGCGGCAGTGAAGGTGGATGAACTAGCTGACACAAAGCAACGTTAGAAAAACATCGGTAGACTGGATATAAATATATATCAATAAATGAATGGAACTATGCTCTATTGTAAATAATAGCAGTGTGAATATGTATAAAAATTAAATTGTTATATGTCATACGGGCAGGTTTTATAGACACACATAATGTTGGACTCTCGATAAGCAAATGGCTTCCTTCTTTCTACAAAAAAAAACACTAGATCCATGGTGCAACATGGTCAATCAGGATGCCAAGCATAAAATAAAGCAAGAAGCAACTATACAAACCAATCTTAATTCACTACCGACATGTCTTATAATTACACACTCACCTGGTTAGATATGTACCTAGGGTGAGCCTTAATCCTGTCAATCACATATCTGGCTGCAGTGCTGCTTTTTGACATTTTATTGTTCACTATGTTTCTGCAAATGCTGTTCAAAAGTGTCGGTCCAAATCCTTTAACCTGAACCAAGTCTGATAACTTCTCAAAATGTCCATGATCTGTCCGGTATGACACAAGATCCGACGCTTTCTGCTTTGTGAGCCGAGAGTAATGTGAAAGTTCTTCATCTGATGCCGTGTTCAGTTTCTGGAGAATCGCTTGTTGTTCTTCTGTGTCGAACTGTGAGTCGATGTTGCTGGTTTCTGTACTGTATCTTGCAGTGGTATTTGAAATCTGCTGCAAAGACAATGACATCATTAAGTAAAAGTATCACATTGTTACAAGATAACACATAATCAAGCAAATACATTTCTATGCTTTATAATATGCTTTTTAAAGGGGTGTACAACAATTTGGTTAACTGATATGTAGCGAGTTGGGGCTTTTGTATAATTGAAATGCCCAAATTCTGTTAATTCTTCTTTCTCTAAGTACATCTAAATTAACAATGTTATGTACTTAAGGTTTTAATCTTTATTGCTGTAGCATATTTACCATCAGAAATTGTACAAATCAAGAATTTAACAGACCAATAAATGGTCTAGTGAAAAATGCTATATTTCAACTTCATATGTGAAGAATTACAATAAAATATTTCGTGATTACATTATACTGGCCTACAATAAAATTAAACCACTCCCACTGTACGGTTAATCATCGATATCACACACAAACCCTTTAAGCTCTTCAAATATCCATGTGAAACTATCACCTACAAAATTTGGCTGGATATATTTCAGGTTCATACAAGGTGCACAAATGGCACAATTGTCAAATATTGTGTTTTAGGGCAGTTTTAGCATCCAGAATTGCTACGAATAACAGCATTAGCCATGTTTTCATTTGTTTTCAATATGACGCATTTACAGAACGAGCACTGATAATATTACAGTTGCATTAGAACCACGAAGGCGATTCAACACACATACAAAGGGATCATATCAATATTTTTATTAAATAAATATAAAGAACGAAGTAATATTTAATTTGATCTGCATGGCATAAGATAATGGAATTCTGAAATTTTTTCACAGGAAACATTATTTGTACAGCACTAACAGGCACTTTAAAAATAATATTTAAGATAATTACAAGTGCATTTAAAAAAAATTTTAACATTAAGAATCATGAGATTATTGTATATAAGTAACGTTATTACATATATATATATATATATATGTAGTTCGCATATCAGGTGGTTTTCGTTAAAATCAACAGTGCATAATGTTCCAGACTGATCCAGTAGGTGTCAGGGCCATTCTCCAGAAAAGTGATCCTGTGTCAAAAGAAATGTCCAAATGTTTTATGTTTCACTTTTGTTTTTACATTATTTTGTAAATATATATATATATATATTATTATGTGTATTTGTGTCTGAGAATTGAAAATACAGTGAAACCTGTCCATAGCAGACACCACCGGGACTTATGTCCGTTGTGGAGAATTTGATTAAGTGGACATTCACTAGATGGTGTCATTATAGTCATGATTGCTAGTTGGTACTGTTGTGAATGGTACAAAGGTATGGTTAATAAAACAATAAATGTATATACAATATTGGGCCATAAACGTCTTTGGTGAAAATGTCATAGCATTACTGCATTCCACTGCATGGTGAAACCAGGTGGCATATGGGGCCCATGATCGGTCCCATGTAATCACCATTTCTTTGACCTCTCTACCAACAAATGATTAATCTGCCGTGTGAGGTAATTGGAACAAATTGTAAGTGGTCCACTGCTGTCGGCCAGATAGTAACATTGACAAATTTCTCCTTGTTCATTCACTTTCATTGGAGCATTGCTTCTGAGAGTTAGATTTTGAGTCTTTGTCAAAACAAAGCAGGGTTAAGGTTACGGAAAGGCCAGCTGAAATGACTTTGATGTCTAAGAGAAGTCAAGGGGTGAAAGTTTACTCAGCTGGCAGTGACCTAGGATAGGGCTATGCAAGAGGCTTGCCTTAGTTGGAGCACATTTCTTCAACTTCTTGACAACAATATGCAGATGGTATGACACAGAATACATACTTAGCAAAGTTAGTGGGTATCAGAGGTGGCTCAGCTAGATTGACTCGCAGGATTGTCAATGCACTTTGACGTGTCCGCAAGCGGCAGGGTGACTATGAATGGTTGAGTCCAAATTCAATGTCTGTTGTCCACATTGGCCAGGTGGCTGTTATTGGCAGTTAGCGGACAGTACAAACTAATAGCAAGTATTTCTGGACTTTCAAACTGTCCATTATAGACAGGTGTCTGTTATGGACAGGTGTCCGCTAAGGCAGGTTTTACTGTATGTATATATATATATATATATATATATATATATATATATATATATATATATATAATTATTCATGATCAATTTTTATTACATAACCTCAATTAAGCATCACTGTAGCTAGCAATTCAAGTCTCTGTATGGTGTGTTTTTCTTAAATGTACTTGTAATTATCTTAAATATTATTTTAAAAGTGCCTGTTACTAGTGCTCTACAAATAATAATTAATGTTCCATGTGAAATTATCTATTTCGTGCCATGCAGAACAAATTACATATTACTTCACTGTTTTTAATAAAACAATATTGATATGACCCTTTTGTGAATAATCTGTCTCAACATTAGCAATAGAAAATATACACGTAGTTCCTAATCGGTTCTTATTATCGCCCACGTGTAAACTATTCAATTCCCACTTATAGTTTAAGCAGAATAGAAAAAAATATGCATACTGCATACACACTGCTTACATTAACACTGGCTGGCATTCTGGTAATATGGCCATGACACGCCCGACAGATCTTTGTACCCAACAAAATATTACAAAGCACACCAGAAAACATCCTTCGCGATCTAGTATGCTTGCGCCCTCTGCCAGTAAGGTTACATACTATCTCCATACTCCCTAGGTGTCGCGACAGTTGCCATTCACACGCCAACTTGATTTGCCGGGTTCTGTCATCCTCGCAGTAATACTACGATGTGCGCTGAATAATTTGTACTTAGTTCCACTTCCACGGGGAGCGGTGGTCTAATGGTTAGAGCACCCGCCTGTCGATCGAGAGGACGGTGGTTCGATTCCACCTCCGCCTTTCGAAGCTTAGGCAATTTTGTTCACCCCGCGTTGCCCGTGTCTTTCGGAAGAGACACTAAAAGCCGTTGGTCCAAACTCCTGCGTTAGCTCAAGATTGGGCTGTTTGGAGTATAACTACTTGAGACGTCCTGTCTTGGTCGACGTGTTTCTGTTTCACCAAACTTCTAACAGTGTTCCAACGAAACGACAGGTTCACTACCAATTAAAGTTAAGTTCCTGTAATTGAGCCCTGTATATCGGGGCGAGCAATGTTACTGGTTAACACAGCAGCTGAAAGTTCCACATTTCAACAGGTTGATCTACCATGGGAATCGTCCGCCCCACTCTTCAGCTCTGCCTCTATTCAACAGCAACAGCCAGATAGAAAAAAATTGTATGGCGATTGACTTTGCCTACCATGGGAACTGGTGTAGTCAGAAGCCCCTGGTGGCGACGATGGGTTCTGTCTCTTGACAGGCATGTCTTATGATATTTACCCCAAACAACTCTTTTCATGCCTAACGCAGAAGTGGTTTTTTATTAGTTATCAACAGTTAGAGACCACCAGCTTTGTGTGTCCATCCACCCATACTGATACGCCTAGCATGGGCTGATCCAGGCCTTAGAAAGGAGGGTGCCCAGTTTCCCCCAAAAAAAACACCAGGTGACAGGACGTCTAGTAACTAGTTATCACAATTTCTACAGAATACATGCGCGCCCACGCGCCCGCGCACACGAACGCACGCACGCACAGTAGTCCCCCTCTTATGAGACCGCCCATCCCGCAAAGGTAAGAGGTATTTCCTCTTTTTTTTTGGGGGGGGGTTATCACGGGAAAGCCTTATTTGCTGCAAGACAAACTTCTGACAATCACAAGCCTCTGGTAAGGGTGGCCTGTGATTGTCAGAAGTAACAAATGTGCGATACGTTTGCACTTTGTTGATTTTGCCGTAGCAATTTCGGAATTACCTCGGGCATGATTTATTCCCTTCCATTTTGGATAGTCTCTTGGTGCACGTAAAATCACCACATAATGTCAAGCGAAATGTCTAAAGGAAAGTCTTTACTTATACGAATATAAATTAGCTAACTGGTGTATGAGTACGTAGTACTGCACATTTATACCATAAAACCAAATGGTGACCAGTTTCAATGTTGACATTTACGTCATAAAAAATGTAAGTAACAAAACTGTCAAGCTTCAAGCTTCCATTTTTATTGAACCGAGTAGAAATGGCTCAACTACAGTTGTTGGTGAGATATACCGCACTCCAAATTCAAATGTAACTTTATCCACACAACGTTATGAATCAGTAATAAATAAACTTTGACGATCAAACCACCAGGTTATAATTGAAAAAGAATTTTTTTTATTATCTTACGATTGATTCATATAAACCGTCAGGTGACCTGCTATATATATATATATCTTGTTGTTAACATAATTCCCACGATTACAAAACCAACACCTACTACCCATTCATCTGCAACCTTTATATAATACTTATGTGAGACATACCAATTCACATGTTTACTCCGGTGTACTCTACAGTGACATATCTGACCATTTGCCTATATTCTGTTTGATTAACAAACACAAACCTCACAAAAACAAGGGAACCGCTAATTTTCAAACACAGACCTATATCTGAAGCAGCCATTCGTCATATAACCTCAGTTCTCCAGAACATAGATAAGACGTATTTACACCAATTAGACGTAAATAACGCGTTTAGAGAATTTATGAAACAACTTAACGGTGTTATTGATTCATTCGCACCTGAGAAGACTGTAAACATTAAATCCAAGTATGTAGTCCGGAACGAATGGATGACCTAAGGTCTAATGATATTGTAGCGCAACACCACTCGTGAATATGACAACTTTATTGAACAGGTTTTAATAACTACTTATCAGTTAGAAGGACGGCAGTCGAATGTCCGTTAGAAGTCTTTTAAAACGTAACGTTCTTGTTTACGTGCACGCGCTTGTGCCGTGCACGTGTACACGCGACGTACCTACGTCATGCGCACACGCGCTTAAGACCGCCAATATTTGCTATGTGGCAAGTCGCCACATGACCTCCCCCAAATGAGAGGATGCTTATTTTATTATTTACAGTCTGTCCGGTGATCTAATTTGTCGACCTATACGTGTACGCACTGATACTGATGCAGGTTTGTTTTGCTCACGTTGACATCTGACTGCAATAGTCGGACCGGTTGCGATGTCGAAGCCGTCGTCCACAAATGCTGGTTTCAGACGATCGATGGACACCGTGTCTCTTCGACCACGAATGTCCAACGTATAGTACTTGTCATTACGTTCTAACACTCTGAACGGTCCTTCATATGGGCACTCCAGAGGTGTGCGATGAGCGTCTTTGCGTACGAAGACGAACGTACATGTCAGGAGTGCGGTTGGTATTCGAGAAACGTGTTGTCGGCCGTGATGAGTCATCGATTTCGCTCGCAGGCTACACATGGTCTTACGCAATCGTGTGAGTAGGGCTAATGCGTCTGTGGTTACTTCTGTCGATGCTTTAGTAGTTTCGAAAAACTCGCCCGGCAGACGGAGTGTTGTTCCATAGACAAGTTCGGCGGAAGTACACCCCAAATCTTCTTTGATGGAACACCGTATGCCCAGTAGAACTATGGGCAGTTCGTCTCGCCAATCCGGACCGTGTAGACGAGCTTTGAGTGACGCTTTTAGCTGTCTGTAGAATTGCTCAACTAAGCCGTTCGATTGTGCATGGTAGGCTGTCGTGTGATGAAGTTGCATGCCCAGTAGTTTCCCGAGTTCCATCCATAGTCCGGAAATAAACTGTCGACCCCGGTCGGATACTATGTCAGTGGGCACGCCGAAACGTGGCATCCAATTCTCTAATAAAGCTCGCGCACAGGATACGGCAGTAGCATCTGCCATAGGTATGGCTTCCGGCCATCGTGTGAAACGATCAACGATTGTGAACAAGTAAGTTGTTCCTTGCGATGATGGCAGTGGGCCTACAATGTCCACGTGTATGTTATCAAAACGATGATCTGGTGTGGGGAACTGTTGTAACGGCGCAGAAACGTGGCGATGAATCTTTGCCCGTTGACATGCCAGACACGTCTTAGTCCAGGCAGTGATGTCCTTGTTGATGCCATGCCAGACATAACGCGAGTTCATAAGACGTTTCGTCGTACGTCCAGATGGATGTGATGTACCATGAATTGCGTCAAAAACGCGCCGCCGCCAACTCAGTGGCACAATGGGTCGTGGAGTAGAGGTGGATACGTCACAAAGAATGGTGTCGCCATTCTCTAGTTCCACATCGCGTAGAACAAGTGCCGTAGTTGCTATGTTATCTTTGTATGTTTGTACATCGCGATCATCTAATTGTGCACGCGCCATGTCGGTGTAGTCGATAGAGTCGTTAAATGTCACTGTGTTGACTGTCGAGGGTGATGAGGGTGATGATGATGTGCGCCATTCGATTGGCAGCGATTTCATCGAGAGCTGCGACAACGTAGTTGTATTTCGTTTGGTCGATGGTTATGTTGCGTATACCAAACTGTGCTTCAGCCTGCGCAAACCATACATTCGGGCTGGTTTTCCAAAAGACTGGAAGTTTCAACGAAACGGCTGCCACGTTGCTGTTCGCTTCTGCCATATTGATGTCGTGTGTGGGTTGCGATCACGTCAGGGTCACAAATGTAGCGCAACACTACTCGTGAATATGACAACTTTATTGAACAGGTTTTAATAACTACTTATCAGTTAGAAGGACGGCAGTCGAATGGCCGTTAGAAGTCTTTTAAAACGTAACGTTCTTGTTTACGTGCACGCGCTTGTGCCGTGCACGTGTACACGCGACGTACCTACGTCATGCGCACACGCGCTTAAGACCACCAATATTTGCTATGTGGCAAGTCGCCACAATATCTTCCATAATATCCAATAAACTTGATCGAAAATGTATTGGTAAATCAAGGGTGCATCCTACTTATATTCGTTATGTTAACTGTAGAAATATTTATAATAAATTAAAACACTGCTAAAACAACTTACTATGCAAATCTACTTAACACATTTAAGAACAACTCTAAGAAGACGTGGCACTTGCTTAGAACTGTGATAGGGAAACACAATGACAAATCTTGTATTCCTACGTGTTTTAAATATAACAATGACTTAACTCATGATCCTGATCAAATTTCGAATATATTTTGTAATTTCTTCACAAATGTTGGTCCTAATTATGCTAATGCAATCCCTGCTCCCAAAAACCAGTTAAAAAACAACCTAAGACAGGTTCTGGTCACGATAACCTCAAATCAAATATCCCTACCCAAAGCTATTTTGATAAACATATCCTTAAATGAAGGTATTGTACCCGATGAAATATAAATTGCAAAAATTATACCTGTCTACAAGTCAAAAATTTATTTTCCAACTATAGACTTATATACTTGCTACCCACTATTTCAAAAATATTAGAAAACGTGGTACATAGTAGGACTTACGACTTTCTAGAGAAAAATAATATATTCAGTGAGAATTAGTATGGTTTCCACGCGAAACACTCTACGACCAATGCTGCAACGTCCCTTATTAAAAAAGTTATTATTGATGTTGTAAACGCTTTAGAAAAAGATTCAGTCATCAATGTTTTCCTTGATTTAAGTAAAGCATTCGATACAATAAAGAACCAAATCCTTTTGCATAAACTTGGTTTCTATGGGATAAGGGGTCCTCCACTCAAATGGTTCAAAAAATATATCGCAAATAGGAAACAATTATTATGTTAGTTGTAATAACAGTACTTCGCTTCCCCATGGTATTACGTATGGTGTCCCACAGGCGTCTATCCTTGGTCCGTTCTTGTTTATTTGATATACAAACGATCTACCTTTGTGTCTAAACAAGAGTAAATCCATAGTATTTGCGGATGACACCACCGTGTACATGAGTGAAAGATTAATTAATGATCTATGCAAAACATGAACAAAGAACTCTAGGTCTTAGGTGATTGGTTCCATGCAAAATGTATATAAGACAAAATATATGTTATTTTCTAGATCTCATCCTGTCCAAAGGGAAGAAACAGTTTTAACGATGTCTTATACGATAATTGAGCCCACACATTGTATTGCATTTCTAGGCCTCTATTATTGACGAAAGACTGGATTGGCAGGAACACATGAATGCATGCAGAAAAAAGCTAACAAGTGTTTTATATGCAATAAATAACCGCTTTCTTCCAGTTGCCTTATTACACTTTAGTTTATCTCTACCTGACAAAAGGAATAATTATGGGGGGATCTACATATAAAGTCCACACTACCAAATTGTTTATCACGCCAAACATTTTTTTCGTGCTATTCTTCAAACAAGCTTCCATGAACACTCTCATTCCCTCTTTACACACTTAAATTTAATAAAATTGCAGGCTATCTATCAAATTGAAATTGCTAAATTTATGTATAGTTATATTCATAGCAGCCTACCAAACATCTCTACATTTACACATGACATTCACAATTATGATACAAGGCAACTTAGATTTATTCGTCCGATAAGTAGTTCTACTGTTAGATCTTGGAACAGTATATTATGTAAAGGTCCACTGATCTGGAACAAAGTTCCATATGACATTAAAAATAAACCTAATGTAACACGTTTTGCGTCTGCATTAAAAGCATGTGTTTTAAGTGGCTATGACAGTTCAGATTAATTTTTTCTATTATTTTATATTAATATGATTCATTGGTATTACCTGTAATCTTAGACTTGGTAACTTCACCTACTTTTTTTACTTTATTTGTAATTTACCCTGATTGCTGCTTGTTGCGCAACTTACTATTTATTTATGATATATATATATATATATAAATATATATATGTATGTATGTATGTATGTATATATATATATATATTTAATATATATGTATATATATATATATGTGTGTGTATTCAGTCGTAATTGTTTTTCCTATTTTGTGCTTGCCTACTGATTACAGCCATAAAGCTCCGCTGTTAACCTGAAACTGTATTACAAAGTATCTGTTTGCACTTGTTTCGTTTGTATATTTTTTATGCATACAGTTTCGAAAAATAGACTCACTCACTCACACTTCTCTGCCTTTGCCTTGGCCAGCGAAGCCGACACGAGATGCCTTGGCAAAGCGGACTTCGCCTGCAGGCGCACAGCAATGTCGACTCTGAGCGGACCTTTCCTGTGGTAAATAAGATTGACATCGAGCATCGCTGCGTTGGCTAGAAGGAAACCATTGTTTCACTTCTGTCTGGATCACAGAACTATGAACCGTCACATGACGTTTTAAGGAGAGCAAAGGCAGCCACCATCGACTGCAACCACATGCTGGTATACATATGTAGGAATCCTACATAGCGATTAATTTGTTTCTGTAATACTGTACTTCCTTTGTATGGAAGGAACATTTCGAAGAACTGCTGAACCGACCAACACAACTTTCATCAATACATGCCTGCACATACTACGACATACTACGACATGTGAATTTAATGAATTTGAAATGGTCTGATAAAGTTAGCAACATACACTATGGGAAAGGACTAAACAGTTTTCAGTAGAACAAGAAATAAAAGAGAACAAGTGTTGGATTGGTCATGCACTACAAAAAACTCCAACCACCATCACCAGACAAGTCCGTTAACGTTGAACCTCCAAGGAAAGATGAAAACAGGACGACCGAGAAACACCTGGCGGCGAAACGTGCAAACCGAACAGAAGAAGATGGGCTAGACCTGGAATGAAAATTAATAACTATGGCAGTGCCACAGAACAGGACACAGTGGAGAGCTTTTGTGCGTGGTCCATGCTACTATAGGAATAGCGAACAAACGGGAATAAGACTAAGCAAGTAAATAAGTAATTTTTGGGGTATTCATTTGTCGTGTTTACTTTGCTTGCTTTCATGGGATATATGCACTGACACTGTTGCCGTTGGAGTGATCGGTCGCGCATGTGCGAGGCAGCCGGGCTTTACGCGGGGTCGATTTCTCAGACTCAGTAATGTTGATGAATGTGCAGTCATCACTATAGTGATGACTATTGTCACATGCGTGACTTGTGTTCCAACTTCCAAACTGAAGTATGTCTCACAAACCTGTCTATGCCTATTTTTTAAGCTTAGCATTAGCTTTGGCTTAGCTTAGCCTTAGGCTTAGGTAAAGTTAACTGTGTCGGACGTTTACAACTCTCAAGCCAATGGCAATGCCTAGCCAAGATATGCCCCACTCGTACTCGACGGCGACGCCATTAAAAATACAAAATGCATCCAGATCATGCCAAGCCCAAACCGAGCCCTAACTTAATCTAGACTTAGTCTTAGAAGGCTAGGTATACAACAACATACAGCGCGCGATAGCCCTGCTAATATTTTTTTATGCGTTTCGATTACTAACTGTAATGATAATAAACAGCAATCAACAATGAAACCAATCCTGATGAAAAGTAAAAATGTATTCGTCGTGTTTTGCTACGAAAGTCGGGCTAATGTTATGGTAATTTATGCACAATTCCACACACATGTAGACACAAACATACTTCGCGCTTCGGCTGAAAACATGAAATTTTATTCCTCATTTTGGCAAAAATAGATGCAGTCGTTACATGATATTACACACCGATACAACGGTTTATTAGTTCTGCCTCATTCGAAAGGTGGCGGCACGTTACGGTCTCCACAAGACAATAAATTCGGTAGGTGGCAGCACGTTATGGTCTCGTTCATAACGATGTCATATTCCCGCCATGTAATATTTTTATGGCGGGAATATTTAAACGAGACTGTGACGTGCTGCTACCTACCGAATTGAATATCAAGTTGAGACCATCACGTGCTGTCACCTATCGAATGGGTTAGAACCAATGAATCGTTGTATCGGTGTGTCATATAATGTAACGACTGGGTGTTTTACCAGAATGAAGAATATAAAATGTGTTTATGTGTGTGGAATTGTGCTTAAATTACCTAACATTAACCTGATTTTCATAGCAGAATACGACAAATACATGTGTACTTTTTTAGCAGGACTGATCTCATTGTTGATTGCTGTTTATATATCATTGCATTAGTAATCGAAACGCATACAAATATTCTGTCTAACAGCTTAGCGCTAGCCGGCAGCGTCTTTGCGATTCGGTACACAAAATCTACATAGAGCTTTTAAGCCACGCCCCATTTGCTGATGATTGGTCCCTCTAAAAATAAAACTGTAATGCGCGCGCATATACGTTTGTTTTTCGTCGGCGGCCATTTGCGCTGTTGAATATTGAGTAAATATTAATAAAATTGTCATATAGCTGCATCATGTTGCATTAACATTGGCGAGTTCACATTGTGTCATGACAAAAACGTATGTTGAAATGTTCACGTTTGTTTTGTTGTTCACCATACTTAGCCAAACTGGCGCCATCTACACAAGCCAGAATGGTGTATCACTGTATTAGTGTATATGAAATATGATTTACCATGCAATCCCGGTACACAACATGGCGATTCTAGGCAGGGGTGAGATTTAACAGTCGCCTGGTTGCCAATGCCAATGGCGCCCAAAAATGGCTTCGGGCGACTTACATTTTTGACTACGACTCGATATATTTATGGAGTTGCAATATAGACGCAGCAAAAATAAACGGAATGTTAATCTCATGAGTCATGGAGCTGCAATATTTTAGACGCAGCAGAAATAAACGGAATGTTAATCTCAGTCTCAGAAGTGTCGTCCTGGTTATATCGCACTGGTGTTAACCATAAGTCGTGTGTTTGTGACACGTTTGACACTGCAAGAGATATTGCCAAACCGCAGCCAAGCGATATTAGTAGGGAGCATTCATTGTGTGTTTAATCAACCACATCGACGCTCAACATGTAACTAAACGGTCATTCGACACTGAAATAATAACTGGTCATGTTAATAGTCTTGGCGTCGTGTGGTGCCATATATATATATATATATATATATATATATATATATATATATATATACTGATATATATATATATACTGATATATATATATTATATATATATACTGATATATATCCACGTGGTGTGCAGAGCACTTTTGGTAAATTAATCGGGAACCTGGTTAAAGTTATATATATATATATATAAGTGGCGCTAACCTAGAGAAACTGACCAGGTTCCTGATGAATTCACCAGGAGCACTCCGCTCACCACATGGATAATATATATATATGTATATATATATATATATATATATATCCACTTGGTGCGCGTGACACTGTTTTAGTAATATTTGGAGGTAAAATCAGATCCTGTAAACTGTTCAGGTCACAGGACCTGATGTCCTGTGACCTTGGAGACTTCACATAGACTGTTGGTGTAGCAACAATCTGTCACATGTGTACAGTTGTATACTGTATTTTATTTAGTACTATGTATTACATTGTATTGATCCTACCTTGAACATAAATGTTTCAAAAAAATCAAGAAGCAGAAGAAGTATGCTCCAAATAATTGATTATAAGTAAGTTTAACGTCTAATATTGGACGATATTGTCCCAAATTAACACAAATGATGTCACGTAATGTTACATTTTTCATCACAAAAACATAGTAATTTAATATTTATGCATGGTTGTTGTCAAGTAACTTAATTCAGTGATATACATAGAAGAATGATTATAGATATTAAAATATGAGTTTATTACATGTGCTTATTCTTCTTCTTCCCCCGTAGTCCCTTGCAGGGTAGGGGCCAAATCACTTTTAACAAGACTGCCATCCAAAACTTCAAATTCCAGGTGGCAAGTGGACAAAGGAAGCCATTGGCTTAGCGAGAGTTCAGCAAAGAACAAAGGAGTCTGTTCATCCTCTTGACGGGTCGTCTCCATCCATTGTGATCATCTGCCATTCTCTCCCGCTCCCTCCCCTTTCAAGATCTTTCTTAACATTGTCTCTCGATCCTTCTACCACCCGTTTCTGTTTTCCATGCTCTCCTTGTCAATCTCTCCTCACTCTTTCTCTGTATGCTCCTGCCCATCACAATCTGCTATTTTTCTGGTATTTCTTCATTCCGCTCTCTTCTCTACATTCCCACATCTTGTTTCTGTATTCTCGTTTCACTTCAGATTATCTTCTAACCCAGTTGTTCTCTGCTACTTGTAACTTCTTCTCTTGTCTCTCTGTCAATGCAAGTGTTCCCAACCCATATATATATGTTACAGTCAATCTGCGTAATCAGTCATTTCGCGTAATGACTGACATGTTTACGTGAAATGACTCACATTTTGCGAAATGACTGGAAAAGAGGTGCAGTCATTTCACGTAATGACTGAAACAGTGCTTCCCCTGATTAATGACAAGTGATGAGGGCAAACTTGCTGTTTTTTCATCTACCTAGCCAGATATTTTCAAAAATTGCCACCTAGCAGCTATCTATTTATCACACTAAAAAATATTTTTTATATCGTGATGAAATTATGATTTAAGATTATTGTTTGGGTTCACTTTGGATCGTGTAGAACACCAGGAATTGAAGTTGCTCCACATGGTCGAAACCACTTATCATCAAATTAATGTTTTTATTACAAAGTGCAATGCCCCACTCGCCCTAGATGCACTTTGTGCCATTATACCGAGAGCAAATACTGTGAAGTATCAATTACAATTTGTCTTTTGTGTATCTTAAATGAAATGTTGGAAATGTAGAATGTCCTATTGTTTTTGTGGAGTCAGGGCATTGTGTCCTATTGATTTCAGAGGTTCAGGACATCCTATCACTTCTGTTGAAATGTTGGAAATGTAGAATGTCCTATTGTTTTTGTGGAGTCAGGGCATTGTGTCCTATTGATTTCAGAGGTTCAGGACATCCTAGCACTTATGTTTTCAGTGTGCATCACTGTGTATTTCATTTCTTTATCAACTTTGCGATGTCACTGCATTGAAAAATTTGATACCTTCTAAACATAAGAGCAAATTAAAATTATTATCCAATTTTAATTATAAACTACCTAAGCCAAAGTGGTGAGAATAAATAATAAAATATATATTGTAATATATTATAATTGTAATATACTCATAATCATGATGTTTATCAATGTGTCTTTTATAGTAAACTTAGCAATTGATTTAACTTCCCTTTTAAATTAAGTTGTTTGCACGGCTTAATGTGACAAATCATGAAAGGACTTTCAGTGTGGACCTGGGTTACATAAAGAGAGGAAGAATTTAACAGAGAAAGGATTAAGGCTTGAATTGGTATCCAATACAACTGTAAGTAAGAAGCCTCTAGTTAATACCTTTGAAGGGAATTACTCCGGTGGCTTCAATTTGCAGATCAATGAATGAAGGTGTGAAATTTCACCATTACCGAAAGAAAATGAAACCACATGTTATGCAAGCCACCAAAATTGCATATGTAGGGCTGTGGAGTAATTCCTATGACAAAATTCTGGTATGATGTCATTACTGCATAATTACATGTTAGCTATGGCACACTTGGAAGAGTATTTAACTATCTTTCCACCCATACCTCATTTATTATACGTTAGAATATTTGTTTTGACATATTTGAAACCTTTTGTCAAAGTTCTTCCTTAAATTGTATGTCGTAATTATCCTGTTCCACTGTGGTAGCTAGGCCACCAGACAAGTGATTAACACCTACTGATTGTGTTCTTTTTATAGGGAGAGGCAATGCACAATAGCCAATTGAGACAGTCACCATTGTTAGGCAATTAGAATTCCCAGTTGGAGAATGGTTGGATCATCCATTACCTGTCCATCAAATCAGAGAACACTAGTGAGATAGCTGTCAATCAAACTGTCAGGGGGAGAGCAAACTGTTGCTATTTGCAAATATATAGCAAATATTTATTCACTTTGTTTATCTACTTGAGTAATGTGAATGTCTGAAGAATTATGAAAGCTGACATTAATACACAATTAACATTGGAACAATATATAATGATAAAAGTACAGAAATTGTTATTACACAGTATGACTGAAATGGTCACCAGTCAAACTATGTAATAACAGTGCCTTATTTCCAGTCATTTCGCGTAATAACAGGAATTTTCAGTCATTTTGCGAAATGCCTGAGTGAAACAGTCATTTCGCGTAATGCCTAGTCATTATGCGAAATGACTGATTATGCAGATTGACTGTAACATATACACAAGCTGGTACCACACAGGCTTCCAACACTTTCCTTTTAGCTATTTCCAGTTGTATGAATGAATAACTTTATTTTGGCTACACATACATTTTGAGATATTTACAATATGATATGAGTCAGAGATTATACGAATAGCAGAGCAACCAAGGAGATCCTCTAGAAACCCCGCGGGGCTTATGACGAGGACCACCCAGAAATAAATCAACATAATTATTTTGTTTCCTTAGGCTTAAGCCAAAAACATATACTACGCAACATTATTGTAATTGAAATACAATATAATGTAAAAAATTGCTTAAATATGTACATACAAATTGTAATTATAACCTAACTAATTATTGCACATGAATACGTTACAATGTGAACATGAACACATTAAGTAATGCAGGACAAAATTGCTTAAATATGTACATACAAATTGTAGTTAGAATTTTATAAACAAATACTACACTAATAACCTAACAAATTATTGCACATGAATACATTACAATGTGAATATGAACACATTAAGTAATGCAGGAACCATGAATACATTAAATACTGCACAAACATCAATACATTAAATACTACACGAATATCAATACATGGTTTTTTCTGCCATGTTAAAATAATGGTAGATGTAAAGTATATGTTATACAAATATAAAATTTAGTCTCAAAAATGTTGCTTAAATATCAACATACAATTTGTACTTTGAATTATATGAACAAATAATACACTAACTACACAACTGTCATGTATTCATTAAATGTGAGCATGAATACATTAATACATGATCCTGACTACATTAAATATTACATAAGCATGAAACACATGGTCTTCTCCACAATGTGAAAATAAATGTAGATATAGAATACATTTTGTACAAATACAAAGTTTTTTTTTGTTGCAGTGTTTACTGTAAAGTCATTGATATTTAGAGAGTAACAATTCTTTCAGTTTATTTTTAAATTGGTTAATGGACACAAGCTGTTTTAATTTACTAGGTAATGCATTCCAGAATACTGGTCCTGAATAGTTTATTGTACATTTCCTGCTGTTTGTTCTTATGTTTTGGATATAATAGCTATTTTGGTTTCTTAGATTATGTTTGTGGATATTTTGTATTCTCGTAAGCATTGATGACATAGAATCTGGGAGTTTGTTATTTGCTGCTTTATACATAAAAATTCCTAGTTGATGTTTATATAGATCATCCAATTTTAATAGTTTTAACTTTGAGAATAGAGGATCAGTGTGTGCGATGTAATGAGAATTTGTGATTATCCTAATAGCTTTCTTCTGTAGTATTCTTAGTTTGTTTAAGTTTGTACAATATGAATTTTCCCACAATAGAGTGCAATATTGTAAATGTGATAAGATCAATGAACAATAAATAGTTCTCATTATATACATAGGGAGAAAATGTTTTAATTTGTTAAGCATTCCCACATTCCGTGCTATTTGTTTTGATAGGTTGTCAATATGTGTTGTCCAACTTAAGTGCTCATCTATAAATATCCCTAGGAATTTGGTGAATTTAACATGCTTTATTTTGTTTCCATCTACTTGTATTAAGGCACTGTTGATATTGTATTTTTTTCCTTTTGGTGTGAATATAATAAAATTTGACTTTTTGGTGTTTAGGGAAAGTTTGTTGGTATGGAACCATGTTGAGATTTTTTGTATTTCTATGTTTACCTCTTCGATGAGAGTGTTGAAGCACGTATGAGTATGAAAGAGACTTGTGTCATCTGCAAACAGTATAGGATTTAGGATATCTGATACATTTTCAATATCATTTATATATAAAATAAAGAGTAATGGGCCTAATATAGATCCTTGTGGAACTCCACATGTAATTGTCATATATTTTGAGTCTGCTTGGTTATACGATACATACTGTCTTCTGTTATTAAGATAGCTTTTAAACCAGTTGCAGGCATTACCTCTTATACCGTAGCATTGAAGTTTATTTATTAAAATGTTATGATCTATTGTATCGAAAGCCTTGGATAGATCAAGAAAAACACCTATATTATACTTTTTATGGTCCATGTTACTTGATATTTTATCAACCAAATCAATCAGTGCCATATACGTAGAATAGTTTTTCCTAAATCCGTATTGTTTTTTTGATATTATGTTGTGTTCTGCTCAAAAATTGTAAAGCCTATTGTACATTAGGCGTTCCAGTATTTTTGAGAGGCATGGAAGGATAGAAATAGGTCTATAATTTGAGAATAGTTCAGGGTTTTCACTTTTATACAAGGGGATAACCTTTGCTATTTTTAGTTTGCTGGGCACAATGCACTTATTTCAGTTTCACGATAATCGGCCGTGGCTTTCCATTCGAGCTTCCGTTGTTGTGAGTGTGGCCAAGGCGGTGGCTACGGTCGATACAGTCACTCGTCAGCTGCAGGCCGAGTTTCCCATTGCACACCGACAGGACTGCCTTGTCGGAGTCTGTCTGCTCCTCGGAGACACCGTGCAACAGGAGGCAGTTCCGACGGCTGTACTGTTCTTGTGTGTCACTGTCATCCCGTAGCTCCTTGTTGGCCCGTTCCAAGTCGACAACACGCCTCTCCAAATTTCGTATCGTGTCTGTTGTGTGGCCATTGTCGACAGCGCATGACTCGTAGATGTCCTGTTTGATATTATCGAGGACACCGTTTTTTAGAACATTTTTGGCTAGCTTTTCAAGAAAGTTTGGGCTATCCATGAGTTTTTGTATGATCGCCTGGGTTACCGTCTCCAGTATTTTCTTCATGATGTCATCGTCATTCTGAATCAAGCTGAGGACAGCGGCTCGCACGTCGCCATATTGAATGGTCATCGAAGCAGATTCTGTGGTTCTGCTTCGAAGTTCATCATTCACTTTAGTGTCCTGTTTTCGGTTTCTGGAGGACATGGCTGTATTCACAACAGCACTAGTTACCTGCTAGCGTAGTTTTGTTCAGTATGTGTTCTCGCTTAAAGTGCTTTTTAGAAGTTTAGTTATAGAGCTGACTTTTCACTGAACACTAGCACGCCGCCATTTTTGTTACAGTTCTCTCCTTACAGAATATGGTATTTCTATCTTGCATCCTCCCTCCGGATTTAGTAGATTCTTGAAATACTCCACTCGATTGTCTGACACCTGTTTTATTCCAATTATCAATGTCCCATCCCTTCTTGCATGTGCTTATTGCGTTGTGACAATGTTCTAAACAGCCACAAAAAAGTTTGTTTTTGGTGGCCGGGAAGCTCACCTTTTCTTTACTGGAAGCGAAACAGCGAGGTCTTTCTACCAAAAAGCACGTCCACTGATGGAAAAGGTTAATCATTCTGCTGTATTCTGCCATGCGAAAGTGATTCGCCCTAAAAAAATAGCACCACTTTCCCATCCAAATCTCCTCAAATCCATTACGTTGTTATTTCGCATGAAACTTATATACTATGGCACATGTCAGGTCACTTGTGTTCGAAACAAATGGTGACCTATTCTAGTGACCCATCCTTAAGTTCCCTCTGTATTGGCGTTACATGTATTTGGGTGAATACAATGCTATTATAATTAGGGCGTGTTCTTTCAGGTATCCATTTTTCTGGGATGAAGACACACGATACAGGTTTTTGGCAGCAGTCATTTGTTTGTTGTGATATATGTTGCATTCAGCTAGACTAGCATCAAAGTCATTGTTACAATTAACAGACTAGAATATGTATATTCACCCATTGAAATTGTTTACTTTATAACAAAGCTGGGAATAAATACACCCACATATGGTTGTATGAAACAACAAGAGTCAATCATTGGTTGGTTTTGACTAATTAGTCGATGAACTTCAAAAACAAAACTAATTCCAATTTACAGTACACAGTTGCATCATTCAATTATGTTTTTGCAATAGTGATTTGCAATTGTTTTGCTGTATATTATATACAGCTAAATGTGTTCATCTGCTCAGTTGGCATTTAATGTTTTTACTAACACTTGTTCATTATACATGTATATACCTGTTTAATCAACTGAAATAAAAACATTTCATTAAGAAGAATTGTACACCAAATGATGAACTAATTCCAACTACAATGTAATAATTGGATGAAAACCTGCCAATTAATAAAGGATTATGGAAGGTATGATCATCATTAAATTTCCATTGTTTAAATCCCGATGAATTGATATGTACGCAAGTTGTATGACCACCTGTTTTTAAATTGTCAAATGCCATTTCTTTCTTGATTCATTGTGTTTATGTCATATTTTGGAGACAGACAGGTGATGTTCTGTTTTTTCCATGTTCACAGTCATGATGCTGCACATGCCAAGTGTCATGTGAGGAAGAACATAGAAGACACAAAGGTTGACATCATCCATCAAGGAGACTGTGTAAGCCCTTTAGGAACACCATAGACTGGATATGAGAATGTATTCATTCTCAGAGAATTATTAACTTGCGGAATAAACTGGCCACTTGCCATTTGGAGCTTGTTTGTTTGGATGACAGTCTTGTTGCATTTTGTTTGTGATTAATTGTAGCCAAGAAAGAGGCCGTAGTTTTTGGAGTATGATACACTCACATCTGTGTGTAAAGATCGGTTGTCAGAAATGTACAACAGATATATGTCATGAACATTGGTTTTGTGTAATCTACTTGATCAATAACCTAGGGAGGGATTCAGCCTTAGTCATCAGAGGCATGCAGATGTAGAATAATGAAGTTGAGAATACATAGCATCATTCTGGGAGAGACTTTGGTTGTTTTAAAAATACCGGGCCTTTCAAGACCTGTGAACTGTTTTCCTTACCTTTGTTGTTGCTGTAATTTTAAACCCTATCTGTTTTATAAAAAATTAGCTCAGTTTGAGCAGTGATTGAATGCATAGATGAGTATTTGTTTTAATGATGATTATGCATGATTTGTTATTCTTTTCAGAAAGCTTTTGTCGACAACTGGAACAAGTTGAACAAAAGTTTCCAGAAAGAATATAGCCGCACGTCGACATTAGAATCCATCTGCAAACTGTTGCAAACTCAACGAAACATACAAACCCACTGATGAGCAGTGAGTTTGATTGTTATTATTTTCACTTGGTGACCTTTGTGAACTGGATTTGTTATTTTCATCGGCTATCGTGGAATTTTATCTGTGGGCAAAAACACCTACGTTGTACCCTTATGTATTTACCAAAATCTGAGACGTAACAATAGAGAAATAGTTACTTTGAGTGTGGGTGGTAGCTACTCGGACAGGGGGTGACTGGGATGATGCTGTTGCCACAGTTCACTCAGCTGTAAACTTGAGTACCTGGCTACAGACTTATATACCTTTACTTATCCTCTTCCGTGTGGCACAAAGCTCGCACAAGATCTCACCAGACCCCTCTGTCTTGGACTCTCCTTGCTGCTGTGCCCCATGTTAACCCAGCAGCCTTCAGTTCTTCTTCCATTGTTCATCGCCACGTTTTTTTCAGCCTGCCTCTTTTTCTGTTTCCTTCTGGCGTCCAGGTTAGCGCTGTTTTTGCTGGCAGGTCGTTGCTCATCCTGTAGACATGACCAAGCCATGTCCACCTTCTCTTTTTCAGGATGAGGCAGATGTGTTGTTGTTTTGTTGCTTGGTGGAGTCTGGTGTTGGAAATGGTCTCGGGCCAGTACACTTTCAGTATCTTCCTTAAGCAGGTGTTGTGGAAGCTGGAAAGTCTATTCATTTCTTGTTGTGTCATGCGCCAGCACTCTGAGTCATAGAGGAGCACAAAGAGGACATTCCTCTGGTAGATTTTGAGTTTGGTCTTTTGGGAGTATACTGAGGATCTCTAGAGCAGCTGTAGATTTGCAAATGCTGACCTGGCTTTTCGCAATCTTGCTTTGATGTCTTCTTCTGCACCTCTTTGGAGACTGATGATGCTGCCCAGGTAAGTGAACTTGTTGATGTACTCGAGTCGATGATTGTTGATCTCGATAGATTGCTGTGTCAGGTTGCTGTTTGTTAATACTTTTGTCTTTTTTGCATTGACTGAGAGACCAATGGAACTGGCTTGTTGCTCTAGGTTGCTAATTTTTCTCTGTACCTGGTCTCGAGTGTGAGAAGGCAGAGCGAGGTAATATAGACAGAGACTGTAATACAGGCTGGCTACAGACAGAGATGGATATTTAAAAATTAAATGCGACAGTAAGTAAATTATGAAGTTACCATGTCACTTAGATACACATGTTGTCAAAGAATGATGTATCTGTAACTAAGATGTGTACACGTTTTGTATACAACAGAAGAAATCACACTAAATGCTGTAGATTTTGCACATATAATTATTGTTATAAGCACATGGATGACACTATTGTGATGGCAGAGACGCCAGAGGAACTGCGAAAAGTGTAATAATTGCACACACTTGATTTATGATTACATATGCTATGGAGAAACAGGTAGAAGTGCCCTAATAGATCACGACATAAAATATACAATGTTGACATTGTGTTACGTGAAAGTGTTTGCATAGCACGTAATGTTTCTTTTTTTGCTGGAAACAATATTTCACAAATAAAGGTTTACCTGTCTTAATGACAATTATACTGTGAAATTTTTTCTGTGCACGGAAAAACCACTACGTCCATGACCATGTTCTGTTTTCTAGTTGCCAGCTGGGCTACATTCTGATAATGTTCCAAATAACTACTAGGACAATAATTATTATAATGCATTCGGGTCAACTAGGACAGACAGAGTGATACAGCATAACAATCTTATGCCTGAGTAATTTTTTTTTTGTACGCGATAGCTGAAAATACGCATTCCGTGCTACATAAATTAATTCACCATCAACACTTTATAAATCTTAGTTAGTACAACGAAGTGTGTCCATGGAGTGTTTAACAAATGTTCAAATTTCATCCAACTATTTGCATTGCTGTTATATACACTATAACCAATGAGCTAAAGTTTGATACACTACAAATGCGCTACGCGCAGAAAGGCGTGTTAAACATGCGTTAGGCGCTCCTTGCTCTGGTAACCTTGGGAGCTTTGTGTAGATTTGTATACCGAATCGCAAAGACGCTAGCCGGGTAGCCTAGGCCCTAGGTCCTAGGCTAGGACTCTAGACTACAGGCTTGGCCTTGGCCTGGTATGGACACCATCTGGATGCATTTTATATTTTTGAACAGCCTTGAGTACGACTGGGATATATGGGCAGACATTCCTTAACCTACACATTTGGTTTTAAAAGGTTGAAAATATACCAAATATATCTTGGTTTGATTATTGTAGATTTTGGCCTATATTGAGCTGCCAAGTTGTGTCGATAAACACACGTGATATCATGGGAAGATCCAAACACTGAAAAAATGTGTTCCGTTTCCCAATAGGACACCTAGCCAACACCTCTAGCCATTCAAAGGTCTACCGGGGAGCTCTTTATACAGTGGAACACATCTATAAATTGATAAATCTTTCATTATGTGCGCTGTAACGGTTTATTTAAATATGAGACGAAATATGTCGAATTATTCTGAATCAGTAATGGTAACAGCATACTGATCTCTCCATACATGTAAACCTGTGATGTAGTCTCGCTTATCCAACTCTCGCTCGCCTTCGCGAATTCGCCGAGACGACAGTCTGGCCGCAGAGGCGTGGTCTCGTTGTTACCCACCACACCATTTTGTGTAGGCGTTCCCGTGAAGCGCCCAGCAGCCAATCGGCGTCATTATCGAGAAGCTACACAACATTTGTTGCCTGGTTTAACTTTTCAGTCTGACAGTTGTGTCAATATAATAAAAGTTTAAAGTTAATTGGAATTGTATCGCATAAACACTGTTTTACGAGTTTACAAAATGCCCGGATGACATCGTAATTAACTAATTATGTATGTGCCCAGAATCTGGTGCTGGTCGTACTCCTGTTTTGACCACTCTTGGTGTATGTTGCAGTCGTCTATTCCATATATCAAGTATAGTGCTGATAGGGGAGGAGTAGTTCAACGGTTCCGTCGAGTTCACGAAGCTTTTCCGCGACTTCAGTCAGCTGACAGCGGGTACACGGCTGGGCTGTTGGTGCTTTGTGTCTGCCACTTGTCGTGATCTTTTCATGCGACTGGCAACAATCCGCTTTAATAAACGTAAACTGTAAACAAATGTCTTCACATTCACATCATGCACACATCACATTTGGGGACGGAGATTTTGTGGCTATGTCAAAATGACGGAGACTCCGTACAAGTGACGGAGAATTAACATGTCTCACACATTTAATGTCTCCCCCTAGCTCTGCCTACGGGCGTATCCAGAATTTTTTATTGTGGGGCTTTTTTTCAACGCCAGCTATTATGGGTCACTGTTATTATCGATATAACCTTTATAAAAAAAATGCACCATTGATTAGGGGTGGGGGGGGGGGGGGGCGATCGCCCTTAAAAACGCCAGTATCCTATAGGCTGTACTACCCATTATAAAACATTTCGGCATTTTATTTCCTTCACTGGCCAATGGAGAGGTCTGGTTGTTAGGACAACACTTTTACCATTAGTTTTGTTGCACAGCGACAGGACAAACTGTATAATATTTACTCATTCCTTTCAAAACTTCACACAAGAAAACTAAGATGTATGTATTTTAATACACAATGAATATTATTTTGTCCTACTATTCTGTTTTATTCATTAAACAATTTCTGCAACTATGATTTACAGTATATATTACAGATTTACATTACTGTACTTATATTTTCACGCATTAAAATGGAAACACAATAATCATGGTGGCAATTTGTTGTAGGCACACCTGTGGCTACTTTGTGCCCAGACTCATTGTACAGCGGTGTGTGTGCTGCAAAGAGACGAGTTTTGGACATGAGAGAGATCCAACCAGGTGTGAGCTGTATCACAGAGCATGATGACTTTCCTGCAGTTTGTCTGAATATGCATGTTCCACAAACTCCTCATTTTCAGTAAAAGTTTTCTATTATGGCTGCACTATAAATGAACCATTGCACGAGGAAACGCATTGTCTTCAACTCTTGTTTGAGGACCGTCCTCACAGTCTGTATTGCATGTAGACCATCTGGCATTATTGTGAAATAGAAACGCGTGAGCACACTTGCTGTGAGAGAGCAGTCTCGTGTACATGCATGATCAAACATATGGACAAGGAAATGCAGCTGAAAACTTGCAACATGCATACTGGCAACCTTCATTTGGACGTGAACAGTTTACGTCGCAATGCGATATCCAATCACATAGTTTTCACGTCATTGAGCTACGCAATAGTACGACGCTCTGCTTCGTATTTCCTACATCACTTTACGTCGTAACCTATACGTCATCTGTTCTGTCTCAGCTACGTCACATTGCGACGTGCCAGAAACGTGAATGTGAGGACACAACTACGTCTTTTCCACGTCGTATTGCAACGTCATAAAATAACTCACTGTGACGTCTCGTCGACGTCACAATAATATTATTATGTCGCAGTGGGACGTCGAATCACGCATTTTTTCATGTTACTGTAAAGTAACGATGATAAGTTTTACTGCGGGTTTTCACGTCACTATGCCACGTTGCAATGTAATGCTCTATTAAGTATTCTTTATGTGACAAATCTACGTATATTTCACGTCTGGATGTTATGTCGGATGTGAATTTCTGTTACATATTTATATATGTCATATCAATATACTATATAAAGTATAGCATAGTGCTATATATATATATATATATATATATATATATATATATATATATATATATACATAACAGAAAGTCACACCATGCGTAAAACCCTGAAGTGAAATAGTAGGTTTGCTAATTAAAGAATGCCTTAAAGAGCATTCAAATGTGGCATAGTGACGTGAAAAACTCGTAACGGAACATAGCACTGCGACATGGTAATGAGACGTGACCAGTTTTTTTAAGGCCACTCATATGGACAAAATGCTCGTATGAAAGACCTGTATAATTTATATATATATATATATAATATTAAATTTAAACTAAGAAAAGAACAACTTAAAATGGTGACTAACAATAATCATAATTAGTTTTAAAACTTCCTCGGGCAAAGCAGCCAAAAACGGCAAACCCCCTTATTTATGCGTAACCGTAGCCTCAATTATGCAGGCTCCGTCTGTCGCACGCGTCGCCTTGATGCGAAGTGTACTTTTTATTGTGACAGAAATTATGTGTGCACCCAGATTCTAGGTGCATACGGGCACAACTGCTAAAGACAGGAAACATTGTTTTAATCTGACTTGGACTATTCTGCTATGAAACATTCTATTATTTTACGCTGCACCATTTCGAAATTACAGTTATAAAACTATGTCACACTTTCTTATATACTAATGGGTATTTCCAAAAAAAATATGCTATTTGACGATTGAAAAGAAAATTAACAGGTAAAAACGCACACACTCGCGCACGCGCGCGCGCACGCACAAACAAACAATAACAACACAGTCAACAGTCCACACAACTTCTTGCAATCGATATTCACATGAGCTTGTTCAGTTTAGCCGTTGCCCGTAGTCGTCTCCTTGCAATCTCTCTAGCCACTCTAGTCCACCGTCTATCCAATGCTTGATGTCAATCATCTGTCCAATGCTTGATGTCAATCATCTGTCCAATGCTTGATGTCAATCATCTATCCAATGCTTGATGTCAATCATCTGTCCAATGCTTTATCACACTTTATCTGTACAAATTACAATTATGTCCTAATAGTAAGCCGTCATCCCATGTGCTAGGTGTCGCGCTACTGATACGCATACATGTACACTGTAGTTCAAGCAATGCGACGGTAAAATTATGATCAAACGATGTTGGTAGAAATAATGAGTCAAATCGACAAAGAAGATCCGCATCATAAATGTTGTTAACAATATCCTAAAAGAGTCAGACCACAGTAGATAATTGCATTGGTGGCCATGTTAACGTTTTGTCTGATTATAAGAAAACCTGACCATCAAAAATTCTGAAAAAAATGTGCAGCAGCTGCCATCATCTCATTGACATGCTCACCAACTTTTATCAAAATCACATACCTCCAGCTCTTTTAAAATGCCCCCACTTGCGATGCCCGTCAATATTTACAAAAATAGCTGTGTATTCATGCGCCCATGTGGCATATAGAAAAATTCCCATAAATCCCTCCGCCAGTTAAACTCTTTAAAAAATGCACTATTTCACAGCCAATAGCTTCTATAAACAAACCTGTGAATATTCCTGCTCAAAGGCACTCATGTCACATAATATGAATTTATTAAGTTCACATTTCGCAATTTCACGTGCCCTACATTCCTGTGAAACAGTAAACAGGAAGGTCAACTGTGGTCTTACCCCTAAAGTCGCGCGACCCAATCGGGTTTGTGACTCGTGGCAGTTGCGGACCCGGAAGAAGGACCCGCAGTTATATAAAACGCTGCCCCCAGGACACGGAGTTTACACCGGTAATTATTGCCTGGTCCGTCTACAAAGCAGAATCGACCAGGACGTTTCGCGTTTAGTTACGGGCCTGTTTTAGAACCTATTGATAGGCTCCATGGTGAAGCGTGAGCAGTTAGTGTAAACAAACATGTGAATTTCTTTCGTTATACACCGATTGCTAGTAGTGGACGGACTTATAGAGATACGCTGAAGGGCCGGACATGGGACGACGCAACAGTCTGTGACAGCGAGTGTCAAGTACGTGTAATAGTATTCCCGTAATGGGAAATAGTCGCGTGAAACCTTTAGGGGATTGCGTTGTGTGTGTGTGTGTGTGTGTGTGTGTGTGTGTGTGTGTGTGTGTGTGTGTGTGTGTGTGTGTGTGTGTGTGTGTGTGTGTGTGTGTGTGTGTGTGTGTGTGTGTGTGTGTGTGTGTGTGTGTGTGTGTGTGTGTGTGTGTGTGTGTGTGTGCGCTCACGCACACACACACATATATATACGTTCGTGTGTGTATGTGTGTGCATGTTTGCGCGCGTGTAGATCAGTCACGAATTGGCCACAAAGAACTCATATCAACCGTGCTCCACTTATATAATGCTGGCAGACAAATGTTCACCGAAGCGGTGCAAAGTGCATTCAAGACGTCGTCACGCATTGAACATCGTATGATTAACGGTGTTATCTTGTAATGTAATCAGTCTAGTCAGAATATGTCGCATGATTAACGGTGTTATCTTGTAATGTAATCAGACTAATACGTCGCATGATTAACAGTGTTATCTTGTAACATAAGCAGACTAACCAGAATAGTGCGTTCATACAATACTCGCTGCTAGTTATTGCAAGTTAATCGGCCCGACGCACGCTACACGACGCGAAGTTGAATAATCTTGAACAACATTGTCTCGCCGCCCATGTCATGGCTCGTAGGCCAGTCGTTGGCCAGTCGTTGAACTAACACGATCCTGGTGGTTTTCCCTCAAATTCATCCCAGATAGGGACGAAGAAACGTTGCGAAATGAAAAGAAGAAAGCTACACATTTTGAGGCTTGCTAGTCTGGCTGCATTGCTAGTACACCGTAGGTGACACAAGCAAGACGGGCTGACGAAAAGGGTGTCGGTGAAACCCTGGGTCGAGAAGGACATTGAAAATTGTGTATTTAAGTAAGATTAATAAATAATTTATAATAATAAAATAAATAAGTATACTAAATAAATAAATAATTACAATAAATAAATAAAATACACGTTCGTAAAAAAGTGTTCTCATTCACAGTTAGTGCTGTGGTTTGTACGGCTGCCAGTCACATGGCTGAACGCATGCGTATGATTGGCTAACAGTCTACGACGAGGGCCGCACACTGCACGACGATGTAAGACTGTCGCTGACGAATAGTCGTAGAAAGACGTAGATATTGAACATGTGCAATCAATACGACGATCCACGACGCTACAAAAAAGCCGTCCACGACGGTCGTAGACCCGAGGTGAAACACCGCACATTGTACTACGATCCATCGGCGACGTTCGCGCTGCATTGCGTCGCCGTCGGGTCGTGTGGTGGGCGGCCGGCCGGCCGGCCGGCCTGTACTAACAACCATAAAGGCTTCAGTTGTATAACCAGTGATGCATAAAGCACAGTATGTGAGTTTAAATGCACAGTTACTTGATATCCCTCAGATATTAATTGCGCTAATGTACTGCCCCTAGAACCTCGGTTCCGGCGCATATGATTATTATAAAACGGAGCCTATTAATCAAAATGGCATTACACGAATGTTTCATTCAGTACCAAACAATCGCAACAATGTCTAGCGCATCAATACAAAATGTAACGTCACACCAACATTTAGTTGAGTATGGGCGAAGCGCGCATGCATTATTCCTCAACAAATGTGAATATAGACTTTCTAAACATAGAAAGGGAGCGACCACTAATGCTGAAAAAAAACACTTAATGTAACTGCCAATGAAATATTAAATTAGTCTGCACGGTCGTTTTCATCTCCTTACATTCCAGGGTGCCGCCGAAGTAGCAGCGGCTATGGAGAGGCTACTGGATGTGACGTTTAAGGTCCGTCGGGCCGACAACGTCAGGACGTATACACTGCCGTTAGAATTCACGACGACCCTGGACAAAGCCAGACAAGTGCTGCAGACTCACCACCCAGGCAGTATCGCGACGTCTGGGGAAAACAGTCAGGTCGCGTTCCTGCGAGGGACGCAAGTTGTGACAGCGGCAGAAGAAAGAGACACGCGTCTGTGTGACATCGTTCCGAAGCTGTTTGCGGGCAAACCGCCACCGAATCCGGCTTTCCTGTTCAGTGATGTCAGATATCGAGAGGTAGGTGCACCTCCGTTACCAATTATTGTATGTATGCTTGTATGTGAAAAAGCGGTCATACGGAGTAACTTTTATTTTAAAATGATCTAATTTTAGAATATCCTCCTAGACTGTGGTGTGTGTTTCATGTGTGTAGATATCATGTATGACTCCATCTAGACATGAATGGGGCAGTGTACCGTGTCGGCTTTTATGAATGATATCAGTTGATGTCGTCGCAAATGATTGTGCATGCTCTAGGTAGTTGCTACACGTGAACATATGAAAACTAAAGGTGCTGGATCTGAGACCGCGTCTTCGACAGCCAAAGCTCGCACGCATCACTATCACGGTGGCCTCCTGATTCTGACTTACGGGGTGCTGCTCTTTCTGTGCGACGAGTTTCCACTTCAACAGCCTGTAGCGATGGTAGCGGACCATCGAGTCATTCGTTCGCCACGCCACCTTCCCAACCTGTTCACATTCTTCCCAAGGCGCAAACAGGATGAGAACAATTACATTTCTTGGAAAAACAGCGAAGCCGACCTACAGGAACAGCACGCAGGATGACACAGAACAGTCAAGGGAAGGGTGGAAAGTGCATTTATGTCGCCAAAATAGAAAACGAAAAGGGTGGCGATGTGGCCTGTAAGATGAATCATATCAAGACGTTGAAACTTGATAGCCTAGTTACCGGATGTTAATATTGAGAAATCGTTAACTGGGAATCATGGGAACATAGCACTAGTGATATATTCAGACACTAGGTGTGAAAGAGCGTTATGACTCCAGGTGACGCTGCAGTATGGAGATGACAAAGGAGTCGTCTTGTGTGCCTGGCTCGTCCGAATGATGAAAATCGGAAATCAGGCAACGAAGATCTGCGACCCTAGATACGGGTTCTCGTTCATTCCCGCCAATCAAGAAACATATGAGTATGTCAACACAGGTAAACAAAATGCAGCGTCGTTCAAACTCATGGAGTGTGGCAAGCATTCATACATAGGACCGCTATATATTTACCTATCAATTTACATATCAATGATCAAACCTTCCTAACTCGCTAACATGGATAAAGCAACCTGGTTCCCGGTCTAAATGATAACCAATTTATTAAGGCGGTGTTGTGCGCACGACACTAATTATAATAGAGATAACAGGGCTTATGTAGAACATTGTACTAGAACAGTGTACTAGAACACTGTACTAGAACAGTATACTAGAACACTGTACTAGAACAGTGTACTAGAACAGTGTACACAATGTAACACTCTAAACCAGCAGTGTTTGATACATTTAATACAATATTCTGAGCGTATTGTCATATGTGCGAACATGCGTTTGTAAATATACTTTAATTGGGCTGATACTGTCTGCCAGGAATACATTAGCATATTTTCATTCAGAGAATTCTTTCAAACTGGACCGTGACGGAAGTAAAGCTGTGCCGCGTTGCATATATTAAACGTATATGCAAATATTGTGTTCGCAATACTTATATCAAAATGGTACATTTACGAATTGCATCCCCCTGTAATCGTCGGAGAAGGTGGCAGAGCGACAGAATTAATCGGACACGGCTTTAGAGAATGTGTGTAATTATTATTTGAAATTGCTCTGTCAGTGAATGAACAAACAAATAACGAATGTTTCTTCTTTTTTTTAGCTACACAACTGAAGATGTTTTCGCGAAAGACCAATACTATCAATATAAAAGGTGGATGTATAATTTTATTGTTCTGCTCTTTGTGAAATACTTATTTAAAAATCGTAAATTAACCATTACTAGAGATGAGATTTGTGTTGCGTCGGGTACAAAAACTAGTTCACCTATGCATGTCAATAATTCAACTTAATTATGGCTGCCAACACTGTTCTAACGTCGTCTTTATTGTCTTAAAACAATTACAACCAATAACTAACGTACAACGGGTATGACCAGATGTACCATTATAACGTATTAATTTTTCGGTTTCTTGCAGATCTGCACGAGTTGGCTGCAACGGGGAAAGGCAAGGTGAGCTAGCTGTTCGTCAACGATTATCGTATATTAGGGAAACACCGGGCAAGATGACGACGCTAAACATTAATCGCCGAGTTATGTGGTTGTTATTGACATCAGCAATCTGGTAACTTAGACAGGAACATATACGTACATTGTTTCAATATAATAACAGGGAGGTTCATTTTTTAGACTGTGACAAGCATTTATTGTAGTTTATATGTGCGCACTTAAAAATGATGGCTGCGCCTGGAATTTTGCAGATACCCAAGTACTACCAGGTCTTATTTGTTTTAATAAAAAAAAAAAAAAAATGAGTATAAACCAACTTTAAATTTTGCCTCTTCAAATTTGTGTAACATTGCATATGTCGCCGTTTTGTCACTGGAAAATGTCATTGTGCTGCAATCTATTTCCTGGTTTAACACTATTGTACACTTTTCAAGTTGCCCCATTCGTCAACTTGCCCCGTGTTCCCCAACGCTTCAAGATAAAACAAACATACAATTGTGCTGGTTACATATTTTGTTGCATATTTTGTCTTGTGAATTTTGTTTCACTTGATAGTAACTACACTTTTTAATATAATTTTTTGTAATATAAAATATTCACCCAAATATAAATGCAGTTGGAATTGACCCATTTCGGTAACTACAAGTCATAAATAGCTGCATCAACTTATGTTGTATTTTTTATTTGCAACTACAACTACTTGCTTTCAGTGGCTTAGAGCAGACACAGTGATTCCAACACAAGATGATTTCTTTCTAAAATTGTCTCACTAATGGATATTCTAATTAATATTCCTGCATTACCGTTCAATCCCTCATTTGGAGTTTGGCTGGAGGTTTGTTGGCAGGCTAGTTGAATGGATGGATGGGTGGACGGATGGATGGATGGCTGATTGACTGGATGGATGGGTGGACGGGTGGATAGCTGATTGACTGGATGAATGGGTGGACGGGTGGATGGTTGATTGACTGGATGGATGGGTGGACCGGTGGATGGCTGATTGACTGGATGGATGGGTGGACGGATAGATGGCTGATTGACTGGATGGATGGGTGGACGGATGGATGGCTGATAGACTGGATGGATGGGTGGACGGGTGGATGGCTGATTGACTGGGTGAATGGGTTGACGGGTGGATGGTTGATTGACTGGATGGATGGGTGGACGGGTGGATGGCTGATTGACTGGATGGATGGGTGGACGGATGGATGGCTGATTGACTGGATGGATGGGTGGACGGGTGGATGGCTGATTGACTGGATGAATGGGTGGACGGGTGGATGGCTGATTGACTGGATGGATGGGTGGACGGGTGGATAGCTGATTGAATGGGTGGACGGGTGGATGGCTGATTGACTGGATGGATGGGTGGACGGATGGATGGCTGATTGACTGGATGAATGGGTGGACGGGTGGATGGCTGATTGACTGGATGAATGGATGGACGGGTGGATGGCTGATTGACTGAATGGATGGGTGGACGGATGGACGGCTGATTGACTGGATGGATGGGTGGACGGGTTGATGGCTGATTGACTGGATGGATGGGTAGACGGATGGATGGTTGATTGACTGGAAAGATGGGTGGACGGATTGATGGCTGATTAACTGGATGAATGGGTGGACGGATGGAAGGTTGATTGACTGGATGGATGGGTGGAAGGATGGATGGCTGATTGACTGGATGGATGGGTGGACGGGTGTACGGCTGATTGACTGGATGGGTGGGTGGATGGGTGGATGGTTGATTGACTGGATGAATGGGTGGACGGATTGATGGCTGATTGACTGGATGAATGGGTGGACGGATGGATGGTTGATTGACTGGATGGATGGGTGGACGGACGGATGGCTGATTGACTGGATGAATGGGTGGACTGATGGATGGTTGATTGACTGGATGGATGGGTGGACGGACGGATGGCTGATTGACTGGATGGATGGGTGGACGGATGGATGGTTGATTGACTGGATGGATGGGTGGACGGACGGATGGTTGATTGACTGGATGGATGGATAAATGGCAAGACATATTGCAGACTATTTGGCTGACTAGCTGTCTGGCTGATAACAACCTTCTTCTGTTTACCGGTGAAGTTTGAACATGATGCCGAGCATGAAAACGGCACGTACTTGAAAGATGTGCTGCGACAGTTAAAACGGCCCGTCAGTTTGACAACGCAACAATTCCAGGTATCGAATGACTTACGCTGCTTACCTGTCATGTCGTTTGACTCACAAGGATCCTCCCATTTCTAGGAGCAGTGTCATTTTATACAAACCACCTATACAAGGAAGTAGCTGACATATTTCAAGTAAAAGTTTTTCTAAACAATTAACGAACAACGTAATTTAGTGGACGTAGTCGTGTTATAACGGCAGTTAAGCAATATTATGGTTACTTTGGCGTCTTAGGGAATTGATGTTAGCTTATTATGAATGTGCCATTTTGAATAAGTTTTTTTTCCAGATTTACCGTTACCTTTAACATAACACTTGGAAATTGGTGCTACGGTCATGTGTTAACATTGCGAAACTTGCTGGCCGGAAAATAATGTCATGTCAACGTTTTTGTTATTTTGAAGAAAGCGCAACAAATTTGCTTTCTAAACGTAATTCTTTCAGGATATTATGATAAAATGTTGCACAGTGTCCCTACATAATTTACGTCAATTCCGTTCGACTGTCGGTTGCCTCAGGACTACAGAGGCATGACGCCGCTACACTACGCCGCCGCCGCCGGAGATGTTGGTGTTTGCTCCGTCCTGCTACAGCAGTACCAGTCGGTATTGCTCCACGCTATCGACAATCTCGGTAAGACGGCTTTGCACCACGCTCTATACTGGAAACGTGTACAGGTAGCAATACTGCTCATTCAGCAAGGGGCTCAATTGACGAATGTTGAAGACACATACGGGAACACGCCGTCGACTCTGATCGATCACCTCACCGTCATCGCCAGACACCTACGACAGAGTCGGCAACTCATCAAACATGTCCGTGAGACAGCTGTCGCGTCACGGTTTTTGTCCGTGTCAGCGCGTCTCGGCTACGCGGACGTTGTGAGGGAATTGCTCGACAGCAGAGCGCCACTGTGCGACTGTCAAGACTTCATGGGACGCACGGCTCTGCATGAAGCGGTCCAGGCGGAAGTCGACACTGCGAAAATCGTCGGTTTGTTGCTTTCACAGCCACAACTTGACCCAAACATACAGGACCAGAGAGGCGAGACAGCCCTGCACTACGCCTGTAGAGCGGGACGTGTTGGCGTCGTTGCTATTCTCTTGAGTGACGAACGAATCCAGCCATTCATGCAGGTTGGTGACAAGTTGGTGAAGAGTGTGAAACCTTATTTAAAGCATACTAATTAGTAAGGGCTAAGGTACTGTCCGACTTTACTAACTCAATGTTACGTGGAATAGTCAAACTTAATAAAAAAGTAACACATAGGTTATGTGTAAATTGGTTATATCACCATACATATGTATGATGCCGTAAGAGTAATGTTTTCCATATGCGTATGCATTATTAGACGAAGTACAAAACTCATTCACCTTTAATGCCAACAAGCTATTATAATATCAACAGTTACAATATTGTTAGTGATATTAATATGAAAAAAGATATATATCACTTGATTATGTCAATTTCTTTTATTACAAAAGTGTAATAGATAGTTGACACGTAGCAAACACTGCAGATGGAAAGCGATATTTAGTAAACCTTGACGATGATGATGATGATGATGATAAGTTCTTGTGTCATTCCCAGGACTGTTGCGGCCGGACACCACTACTCGCGACATTGCATGCGGGGCGACAACAAGTTGCCAGACATGTGCTTGCGAAATACCCGCTGCATGTAGGCCTCACCTGCAAGGACATATATGGTTGCTCGGTCTTGCACTACGCACACCTGCTTGACCATATCGAGTTGTATCAAGTATGCGCCCTCTCTAGGCAGGTTAAAGATCAGGAACGTGTAGTTGCAGGAGAAAGTCAATCTCCGCATGAAGAAGGAAACGAGCGTAAACTGTTGGGTTCCTACCCTACAGGACGCACACCCAGCGAAGACAGACTTGATGCCGACGCTGTCTGGGGACAGCAGACCGATACGAGTCAAATCCCCAAACGACACCAACAACGTTGTGTCACTTCCCCCGTTTCCCAGTCAACGAATGAGAAGGTACCAAGGAAAGGCGAGGGTAGATACAAAGTTAAAGAACCACCATTCGTTTTCCATCAGGACAGAGTGCTTTCTGGTCAACGCTCGTCGCCACTGTTCGCTGCCGTTGCACGGAACGATTTGGCAGCTGTGAAGTTATTATGGAAGTGCAGTGTCTCATTTCAGAACGACTCCAGCGACAAAAGGAATCTTCTGGAATTTGCCATCGATTGTCTGAAACCGGAAGTGGTGTCCTTCTTGTTGACAGATAGAGGTATGAAGAGTGACGACGACAAAACGTGTCTTGTGCACGGATGTGTCTCCGCTCAAGCGTGGACACAAGCCGAGAAGAAGGCGCAGTTTGAGATACTACACATGTTGTGTACAGCAAATGGCTGCCCGACGTGGACCAGTCCGGGACACGATTCTTGTCGTCAGCATGCTTACAACCGGGAGCGCAGCAAATGCATGCAATCTATGTTCGCCGTGCTGGCACGCAACTGGTCGGGTGAATTGATATCCGTGAAGTATGTCATCGAGGCATTGGGTAGAATCGACCAGATTGGAGTTCTGGAGCAAGCCATTGTTGAAGGACATTTGGCCATGGTAGAATGGTGCGTGTCTTGCATAAGTTCGACTGGAAGCACAAGTGTCCTGTCTCCTACCGTAGAACAACAGCTCGTCTACATGGCATGCACAGCGAAGCGAAAGGTCGTCAAAATCATGAAACATATCGTGCAGCTTTGTCCTCAAGTACTGACCAGTGATCAGTTCGCATATTTTGTAGATCTGATGCCGCTTAAGGCTACGAAAGAAGCCGAACATGCTGAAGAAGCCGAAGAAGCCGAAGAAGCCAAAGAAACCGAAGAAACCGAAGAAGCAGACGAGAAATGCAAAGTCATCTATTGGCACACGCCGCTGGAGTGGTTGATGAACTCTGCTCTACGGAGAAGTCCGGACGAGGACCGCGAGTACGACGCCAGAGAGGACTTGGGCTGTTTCCTCATTGAGACCAATCTTAACCTTGACATCATCCGCGTGGACGACACAGGTCGTAGCATTCACGCATCGTGTGTAGCATTGTCCCTGGCCGTGAATCGTGGCTACTGGAAGATTGCGGAGTCCCTCCTTCAACACGGCGCTGCCGACATCTTCTGGAACTGTGTGCACGGTGGCAAACAAGCGGAAACGTTGTGCACTGCATGCTACAATCTGTCGGCGCAGGCCATAATCAGTGATCTTTGTCGACCGAATGCTCCCATCAACTTGTTGCAGACATTTCTGTCTCTAAGACCGAAAGAAACAGTAGCATCTCAACCAAACACAACATCCCGTAGTGTTAGTTCGTCGAGCTACTGGGCTCCGTCGTTGAATCCTACGCAATTATGCGAACTGGTCGAACTTTCTCGCACCAGCCCCAGTCTGTGTCCAATCGTGTGCTGTGATGAGTTCACATATGCTCCGAGGGGATTGGCTTCTTGGGACAACGCGACGAAGAACTGGAGCGTTCTTCACGAGGCCTGCAGCTCGGGAAATGAACATGTCGTAGCGCGTCTTCTCGAGACGTTGCATGAAGTGCTACGGACGCCAACTGAGCCGAATGTACCCAGTCCACTCGCTCTGGCAGCCCGCAGTGGCAGCGTCGCCACTGTCGAAAAGTTGCTGGCGCGTGGGGCACAGCCTACTTGGAAGGACGTAGCGGACAGCTTCGATCGTCAGTGCCAGCGTGAGTCCACATATGTGCATGATGTTATTAGCTATGATGCTATTCGGGAAAATTGTCAACGATAAATTGCCGATGGAACCCGTTTAAATAGTTATCAAGATTGTATTCTCTGTTCGATAATGCTACACGCGCGTGTCTATTGCACAAAATGTGTAAACATTGTAATTGTTTATATATATATATATATATATATATATATATATATATATATATATATCTCTCTCTCTCTTTCATAGTTGTTTTTTAATAATGAATATTTTTAATGTTCCAGGCATCACCGTGGGGAAGACCAGTGTTTCCTCAGAAGAACAACACTTGGACATTCTGAAGCTGCTTCATAGCAGGTGGTGGCAGTTTTGCCTTACATAATTTTGTTTTAATATAAGAAAAACACATAAATATTATGTGTCCTAAACACATTAAAACATTTACTAAACTAACAAACAATGTGTTTATAATAATACGTGCATTGCATGCAACTTACTTTATAGTTTGCATCACTATCATTCTCGTCTGTTTTCAGATTTCAGATGCTCGATCAAAGGAATGTTGCAAATTGCTTTTTAAATAGCAGTAATTAGTATTTTTTTCAGATTTTAACTATGTCCGATCAAAATGATATTGTTGTAGGCATTTCTTTAAATAGCGGTAACTCGATCATGCAGTAAAGGGTTGTGTTCGGGCGTTTTTAATAAATGTCAACCGCCTTCAGTGGGGTTTCTCTTGCTTTCAGGCTGCAGTCGCGCAGACCGTCTTCTGCCGATATAGAAAACATTCTCGTCCAAGTCGCTACCCACGGCGGGCTGAAGCAACTGACGCATCTCGACGACATTGGCATTTTACCAGAACAGTTAGACGAACAGTTTCTATGGTTAGTAGTGTTGACCCCACCATAGTACTGATTCAAGTGTTTGGCTGCATTTGATAGATACGCACCGACGTAATATCATTCTGTCTTCCAAACTCTCTTTGTCTGATATTACAATGTAATTTATTTTATGCAAAATCATTATTTCTAGGGATGATTATCGGGGATAGTTTTACAATATAACAATTGCAATACTATTGCGATAGTTTCATAACTATCGCAATAGTATTGCAATAGTTTCACGGAATAGCGAATAGCCAGGAAAAAAGTCCCAAAACGTAATTGGTGGGTGGCGCCATCAAGTGGCCTTTTAGATAGTTGATTTAAAGTCCTGAATCCGTGAATGACGCAGCTCTAATGCACGATTGTTAGGTAGATAAATACATAAAATTAGCATAAGCATAGCTAAAAATACATGTTTATCTATATTATTACAGTGACACAAGTAGCCCTGTTGAATTGTTTTGCCAACTATCGTTAGTATCGATAGTTCAGTGTTCAGTTTAATTAAATTTACCATCGATAGCACTGCATCGTCATATCGACAGTTGCAATGCATCGATAGTTCGGTGTATTGTTAACCTCCTATTAATTTACATAATCATGTCTTTTACCATTTCCACGACCGCAATCACGGAAACAAAGTAGGCGAACTATAGTGAACTTTTCAGTTGCATTTTACAAGATCATGCTACTTGAAATTATAATATTTTGTACATGTGTTCTTAATCCAGGAGACTGTTGTTTGTGGCGATAGACTCCAGTCAAGCTGACGTGACCCTCTTCCTCCTCGAGCACTGGCTGCGGCAGAAAATAGACGAAATCATCAAAGAAAAACCAGATGATTTTACCGACCTACTTCTTCACTCCTCCCGCCGGCAAATGTGGGATTTCCTGGACAAACTTATTCCAAACGTCAGCGGTTTGCTACTTGACTGCCAACTCACACGTGATAGACACGGCCAGACGTGCTTGCACTACATGGCAATGGGCGGCCAAGCATCGTTGGTCGTTAGACTGCTTCGTCTCATCCAGCGCGTCGGTGCGGCTCCCTCGTGCATCGGCCAGGAGGACAACTGTGGACGGACAGCCTATTGGTACTCGGCTGTCAATGGACACTGGCCGGTAGCTGCAGTGTTGCTCATTCATGGCGCAAACCCATCTGTGAAGAGTCCATGGCCAGGGCGATTGGGTGGCAGTTTCGAGGTGAACTTGTCTGAGAATGACGACCGATACAAGATTGACTTGCCCCGTTTGTCGAAAGCGGGGTTGTTTGCGAACGGGGCTTCTTGTTCCATTTTGCACGCCGTATGTGCGATGGGCGACACGGCACTTGTGAAGATGCTGTGCAAAGAAAGACCGGAGCTAGCAACGACGCTGGATGGCGACGGTCGGTCGGCGCTATTCTATGCGGCGTACAACGGCCGAAAGGTTGTCATGCAAGTTTTGCTGAAGCTTGACGTCGATTGGCTTAGCATCGATGCTGCTGTTTTCAATGCCGCCACCATATACGCCCTAAAACAGGCTCGCCACGTTGGACTGCTCACTACGCCGAAAGGGATCCTTTCAAGCAAGGCAAAGACAAGACTATTTACACACTATGTCAGTGAACGGTTGGCGCACACCACACAATCATTGGCTAGTAAAGAGCCACTGTTCGATGTCGAATCCGCAGAGGCAGGACTGAACAATGCAAATGACTGTATCGCTCTCATTCTGCAGAGTCTTGGAAAGAGTGAATCACTCTCGACACCCGACACCCACTTGTTGTGTTTGGCAGCCGTTGTCATCGGTGCTCCCCGGCTGTACACGTCTCTCGAGAGTTCCGGGTCTCTCGTGAAACGGTTAGAGAAACATCATATCTCCACAGCCTTGACAACCACCATCGGCAGAAAGCCGCTCAACCAACTTGAAGATGCCACTGAAAGCAGCGTTTCTCTCTTCGAGCTTGCTCTTCATTTTCTCGCGAGACGGATCACTGCTCGGTCTAGTAACAAAACTCTCAATCACAAAATGGCGCGTGAGACCATCTCTTTGCTAATGCCGTCAAACAATGAAGAATCGGGGCTTCTAACCACAATCGCATCGCCTTTGCTGTCGCCTACCATGCGCACACTCCTTCAAGTTGACCCAAAAACCCCTCTAAAGTGTGACATACAAAGTTATATGCACATCTTCTCGTTCGCCCTCAAGAACACGCCCGACTGCGCTACTCTACTAGCGAACGCGATACACGAGCGGCCCGATTCAGACGACAGAGATGCCCTGGCGTGCGTTGCATTGCACGAGGCGGTCTATTATAACGCGGATGCAACTGTTCAAGCGTTGCTGAAATTGGGTCAAAATCCCAGCATACGTCTCCTTGACAAGGACCTGGCCCTGCGGCTGGTTAAAGAACTTCCAGTACGTCACTGCCATCCGGCCTGGACAGCCCTGCACGTAGCAATCGCCAGAGGTCACAGCAATCTATTTGCTACTTTGTGGAACGTGGCTGTGAGTTTCAGTTCACCAAGCGTCGTCACCAGATCCGGTCTGTGGAACGAACTACTGTACATGTCGGCCGCTTATGGTAATGACGAAGTGAGAGCCTGTCTCACCCGAGATGGTTGTCAGTATCTAGCACTGACCAATGATGTTGGTGGGCTGCTGTCTCGAAGGATCGACACGAGATCGGTGTGTCTGACTGCCGTAAAGAACGGTCACGGACCATACGCAGAAACCGTGTTCAATGATGTTGCGTCCCGCGCTACCGCTGTGTGTGATGAAGACAAACAGACCAACATCTACCATTACGCTGCTTGCAATGGTTTGCTGACACTGACTAAATATCTCTTAGAGCACAACGTCCCCGGCTTCCACCATGCTGACGAGTACGGCTTCACACCAATTCGGTACGCTCAGGAATTCGGCCACATCGAGACGTTGCAGGTGTTAATCGAAAGCTCAAAGGCTGCTGGGAAAACCACGATGTTAAGTCGTTTGAGACCGCATGGCGTGCTTCGTTACATGGAACAACACAATGTCTCTGTCGATCGCTATCCGACCTGGACGTCCACGGCGGAACTGAAGCGGGATGCTAGTAGTTTCAAGAACGTCGACATACAACGTGTGGCGTGTGTTCTAGCCGAGCAGCGGGATCACATGGCATGGGCCTACATCCAAGCCGTCCAACCAGATTTGTCCGAGAAGAATGCCCAGTCGCAGACGTTATTGCATTATGCCGCCGCAGTCGGATGTGTCAACAGTCTAACGTTAATGCTGGACATGGCCAAGCAACACGAAGCCCTCAATGTGTGCATCATGGAAGACTCCGTCGGTCACACAGGTAAGGTTTATTATTGCTATAAATTTACTGTGTGTACCCATAGCAGGCTGATTTAAATGATTAATTTTACTTTACTAAGACACGTGTTTAAATAAACATTCTTAAGTAATATTCAAGGAATAATATTCATTCATATTTGGTTGCAGATTTTGGAACTGTTAATCGTGTGTATTTTTATATTGTTATGACTAGTTGTATATGACAGTATGATTTCCTACCAACAGCGTTGAGCTATGCCATCGTAACGGGTCATATCGATTGTGCCGAACTGCTGCTGACTCGGCAAGGTTGGAGTCCATCGAGATGGCAGAAGACGAAAGAAACACCATTGCACCTGGCCGTGAGGTTTCGACACGACGAGTTTGCCAAGCGTCTAGTCGCCGTCGGGGGTGCATCGCAGTGGGAAGAAGTTGACAATGAAAACCTGACGCCCAGGGAATATCTGAAGCTGTTTGACTTTAGCCAGCTGCCCCGCGCTCCCCAGTCTCCTCCCGACCAAAAGGGATCACAGGAAACGGAAAAGGAAACACGCCCGGACTGGCAATGTCTGACGAGGGGAAGCACTATGGACGAACATGTCGAAGTTATCCAATACGCGAAGGAGAAGGTGAGGCTTTTAGAGACATACATTCAGTTGTCTACTCCACAAGTGTCATATTAATTATCACATTTTAATTCACCGCAACACGTATAAAGAAACGATGCTCTGTTCTTGTACATCCTGAATTCCAGGTCTATTTATCAACATATTGTATACGTGGCTTATTTTTAGTGGTGAATATTTAATTTTTAGGCAAAATGTCTATGATGTGTTCTGCTTGATCGCCATTTTTATAATAACATTTCCATATTACTGACCTTTCTGACAACATTTTATAGATCATTTTGTTTTTCTCCACATCAGTTAACTTTCCTAAACACTCTTGTGCAGTCCGTAAATGTCAATACAGTGCTTCGAAGTCCCATACGTGCGCACACGAACACGCACACGGACACACACACACACGCACGCACGCGCGCACACACACACACACACACACACACACACACACACACACACACACACACACACACACCGGTTAGCACGGTGTTAAGGGCATGAGAAATGAAATTAGAAATATAGTTTATTATGAACAATTATGTACTCATAAATATTAGTGTCTAGGTTGATGATAATTTCATACACACAATGCTGCATACGGATGTAAACTTGTTTTACCTGAATCTAGTGTAAGCAATGGGGGTATATTATAAGTCATTCTTTTCTTACGCTAATAACACATTGCTAGGCGTTGAACCGTAATTTGTTTGACCAGTTTATCGATATACAGTGACGAATGTCAGGCAGGTTGCGTAATTGGCAAACTTAATAATTATTTCATCGTTGAGGTATACTATAATCCACCTTATTTCTCTGTGTGCATGACATCCATCTAACACTGATTTTATTAATGTACATATGTACATTAATAAAAACTCGCCGATATTACAATATTGTGATTAGAGATAAGATCGGTATTTTTGTAATATCTATGGTCGATTAATTTGACGTGCTGTGTAATCATGTCCACAGGTGATGAAGATGTTGGGAATCAAGCTGACACTACAGCTCGAGAAACCGCGTAATGATGAAGAGGAATCTGGACACATGAGTGTACTGCAGCACTATGCCATACAGCGGTTGCGAAGCGAAGTTGAAGACTACGAACGCTATATTGAAACCATGATAGCTTACACGGAGGAAGAGAGCATTGACACCATGAGAGAAACTGAGCTGATGCCAGCCTATGTAGTCAACATCGCTGTCGGCACCAAACACGAAAAGGGCAAGCCTGCCATTAAATCTTCTACAGTCAGATGGTCGTTTCACATGGATAACGATGGCCAAATGGGATCACACCCTGAGCACTTACCTTTCTGGGACATCTTGCGGACACATTATGTAGAATGTATTTGCTTGAGGGCGCCTTTGCGTGGTCTTCAGGAGAATAACTGCAATGTCACTTTCAAAGGATTGGACAACTTCGACTCGATTGAGCAACGGCTCATGTTCGTTAGGACACAGTTAGCGTCGGTGATGGAACTCCTCTCGATCGTGCTAGTTGCGCACTGGGAACATCTACAGAATGTTGTCGAGGACATCACATTTCAAGTTTGTCACAAGAATTCCCCGAAGCGCGCGATATGGATCAAAAACGGGTCCAAAACATTGTATCTCAGCGTCGCCACATCGGATAAGTCGCTTCCTGACATTGAAAGTTTCTTGTTGGAAAGTGTCCGAGGACAGATAGAAATATCCCAAGAGATGCAGGATACTGTGGATGATCTCCGAGAACGGACTCAAGAGTTTGCACAGAAACTCGGCGAAGAGCTTGGTGGAGACATGGCAGTCGGGACGATACACGAAGATGACATCATTGCTGGTATGTCGACAGAATCACTTCAGTTCCTGTGTCCGCCCTCAGCGATTCTAGCTACGAGAATTGTCCACCAATTTCCTCATTTGGACAGAAACGTTGCACGTGATTGCATCATGTCTTTTGCGAATCAGCCATCCACAATGTTCTGGAAATGGCACGTAAGAGTTGTTACAAACAAAACACCAGATAAATTGCGACGCCTTCGATTCTGGATAGCCTCAGATGGCTGCACCGACACACAGAATAAAGACCGACTTCTTGTGACAAGGGACGGCAGAGGCACGATCATAGCTCACGTGAATTTGCAGGATTCTGGAGAAGATGACACATATGTGATCGGTCGATGGGAGTCACATCATCTCGCCGAATTTGTCGGTATAGAGGGGAGAGAAACAGCACAGCGCGTCGACTTCGTCTCGTGGATGGGAACAATGTACCGAACCTCGGGTGGGGTCGACGATTTTATCGAACATCTTCCGAATTTGCTCAATGTCGGATGGGAAACGAACGACAAATCACTCGTGGATCTAGATGCTTCGAGAAGATTCGTAACTGTCTATGCGAGCCATCATTTCCATCAGCCGCCAGTCCTCGACATTCCTGGTGTACAAACAAACAACACGAAGGATCTGCAATTAGAAGGCGCAACACATTCGTTTCTGCAGAAGTTAGCCTACGCAGAACAACTTTTGTCAGCAACAACATTCTGCAAAGTCAACATTGACTGGACGTCGTGGAGTAGGTTTGCCAAGGAAGACGGGCTTGCATACCTGGCAATATTCACATTGTTGACAACCCTGGACAGATTGCAAGCAGCTGTAGAAAGCGCCCGGACGCAGCTAATGCATTCCTTCATGGAAAGTGTTGATGAATCCACAGGGGACACACAAAATAAATCAATGTGCTTCTTCCAAAATGTTACGATATATTTTGATTATGACATTTCGACCCTGGGAAACACCGTGAAGCAGGTGATCGTGGCAAATCCTTGGAGGCTCGTGAAAGTAGGCAAGGAGCTGATTGTTAGCTGCAACAAGTTGATACTTGACGACAAAAGTAAAGTAGTGGAAGCCACCTGCCAGATAGAGCACTATGCGGATATCGGTACAAACGAAGAATGCCCACTACTGACAGCAATGCAATCACACGTAGACATTTTGAAGATAGACAACATGAATCATCAACTCCGAAAGGTCATCAGACATCAAATCAAGCGGTTGTCCAACAAGTTGGCTATGAATAAAGTCGTCCTTACTTTGGCAGCAACAGTACCTTCACCTACTTCTTCACGTGTTGCTACAGTTTCCCCCGGCACTACTGCACGCAGGCTGTGGCACAAGAGTTGTAAACTGCCAAGTCGTCTGGACTGCAAGGCACCTTCGCCAAAGACACATGTTGAGTTTATGCTAGTAAACCACCCAGATCTGCCCGGAGATGTAATGGTTCGCTACGATCGCTGTCTGGAGGATGCGATGCAGCCGTTTCTCGGTGCGGTATCGCTCATAGCAGAATCTGGCGCCCGCGACAAACTAAATCAGGTAGCCAGAGTGGAAGCAGTTCTTCCGCATGCTGATGACATCAGTCGCACGTACGGCGTGGAATTCCGGGATGGCGTGCTACAGTACACATTGTCACCGTCGGACCACACGAAAACCCACACGCCCAGCTGCAGTATGCTCGTTAACGCAATCCTGCTCGCTTTGAAATGCAAGCCAAAATGGAGTGAGACGACAAAACAACAAATCTCTGCGCATGAGACGTGCATCAGTGAACCCTACAGACACGGTCTTCAGTTGCCCCTTCTTGGATCCCAGAACGTCTTCTGCCTTGAACTTCGAAACAATCAGGGCGATCTGTTGTCACAGGCTGATACTGTGAAAAAGGGCGACATAACTGTTTCAGTTTTGCACGATTCGGAGATTGTCTCATGCGAAACATCCCTTGATGGTCAAATAGAAGGACTTCTACGTGTGGCGTGGACCCCGTCTGTTCCATCGACCAGTGATGCTCTCCTCTCTTCAATTGACGTTCGATGGCGCGGGGAACCGGTGACAGGAAGTCCATTTCCGGCGGCGCTTGTTCCTGCAGATTCAAGTAGACATCGGGCGCTAAACCGGGGCAGGCTTGTTGGCCTGGCTGACGGCGTCATCCAAGCAGGAACCACATGGCACCAGCTCGTCTACCACCGACCGCATTGCTGCACAACTATGAAAGAGCTTAGCCAGTATGTCCGCAAGAAGGAAGTAGAAAACTCGGGGCGTCGGATGACGACGGCGAAGTTCCTAAGGAAACACTACCAGTGGAACAACCTTCTTCGCGACGGGTGGCGAATGAAGCGTAACAGCGCACTACACGTCTACTATCGACAGATGGATCTGGAAGTGCAACCGACGTCAACCAAAGAACGAGTCGATTCAACCAAACAACGGTCGACGTCATCGAGGCAACGGCCGATGACATCAGAGCCAAGACAACTGACAAAACACGAGACACCCATAATCATAGTGACTGAGCTTGCTGATGATCACTTTCTGCTGCGGTGCCGACCGAGACAGGCCGGCATACTAGAGATGCGAGTGCAGTGTCCAACATGCAAGGAGAGGCTGCAGACGATCTCAACGACTCATTCAGTGCTACAGGCAGCCAGGGTCGTCGTAATGCCTGACACATCTGCGTCAGAAAAACTTACGTAGAAGGTATGTGTTACGAGGTACCGGGTTTCAGGGTAGATCCTACCCGAAATAACACGTGTGTAATCGACAAATGGCGAATACGTCGATTTTCGACAAGAAATTCCATCAAATGTACATGGGGTTTATGCTTCTATTAATGCTTTCGAAACTATCACAATACGACGTTTTATCACAGTGTAGAACATTGTTCGTCGGTTAAGATTACATGTCGTGGTATATCTGAAGTTACGTTCACACACAGTAGGTGGTTAAACTTTAGAACTGTTTAAAGTTAGGCTGGGTAAAATCTGTGTGAGCCGGTCAAACCTCTGTTGTCCGAATAACGTAACGGCTATTTATAATATAAATATATATATATATATATATATATATATATATATATATATATATATATATATATATATATATGCAACTTTATTATGCAACTATTACGTCCCTTCATTTATATATAGTATATAGATCTAAACATAATAATACATATTTCGACATGTTGATACGAATTTGTGTGTGTGTGTGTGTGTGTGTGTGTGTGTGTGTGTGTGTGTGTGTGTGTGTGTGTGTGTGTGTGTGTGTGTGTGTGTGTGTGTGTGTCTAAATAAAAAATATATATATATGTATATATATATATATATATAATATATATATATATACGGATAGCCGGTCTAACCTCTGATATATATATATATATATATATATATATATATATATATATATATACTTGAACATAATACCACTATTATGCAGCTATTACGTACCTTCATGTGTGTGTGAATATATATATATATATATATATATATATATATATATATATATATATATACCTAAGCGTAATAATGCATAATTCGACATGTAGAAACGGATGTATGGCGTGTTACAATAGTTATAAACTATGTATAGTCCCCGTGTTGTTTATGAAGATGATCTAGTGAATGTCATTTTCACCTTCGTTTTCATGCAGGACTTTGCGGCATGCGCGAAGATTAGTTGCCGGAGTGGGAGTTGGTGACGGCTTCGGCAACAGCGTGCCGGTGAGGCAACAGCGTGCCGGTGAGGCAACAGCGTGCCGGTGAGGCAACAACGTGCCGGTGAAGCAACAGCGTGCCGGTGAGGCAACAGCGTGCCGGTGAGGCAACAGCGTGCCGGTGAGGCAACAGCGTGCCGGTGAAGCAACAGCGTGCCGGTGAGGCAATAGGAAGAACTGCTGCAGCTACCCACGAGCAGATAATATTTTCCGGCACAACTATGCGAAGTCACCGTCCGCAGTGTAGACGAGAACATACTGGATGTCTCTACTTCGGCAATAACCGTTCCTGGAGACTTAGTTGTGACGCTAGACGGCAAGCAGATAATAATAATAATAATAATAACAATACCTTTATTGGTCCAAAACATGAATATACAATTTTTATAAAGCATCTGATGATGTAATCACCGTCCGCCAATCACCCCACGCCATTGCTGTACACACTAGTTTGTGTGATTTCGTTCCACAGCGCAATAAGCGCTACACCAGTTTTTCCCCAAAACGCGATGTAGATCCCAACATGGCAGCGCACGTGTTACGTGTCGGCACTGAGGAACCGGTGCTATACGTTTCCTCATTGCACATACAATTTAAACCATGAAGAGGTCGTCATCATAAATAACGAACCGTTGTTATTTGTGCGTGCGCGCGTGCGTGCGTGCGTGCGTGCGTGCGTGCGTGCGTGCGTGCGTGCGTGCGTGCGTGCGTGCGTGCGTGCGTGCGTGCGTGCGTCATGCAAGAAGTTCGCTATGTCAAATGTAAAGAAGAGTTTACGACAATAAGATATTTATTTTAAGTTTACGTGTAGCACTCACCCATAGTATTCACAGCACTTTGTGTGATGGTGTTCTTTACGAGTTTTGTTGTTGTATATAACGAATAATTTATTAGCCATAACATGTTTCTTTAATGACCACAACATAGCCTAATTCTCTAAGATCTCATGTTGTATCTGAATGTCATCGGCCTTTATCAAATTGGTCAAAACAACATTGAATGGAGTAAGTAATATCATGTGTTGTGTACGTTATCTTACTAGGCCAGGTATATGTCTATCTCCACTTCACTTACGGTTAACACAACCGTGTCCTTAATTCTAGCTAGTACCATAGGTATATGCGTCTACTGACAGCGGTGCTTTCTGTTGTGATGTAATGCAGTGTGCATCGAACAATCTATGTTGGCGTTATTTATACATTTTATTACAGAAATAGATGTAGATCATATTACAGTTGCAGTTAATTGCACAATAATATTATAAAAGTGGGATTGTCATTAAGTAATATAAATGCGAAAAAAATGGCTTTAAGAAGCGTGTTCTTGTATTACCTAATAGTAATATATTATGCATGAATGTCAAAACCTATTTCATATAGGCTATATGACAGATATCCCTATTTATGCCGATCTTTTCTGATTGCCACTCTGTAACTGAAATACAATATAGAAGAAATATAAGATCGCTGTTATCGATACATTCGGTAAAATAGTTATGTCATTGCATTATAACAGAACGACACGTTAACATAATAAGTTACACAATTTTTATTTTGTGTATTATAAGTGCCGATGGTGGCGTATTTTGATGGTGGCCACATTCCTCAATTTCTCTTGTATTAGTATAATAGGAGCGTTAAAGAATATCGTGTTGTGGTGTTAAAATATATAATTGTATTGTCACTTTAGAACAAATAAACGTAAGTTCACAGCAAACAAGGTCTTGATCGATGAACTGTGTAAGTGTGTGGGATTCAGAACATCCGTCGATGTCAATGAAGAATAGCAAATTAGGCATAACTTGGAAATGTTGAAAGGACGTGACATTGAGCTTAAAACCACTGTTGTCTGTCAAGAATACAAGAATCCGAAGAGTTAAAAGTGGGTCGAAGGAGCTCCCTTGAGTGCGGGAGGTTCTGGGGTCGATTCTCAGTCATCCAGTGAATAACTGAACCCACATTTATGTCAGACATTGAAGTGCCTTTTCCATTCGTGTCAACGTTACGACGGGGGGGGGGGGGCACTTTGGTATTAGTTATACAGCCCCTTTATCACACATATGGAGTGGCAAAGTTCATATAATATGTACATATTTCAGTCGTAATGCAGGCACAACATTATGATACAAGAGACAAACCCATTGTTACAACGAACACAACATAACACATATATTGGGCACTGGAATGTGTAGTGTCATACATTTAGGCAAACCTCCGCGCATGCGCGCACACACGGATGTACACCACTGATCTATAACTGGATGGCGCGTCGGCCTGTAAATTTGACCCCACCGTACCGCCATCTTGGATAGATCAGTGCTGTCAATCGTAAGTAATCGCAGTGTAAAACGCTCAACTTCGATAATAAATTGCTGCCTGTATGCAAATGTACTTTCAGAATCATCTTCAGAATCTAACAATACTTCAGAAGTTTTATTTTGTTATATTCTAAATATTGTTAATGTTGTCAAGTTGAGTGATTTGCGCAGTCATTTCGTTGTCCACGAAAATGTCAATGAGTGCACTGCCACTGGTTGCGACAATTACTGTTATACTTACGAGGAAATGCCTGTTTTGACAAACATCTTAAGAAACATTTGTACAATGGATCTATATTCTAAATGAGTCACAATTATTTCATCGATTGAGTGCAAACAAATTGTTAGTATTTTTCTGGTGATGTACTTAACTTACTATTACAGAATAACAAAGACGTTTTTTCCCTAAAAGACGCTACTGCATAAAACTGCTACGCATGGCAAGACATTTATTCCTGTACAAAGTACAAAGAAAAGCAGGTTTTTGTCACCTGATCTAATATATCTAGCTATCAGAATAACGAAAGTATTATCAAAATGTTGTGTTTATTTTGTTTTGAATAAACTGCTATCATTTTCAAGATGGCGCCGGTGTATGGCGACACGTTGTGGCGATGCGTGATTGTATGTGTGATTTCACTTGCTGTTTTAGCGGCTAGTACAGCTACCATGCACAGGTATGAGCGTGAACATTTGCTGAATATTCTGGATTCAATGCATAAGGACTATCGACCTAACTTTGCCTCTGAGAACGTTTTTCCCGTGATCAATTCTACTCGACCTACTTCTGAAATCCACCACGCCACGCTTCATCGCGCTCGCAAACGGGGCAGACGAGGCGGGGCACTGTGCAGATTTCGTCGGCGCGGCTCTAGACCACCACTTCCTGCTATTGTTCTCGCTAACGTGCGCTCGCTCAAGAACAAAACAGACGAACTGTTCCACCTATTGTCTTTCAAACGTGAATTCAAGGACTCTTCCTTTTTGTGCTTCACTGAGACATGGCTTGACCAACTGACACCTGACGCTGCCGTTACCCCACCGGGCCACACTTTGCTTAGAGCCGACAGATCAAGCGAACTGTCGGGCAAAGAAAGGGGTGGTGGAATATGCTTCCTTGTCAATCATCGGTGGTGCAATGACTCAACTATTGTGTCCTCTTCCTGTTCTCCTGAACTTGAATCACTCACAGTTAACTGCAAACCGTTCTACTCGCCGAGGGAATTCTGCAGTGTTGTTTTAATGGGTGTTTACATTCCGCCCGACGCGAATGCAACCAGTGCAATTAACCAGTTGACTACCCGCGTGTTGGCAGCAGAAACAACGTACCCTGATAGTGTCATCATCATCCTGGGTGACTTCAATCACACTAATCTGAAGAAAGTTCTACCCCGATACAAACAGCATGTTAATTGCTCCACTCGTAACAATAAAACTCTAGACCACTGCTACACCATCTTCAAGGACGCTTACCGGGCGACCACCAGGGCTCCGTTGGGTGAGTCAGATCACGCTACAGTCGTATTGATTCCTACATACCGTCAGAAGTTAAAAACAATAAAACCGACCACCAAGACAGTGAGAAAGCGGACTGCTGACTCAACGATTGCTTTGAAAGCTTGCCTTGACAGCACGGACTGGCAAATGTTTAAAGATTCCTGCCACGACCTCGACGCGTACACTGACACAGTTACTGCCTACATCAGCTGGTGTGAAGAAACCTGCTACGAAAGTAAGTTAGTTACAGTATATGGCAACGACAAACCATGGTTTACCAGGGACATTAAACAGAAGCTAGCCATGAAAAACTCAGCGTTCATTAGCGACAACAGGGAAGAATTTCGGAGAGCCAAGTACGCAGTGCGCAAGGCGATTAGTTCGGCCAAGTACAAATACAAACGCAAACTTGAAAACCAATTTGCTTCCAACAACACCAGATCTGTATGGCAAGGGTTACGTCAAATTACACAGTATAAACCAAGCGCTTCAGCCATTTACAACGCCGATCCGTCCTTCCCCGACCAACTAAACGACTTCTACAGCAGATTTGACAAGTTAAACACATCGCCGGAACAGCGCCCCCTACCCACAGACACTCCGCTGTCGCCGCCTTTCACCGTTAACGTTGCTGACGTGCGGACATTGTTCAAGCGACTGAGTACGCGCAAGGCTTCGGGTCCTGATAACATCTCATCATATACATTCAAGAATTGTGCCGATCAGCTTGCTCCAGTATTCGCTGACATCTACAATTCATCTTTACAACAGTGCATAGTTCCAACGTGTTTTAAAACTTCTGTGATTATACCTATTCCCAAGAAGGCTAAAGTCTCTACCATGAACGATTACCGTCCAGTGGCACTTACCTCAGTTGCGATGAAAGTTTTCGAACATATTATGCTCCGTTATCTGAAATCTTCCACGGCCGGTCTATTGGATCCTCACCAGTTTGCTTATCAAACTAACAGATCTGTGGACGATGCAGTTGCCTTAGGTTTACATTATGTTATGAATCACCTGGAACAACCGAGCACTTATGCGAGGATTCTTTTCATGGACTTTAGCTCGGCCTTTAACACCATAATTCCTGTGAAGTTGTTTGATAAACTTGTATCTCTGAATGTGCATCCTGCCATATGTCACTGGACTCTCAAATTTCTTCTTCACAGGCCTCAATCTGTCAAGGTCAAAAACTCTCTCTCCAAACCTGTTATTCTTAACACTGGTGCCCCACAAGGCTGCGTGCTTTCTCCTTTCCTTTTCACTCTCTTTACAAACGACTGTGTATCTGGTAACCAATCTGTTCGCGTGGTTAAGTTCTCGGATGACACCACTGTAATTGGCTGTGTCAACAATGCTAACGAGTCTGTGTATAGAGAGGAAGTTCAAAGACTGGTCGGCTGGTGTAAGAACAACAACCTGGTACTAAACATATCCAAAACGAAGGAAATGATCATTGATTTTCGCAAAAAGAAAACACCCATCCACCCCCTTGTCATTGACGGTACTGAAGTTTTACAAGCCGACTCTGTAACATTTTTGGGTTCGACTATTTCTAAAGATCTTTCCTGGTGTAATAACACGATTGGCATCATTAAAAAAGCACAAAAACGCATGTACTTCCTTAGACACCTCAAACGATTCGGCTTATCTCAAGCAATATTAACACGTTTCTACCGCGCAGTTATTGAAAGTGTCTTGTCATTTTCTATCACTGTCTGGTTTGGTCGCGCCAGCCAAGATGAAATTAATCAAATTGAATCAGTCGTCAAGTACGCCTCTAAACTAATCGGGTTAAATATGCCGTCCATCAGATCTCTTTATCTATCTCGCAGTTTGCGCAAATCCAAGCGCATTGTACAAGACGAATATCATCCAGCCAACCATCTCTTTGAACTCCTTCCCTCCGGTAAGCGCTACCGTAGCATAAAAACTAAAACGACGCGATTTAACAATAGTTTCTATCCTCAAGCGCTGAGATTTTTAAACGGAGAGCCATCATAAATGTCTTGCCTCTGGTAGGTAGATGCAATGTCGCCTTTTTAATTTTTTATTTATTTATTTATTTATTTTTTTTTTTTTAATCTTTATTTATTTATTTTTTTTTAATCTTGCAACCTATTATATTACTCTCGCTTGTTTTCAACTGTTTTTAGTATTACGATTGTGATATGTAATGTTTAGTTCCGTGTGTGATTGGGTGCATGAGTGTATGTTTGTGCTAACGCCACAACACTACAAATTCCTTGTACTTGCTACTTGGTAATAAAACGTATCTTATCTTATCTTATCTTATCTTATCTTATTATATGTCAAATAATTGTACTAGATTCTGACAGTAAACGTTGTCTTCCTTACATTACACTATTGAGTATTGTTGTTCTAAAGTTGAATTTAGTTCTCTATCTCCCTATCTCTTTCGTTGTCTCCCTCCCCATCACACATCGCGCACGCACGCACGCACGCACGCACGCACGCACGCACGCACACCCTCCCTCCCTTCTCCCTCAGGGAATATTCGGAAAATGTACTGTTATGTATTATTTTCAGAATGGCTACTTACCCAGACAGCACTAGTATTCCAAATCTAATAGGCTCACACTGTTACTAGTTGGGCACAGTTTTGTGCGTCGTATGCAACAGCAAGTGTGCCCTGGTGATGCAGCACAACGCTATTACTGTCCCGACCTCCTCCTTTCACATATGTTTGAGACAGTTGTCTTCCTAGGTAAGGGGGACTTACTTTGGATGGTTGTGTAGCTGACGAACTGGTAGAAGGTGACATTGTGACATTTGCTGGCAAATTAACCACAATACCATCTGTCTTACAGGTAGTGATTTTCCATATTCTAACACGAATACCAAAATCCAGCGGCCGTTTTGTAGTTCCAGGCAATTTTGAACCAACTCGGCATGCTGTCAGCGACACATCTAAGCAATTTCGATAATATACATTTCTGGCCACACTGTAAATTGTTTGACACGAAGAACTTTGCCAGATATGGAGTGCACATGAGTGCCATTTGCATGAAGAGGTATGTGAATAGCATGAGGAAAGCAGGTTTTCATGCAATGTCAGAAGCAGGTTTAGTTGCTTTCGTCATGCTACAGCTGCAGCATATGCACTGTCTTTCACAAACTTTTTCGTCTTTTATAATTATATATATATATATATATATATATCTTCAAAATGTTGTTTTCTAAAATCATCAAAATAAGAAATAGCCACTATTTATTAGTTATTTTTTTTAAATACAGCTATGTATTATATAGCACAGTATTTGGCATATCACAACTTCAGTTTACATCATTTCTGCCTAGATCATTTGTTCGTATTATATTGATGAGGAACACATTTGATGCCACTGCATACACAACTTAAATTCCATGTAATACACCATCCATGGTAAGTCTTTATCTTCCTTGGCGGATGACATTTTCAATCATATATGACAGCTTGAAATTGCTAAATTTAAAAGTTATTTAAAACAAATACTGTACTGTTTTAAACGTTACTTACTGCTTTATTTAGAAATTGCCATTCTCTTTTTTTTTCTCTTTTAACTTCTAAAAATTCTGATTCATCTACTACAAATTACCGTTCTTGTAAAAACGTTACTTTCAAAATCCTGAATCATCTATGCATGAGACTGCGCCTAATTAAAAACTAATATGGGCCTACACCAATGACTGGAATCGACATTGGCATGGGTCGACTCTTCTTCGACAGCTGGAAACTGCAAGTGGCTGGACGATAGTAACTACACAGTTTGATCCACTGGTAATTACATACAATGGGGCCGCGGTAGCGAATCCTCTTGCTGCCGTTTCAAAACTTGGGCAATTCCATTCACTCCAAATTGCCTTAGTTCACTTAACTGTATAAATGAGTACCTGACTATACACAGTGGTGGATGTGAACGAGTAATATTCACACAGTAATTGCTGCATGACTGAGTTCTTCCTAAAGAAGTTTAGTTGGTGTATAAATAAACAGCTCTACCAGGGGGTGAAGTGTAAAGCGCTTTGAGCGGTCCTACGGACTGGATGCCGCGCTATGAAAGAAACTTACAATGAGATGGTGCTTACTTTATGAACAATTCTACATTGCCTTGGAATTACAAACTGCTATGTTGCTTTATCTGCAGGACTTTACAAACATTGCTGCAACTGCCTTGAAATTACCAAATAATTGCTATTCTGTATATCTGCAGGAATTTATGAACATTGTTACACTGCACTTGCATGGATTTGTGAACATTTATACGCTGTACCTGCATGAACACAATTATGGACTTATGAACATTATCTTCCATGAAATTATGATTTTTGCTGCACGGCTGAAATTGTCTTAATAATTATGCAGTTACATTATGTTTCATCCATTAATTCCCCATCTATTTACCTGTTATGACATACTAGTTACAATAACTTTCCATAATACAAGGTCAATACAAGGTCACACTGTATTCAAGTCGATGTATTGACAATTTTCATCCCCCAGAAGTTTAACTGATCCAGTATATAATAAATTACAGCTAAATTATTTCATTAATCTTGGTATATAGGTCAAATGTTAAATGTATGTCAACTAATTTGGTTATGCCAAAATAAGTAAACACTAGGCCACATAGTATTCAAGTTAAAATTTGACCATTTCCATCCGCCAAAAGTTTAATAGGCCTATTACCAAATTACTTACAGCTAAACTATGCCAGTAATCCATGTATATAAGTCAAATGTGTCTCTGTCTGTCCCTGTCTCACTCACTCTTTCATGCTCTCCCTATCTTTCTGACTCGCCATGTATACGATATATTAGGTTTTTGGACATGGCTTCTCTTGGTAAAAGCTGTGCAACGACATCAATATGGAAACCTGATGCACAGTTTCTTCTAACACTTAATTGCATGCTAATGTCACTTCACAAATGTTGGATCAGAAATTTGAAGACTGGTTATGTGATTTTATACCAATATTTAAGATGAAGATAAGGATAGATGACAGTCAATTTATGTTTTTAATTTGTTTCATATAAGCAGCTTTAGAAATCATGAATGGCACAGATGGCTGTACCCCATGGGTAAATCATTTTTATTAGATGTGACATCAGCATTCAACCCACGAAGAATCATACATGGAACAGCCCAATGCCCAATGCATGTAAGAAAACTGGGTGGTATAAATGTGAACAAACTAGAACAAGAATCGTAAAATTTTAACTAAAATTTATTTAAATAAAAGTACATGTATCATGTATATTCCTGTTTTGTCAAATACACTCACCTGTTTTGTCAAATACACTGAGTAGTGGTCAGACACTTGCGTCACTAGCAAGGAAATGGTAACCATACCGTCACTCCCCAGCATCACAAGTGTGCAAACCAACCAATTCTCCTAAGTAATAACATTAGTGTACTAAAGCCCCTATACAGCTAAGATAATTGTGTACCATAAGCTAAAGATAATATTATGATTCCAAACTGGCACACTAGGTGTCAGTACAGCTAACCAATTAAGTCAACACATATGCTATCTTAGATATGTATTGGCAAGAGATCCATATGGTAGCACCCTCACTGATGTTTAAGCAGTACTAACTTCGATAACCTCTTTCTAATATTTCGCTTTGCAACGCATCTGTGTGTTGCTTCCCAAGATGACACATCGTGATCTTTGTATAACACTGGGAACAACATTTGATTACAGAAAACATGGTTGCTGAGACAGGTTGAATCAATGATTCAAATACACTCACTTCTGCACACACCTGCAAGACTGCTGTTGAAATGGCACTGGGCTGACCTGGATCCTGGGGAAGATTGCACAATTTGATCAGTCCTATTGATAAAACTATCCTCAAAATGCGCTGAACAAATGTTGCCAAATTTGGTTGGCTTGAAACCTTCACGCCACAAATTAACCAACCATCTGCGGTGTTGTTCAGGTGCTGTGGTCACATCGGGAAGCCTGAAAGGACATAGAGGAATACAATATGAAATGAAAACGAACTGTTAACTGAAAATGAAGGATGAATTGTGATTTGTGACTGTGTTGTAGGATGTCGACCCTATTCATAGTAGGTCACATTTACGTAAGGTGTGTAGCCAAACACATAGAAATATTAATAGTTAAATTATATAATTAATTCAGCATCATGCTATCGAGAATTTAGAATTATTAATTCATTATAGTATAACATACAATTGTCAATCATCACCTATAGTAGACTGGGCTTAGTCCTCAGGCTCAGTTTTGAGCGATAGAATGCGCTATTGGGTATTGCCATGCATTAAAGGGCAAAAAAAGTGTGTGAATAAGCAAATCAACACAACATGTTCTTGCAATACAAAATGTATATTAATATAGTCAGACTGATAAATGGCATCACAAACACTGATTCTTAAACGTAATAGTAGCGTAGCCTAGGCTACCTAGGCCAGGCCACTACTAACTAGTCTAGGGCAGGCCGTAGCCAAAAATGTAAACACTGCCCATCACAAAATGCAACATAAAATACAATGTACGAAAAGTCAGAACATACTTACGCATGGAATGAGATTCCATGGTCCTTAGGTTTTGCAGATCATCGATTTGAGCACCCGAATGCACAACAGCATGTAATTTTCTCCGGTTATTCGGTTCAAACACACACGCGCACACACACACACACACACACACACACACACACACACACACACACACACACACACACACACACACACACACACACACACACACACACACACACACACACACACACACACACACACACACACACACACACACACACACACACACACACACACACACACACACACACACACACACACACACACACACACACACACACACATTAATCTATGGGTATGCAGCGTTTAGCTGATCTATCCAAGATGGCGGTTTTGGACTTCCGCAGGCGTCACCTGGCGCCATACAAATGAATACGGCGTGCGCCATCCAGTTATATATAGATCAGTGATGTAGACACACGCAGGCTAACATTGCACTCAAGCTAACTACTGTGAACGTGTGGACATGTTTTGTTTAAAGGGAATGTGCAACAAGTTTCAATGGTTAATTTGGCCCGTGTTCTCGAAAAACAGGAATTCGTAACTCACGTTTTCGTAAACGTGGCGGCGAAACTGTCCCGGGTGGTTCACTCACAGAATATCTGCGTAAATATTATCGGATGTGCTAAATACTGAACGGGCCTACTGAAGTATTACATAATCCACGTTGAATCTCAGCCAATACTGGCAGCTTGCATTATAATCTTAAATTCGTCAAGTTATATCATTATTAGATATTTTGTGAGTGACTGCCCAGCAGGCAGCTTTGCCCCCATATTTATGGAAAACGAGAGTTACGAATTCGTAAGTCTTTCGAGAATACGGGCCCTGCGGCTGCTTATATGCAACTAGGCGGGGATTTCGTATAATTTAAATGTCCAAATACTCAGATTGTTCCATCTGAAAGTACATCTAAATTTAAAATGTTATACTTCATGCTTTGAATTTTATTGCTGCAGTATATTTAACGTTATACATTGCGTAAAACTGGAATTTGACGGATCAACAAATCATTCGTTGAAAACGGTTCATTTCACCTTCAACGGCGAAGATTAATTGCCGGTCGGTCTTTAATTGTATAACTATAGTGCCGGAAGTCTCATCAGCCATTATAAACATCAACACACGAACTCATGCAAGCACGCACGCACGCCGCACGCGTGTACACGCGTGCGTGTTGGTTTTCAGAAGATTCAAAATGCCTGTTATTGAAAAAGCAGTTAAAAATTTTAACATTGTTACCAATGGGAAATAAATATTGATCGGTCCCCGCCTATAAACCTTAGCGCTACGCGTCTCACTGAACGCGCGTGTCATTGTCCAATACTTCACGTATCTCAAGAATTACGTAATCGGAGTGGCCGTTTATTTCGAAGCAGACGGATTTAGAAGATAATTACATAACAATGAAATAGTGTTATTTGACGAAGAACATTGCACAATGACAGACGTTAAAACGATGTATGATTATTTAATGGTCGCGATACTTATCCTAGCCGTGAAAGGTAATGTAACATTTATCTTTGAAGTGTTTTGGTGCGTATACTGGTTGGTGTGGTGTTGGCCTTTCATAATGTAATATGCTGTTTTCATTAAAAAAATCTTAAGACAGGATTGCGCATGGAATCAGTATTCGGTTTGACTGATCTTGTCTCCAAATATACCTATTTGGTGTGGTTTTTGCTTTACGTGATATATGTAGTCATCGTGACATCGGTGCAGTTTCTGCTCCACGCCATTTTTTTCTTGATTTTGCACTCGATATATGAAATCACTGATACAATGGTAGTTGTTTCGAATATCGATCCCATGCGCAAACGTGTCGTCAGATTTTTTTGTAAACCGCATATTATATTACGTAAGGCAAAAACCGCACTGACCTTAGACCCCCACGTGTCTGTGGCAAATATTACGGTAAAAGACATCGTATACATAATACGGAACAAGTGTTGTCAATGTAAAGACTGAAGTATTAGCAGCCGGCTAATATTAACCCATCCGTAAGTAGAACGACACAGTTGTCGTCCCGTCCCCTCCAGAGTCGGCCTGGGTTGAACAATGCTAGCATCTGTCATTTATTAACTACTTTTCAATAACGTCTCGGTTCCACTATGAAGCACTATCATCTTTACTTTGTTTGAGATGCCTGTACTGGTAACAGCCCAGCTACAGGCTACATGGTGTAGTTTTGATTGTTTCTGACCGTGATTTAACGCGAATTTTGACCGTGATTGAACGCGAACTTATTACATACATTTGTAGAATGTTTTGCTTAACTGTACTTTTTGTTATGACCGTATTTTCTTTGATTAAATCAACAAACCAAAATTGTAACAACTAACAATATTAAATTAAATCCTAAATAACCCAGCCTAATGAGTTCTTTTGAAAACAAAAACAGCCTTATTCAAGGCTACCGTAGCAATCAAATAAAGACTAAATTCTGTGATGGCGCCGTGCAAACGGCAGGTAAAGGCCACCATGGTAGGAGGACAGTAGATGATAAAGTGGGGGAAGACGACCAGAGAGATGCTACGGAGAACTCACCTCAGCCTGACAGGAGGCTGAGAGGAGGTAAGATGACAGGACGTAAGGAGACAGGACAAAAGGAGACGGGAAGGAAAGAACCGGGAGGGACGACAACTGGAGCGAAGGAGAGGGGAGTGTGGGAGTGGGGGAGTGGAGGAGATGGGAGTGAGGGAGACGGGAGGGAAGGTGTCTGGAGGGAAGGCGACGGGAGCGCCAGTTAGCCAGGAGACGGGAGGGAAAGGTGACAGGTTGATGGTGAGAGAGAGAGAGAGAGAGAGAGAGAGAGAGAGAGAGAGAGAGAGAGAGAGAGAGAGAGAGAGAGAGAGAGAGAGAGAGAGAGAGAGAGAGAGAGAGAGAGGTGACAAGGCTGCAGGACAGAATGTGATGGAAGGGATCCAACGGAAGAGCTATTCCGAGCCAGTGATAAAGAGGGTGAGGAAGAGAGTGAGGGTGTTTGTGGGGACTCGATAGTGAGGAAGACCGACAGAGTCTTAAAAAAGGGAGATGACGTGGTGGTCTGCTTGCCGGGGGCCAAAATAGAGGCGATAACTGAGAGGGTAGAAAACATTGTGGGTTCGGGCAAAGGTGGATCTGTTTTAGTACAAGTAGGGACAAATAACGTAGAGAGGGATGGTACAACTGTCATAGTTAGGAAATACAGGCAGTTGGTCAGAACACTAAAGCAGACGAGGGTTGAGCAGGTAATACTGTCAGGGATTTTACCAGTAATATGAAGGAGGGGTCAGAGATATAGGGGTCACATAATTGCTGGGGGATGGCTAGTCCAGAAGCTATGTAGGGAAGAGGAAGTTGGATTTGTGGGAACGTTTTGTTGGGATGGTTGATATGTACATGAAGAATGGGCTTCATCTAATTGGAAAGGGGCAGCAGTATTTGCAGATGAACTCTCAGCAGCAGTAGATGGTGGCATGGGTAGTATAACACATATTTTTGGTAGTAAACATTGTTTAAACTAGAAGCGTAGGGGAGTTACTTAGGCCTCAGGCAAAACAAGAGGCCACTAGTACAGATACACCAATAACAAAATCTCCGGAAAACATCTCTGAAACAGGTTATAACTGCGTGTATTTAAATGCAAGGAGCACAGTAAATAAGAAAAACGAATTAAACATTATTGTAGAAGATATTGACCCTCACATAATTGGTATAACCGAATAATGGGCCAACATAGGCATATCAGATGCTGAATTATGACTGACATGATACGTAATATTTAGGAGAGATCGAATAGGAAGAAGGGGGGGAGTTATTTTATATGTTAAAGAATCTATGAAGAAGGGGAGGGGGAGTTATTTTATATGTTAAAGAATCTATTCAGGCTTATGAAATAAAACTAGAAAGGGAAGCGATGAAGCTGTTTGTTGCAAAATAGTTTCCTGAAATTTAAAATTAACTATTGGATTAGTTTACCGAAGTCCAAATATAAACGAAGAGGATAACACAAAAATACAAAACGCTATAAAGGAAGTTAGTAAAGGGGAATGTATCATAATGGGAGATTTTAACCATGGACACATACAATGAAAATATCTAGAGAGTACAGGGGGTTAGGACCAAAATTTCTATTTTTATTCAGGATAGTTTCCTTAGTCAGCACGTTATAGAACCAACCAGGGGAGATACTAGATATTAGATACAGCTTTGTCATCACAAAAAGAATTAGTGGACAATGTCAAATGTAAAAGTGCTTGAACAATTGGGTAACAATGATCATAATCAAATACAGTTTGACATCAATGTAAAATCAGAAAGTAAAAATAAAGAAACGTACAGGAGAAAGGTAACTATAAAATATTTAAAAAATACTTAGCAAAGCTAGATTGGAATAACATGCGGATGAATGAGACCGCAATTGAATGTTGGAATATGAGAAAATATGAAATTAAGAGTATCATCGATAAATTTGTTCCCTTAAAAAAACAAGGAAAACGGTCTAGAAAGAAACATTTTTCAAAAGAAGCTATTAGAAAAATAGTGTTCAAGCAAACTACATGGAGGGTTTATAGGCGTACCAGAAAGGATGAAGACTATACAAATTACAGAGGCACTTAATGCAGCTGAAATTAGACAATCTAAAAGAAGTTATGAGCAAAAACTAGCATGTAGCATAAAAAATGGCAGCAAGAGTTTTTATGCATATGTCAAGAGTAAACAAAACGTACAAGACAAGGTTGGACCTCTAGAAGACAGTGCTGGAAATATAATATCACAGGGGTTTTTAATGGCGGAAGACCTAAATGGTTACATCAGTTCAGTGTTTACCAAAGAAGATATTAGTTCATTACCAGTTCCAAATGCTAACTTTCAGGGGGCTAAATCTGACTATTTAGGACCGTTAGTTGTAACTCCAGAAATGGTAGCTAAGAAAATAAAGGCAATGCAAGATAATAAATCACCGGGAGCAGATGCAATTCTTCCAAAACTACTAATGGAAACAGTAGAACAAATCACTAAATACCACTTGCAAGAGTGTTCAATTTGTCAATTTAAAAGAGGGAGTTGTTCCTTTTGAATGGAAAGAAGCAAACATCATACCATTATTTAAAAACGGTTCGTGAAATAAGTCAGATAATTACAGACAAATGAGCTGAAGTCAGTAATTTGTAAATTATTAGATAGGTTAATTAAAGACCATGCGGTGGACTTCCTTGTTAAGCATAAATTATTAAATTAATCTCAACATGGATTCCTAAAAGAGAGGTCATGCTTAACAAATATGTTATGTTTTGAAAGAAATCACTAAGTGGATAGACGAGGGATCGCTAGTAGATATTATATACTTAGATTTTCAGAAAGCTTTTGACAAAGTGCCACATCAAAGATTACTACTTAAATAAAAATCCCATTGTATCGGGGATGGCATAATTGACTGGATAGAACATTGGCTGACTGACAGAAGACAGCCTGTTGTAGTAGATGGAGATGTTTCAAACTGGAAATCAGTCATGAGTGGGGTACCACAAGGATCAGTATTAAGACCTTTATTATTCATAATATATATCAATGATTTGAATGATAATATAACAAGCAACATACTGAGATTTGCGGATGACCCAAAAGTGTTTTAAAATGTTAACAATGATGGTGATAGTCTAACATATCGCATGCATGCAAGCATGCACACATGCATGCAAGTTTTAGTACAAGTAGGGACAAATAACGTAGAGAGGGATGGTACAACTGCCATAGTTAGGAAATACAGGCAGTTGGTCAGAACACTAAAGCAGACGAGGGTTTAGCAGGTAATACTGTCAGGGATTTTACCAGTAATAGCATATAACTAATTCCTATTATTAGTCTATCGGGAGTATTTGGTCAATATCGCAAGTTCTCCAGGTACGTACCTTCACAATTTGCAAACTCTGTCACTGCGTCTCTTAATATGTAAACATGGTTGCTAAGGCGAAACTTGACGGAGGGCTATTGCAACCGAGACAACTACGAGCCCTCATTGATCATCATCTCGCACCAGTTATCAATGCAACGAGAATGATTCTGACAGTCAACAATGACGTAGCATCTGCAACACCCTTATCATATCAGTGAGACACAAATTGCCTCACTGATATTATAATTATTTGTATATTTTAGTTAATATTTTATTTTCTTGAATACTAATGCCTAGCATTATTACATTATCATTATTACCTTTGTATCCACAGAAACGACGGCAAGACGGAGACGAGGACATTGTAAGCCAACCAATACCTGTGCTGGACACTACACGTGTATTGGTAGAAATCAATTTTGCCACGATGGATTTAAAGGAGACGACTGCAAGGAGAGGGACTTCAATGCACCAAACGATCCATTCTGTCCACCCATAGGTCCATGTAAGAACGGTGGCACTTGCTGGAACAAGACATGTTGCTGTGTGCAAGGATACGAAGGTGCGATTTGTGAGAATGACGTAATGGAGTGTCTCAGTGCGCCATGTCAGAATGGAGGAGCGTGCCGAGATGACGTTGGGTCGTTCATGTGTGACTGTCTAGAAGGTAGGTTGTGTGTTGAATTATATAAACTAAAGATAATTACCTCTGGTAATTGTTTTGTAGGGAAAGTCGTTGGGACAGTTAATGGGGCGGTATTTATATTTTATTTGTCTGAGAAAAACATGCTTTTTGCAAAAATAAGGAAATAATTTTTTTTCCTAATAGGCATAACGCCATATTCCACCAGAATAACAAGTCATCAAAGTTACGACAGTGATACAGACAGACACCAATAACATAGCACCTGCAACATCCATATCAAATCAATGACAACATGTTGAGGGATCACTGTTAGGTAATCATATTTAAAGTAAGAGTTTATTGAATAATAAGGCGTTACATTATTATGAATGTTTTGGTCATTACTCAATATTGTACGTTTAGGTTTCTCTGGTGTCGACTGTGAACTGGGAAAGATTGCGATACCCATGGAAACGTCAGTGGAGCAGACCACTGAACCGACCACTGAACCGACCATTGAACCGAACAGACAACCAGGTTAGCCAACCGACTCCCGTTACGATCATAAGTACTGCTGGGGGTGTAATTGAAGCAAGGGATTCATTCTGCACCAGACGTTGTCTTCTCTGGTCAGCACTATCGCATCTTTGACCGTGACATTACGGCCATCGTTGACTCCTACAGCCGTGAGGGGGGTCTTCACCTTGGTATGCGCTTTGAGCCTGCCCTAGTGACCTACTAGTTTGGCCCACGTAGGTATGGTGACAGTCCAGACATGTTACTTCGCATATCATCCAGCACACGTTGTTCTTGGGGATTTTGTCCCTGGAGTTCACCACTATTGATCGCATAGTGTTGTATGCCTTGTGATAATTAAGTCCCCACTCAGTATTCCCGAAAGACTGTGGTCAGGTTTTCTGATACGTTACCGCGTATGGTAAAGGTATGTTCTTTGTCTTTCTGGATTGCCTTTCTGCACTGGGTGTCTAAAGAGGCAGGCACGCTTGTCCCTTTACGCGGAAGCGGGTGACGTATCAGGGTGGTCTGTGTTAGGGACTGAACACGCCTGTCCACTTCTGTCATCCGCACCCGTCGTATCTATACGTAGTCGTTGTCTGTGTTAACACAACGGACGACGACGACGTACGACGGATGACGGAAGCGGACATATGTGATCATCGCTTTAAAACAACGAGCGGTGGATACGTGTGACACGTGTGCTCGTCGTGTGCTTGTTATAGTCGATTGTTTGATGATGTTTAACATACACTCTGGGTAATTGTTTGCCCTATGTGCTGCTTTGACGTGTGCTGCTTTAGTGGCTTTGTCGTCGTCATTGGTCACTAGCTGATCCGTACACACTGCCCATTTTTCTTCTCCCTATTCGTTTTTGACTGGTAGTTGTTCTCCTTCTATGCTGCGAAGTACCAAATTCTCAGGTTTTCTTTCCAATGGTCGTAATTACCCAGTGTTATTCTCTTAATGAAATATGGCAGTACTTCTTCTTCCTTAACCCGTACTTATATCTGAGCCAGATATTAGTATTTGTCTTATTGGCTTAGTATCCCATACATGGATTATTGTTGCTAGGGCAGTTTTCTTCTGGAGGCTTGGTCCTGAATGCTCTGACCATTCCAGTGGTCAGAAGAGCCAAACTCCCCACCAGTGGCGCCACTGTTACGTTATTCCAGTGCACAGTTTTAATGACGTAACAAGTCGTAAATAGCAATGACGTTACCCAGTCAACCATTCTTCATATCACTCCGTAACTGTTCATTTTGAATTTATAATCAAATTGTGGCAATGACATGGCAGTGGTGATATGCTGAGTGTCGTGGATTGTGCAAAAACGCACACAATATAGCATACCCGGAATAACCTGTGGCGCCTCTGGTGCATAATATAACACTAACATAAAGATGAAATCGTGTGAAATTTTCGACGGAAGTACAATACAATTCCCCATCAGTGGCGCCACTAACAATTTCACCGCTGCTACAACTTACATTTGATCTACCCGTTCTGCACATCTTTATTTCATTTGGAAAAGTCCTGGAAAAGTCCTAGACAACAATGACGTTGCCCAGCCAACCATTCCTTCGTATCACTCCTTAAGTGTCCTTTTTGAATGTATAATCAAATTGTGGCAGATATGCTGGGTGGCGCCATTGTTGGGGAGTGTGAGGTACAACACATAATTGGCACGAATCCTTTGCCGTGCGATGAAACAATCGTGTATCTATGCCAACGCATGGTCAATCGTGTACCTATGACAACGCATGGTTCATCGTGTATCTGTGGCAACGCATGGTCAAACGAGTTCGAAGTTATTCAAACGTCAGATCAGCCGATTTTTGTGTTCCAATGCTAGATTTGTGATTACTGTTTAATATCGGTGATGCGTTATTGTAGGTACGCTGTAATACTTTCCGACTCTCTAATTTAAAGTACAAGTTGTATCTCCGTCGACGATCGATCCAGCGATGCATTCCGTTTATACACATGCGCCTTCTGGCGATCAAAACCACGACATTCCGGGTGGCGACTATTGGAGGACGAAGTCCAAATATATAACTTCCTTTTTAATAAAGGATCGTTTCCTTAAGATTACATTTTTTATTGACAGGAAAGTCGTTAAATAGCAAATGGTAAAAGGACAACTGGCAGGGAACAAAGTCTCAAAAGTTAAAAAAAAAACAGTTTTCCATGACAATGTTATTTTCTTTCGATGGTAAAAAGGGCAACATACTGGGTTCCAAAAGAGAATCTTCCCTAGTCAAAAAGGCACAATTTAAAAAAAAAAACAGCAATTGTTGTGGGACAACGTCACAAACGTGCGCACTTTAATGGTTCCTCGCACAACCGAAATATGCCAATTGTGATTAAGACAGAACAGAAGACGTACGTACGTAACATGTTGCAGGGTCGTTCAAATGCCCGAGGAACACCGGCCGCTACCAGAACCCGGCCGATTGTACGCAGTTCTTCCGTTGTGTCTGGAACAAGGTATATAGAAAGCAGTGTTCCCACGGACTGTACTTTGACCCGTCGCTTCAAGTGTGTAATTGGAAGACGCAAGTAGATCCGAAGTATCGCGCAAACTGCCGGGCTCCGTCTCACAGATAATATGTTGTTTGTTTGTTGGGGGAGTGGTGGTGATGCGTCGAGCGCCGTGACCTGATCGTGTGTTCTACGATGCCGGTGAACATTGTAATATCATTGGATTTGCGTTTATTGATTGAACATCTCCATAACGTTCAGTGGAACGATTCTAAATGTTGGCTAAAGCTGCTATAATTGTTGAAACGAGCGCTACCGATACATATGACTCGATCGAATTTGTTGCGACAGAGAGAATAATTCTACTTTTTGACTAGTATAAAACAAAATCCATACACATATAGAATGATATAAGTGTATATAGTATATAGTCAACTGAGACTCTCGCTAAGATATAGCATATGTCGCTAGCATGAGAGCCACTTTACGTTTAATATAGAAACAAAAATTATATTTGGAATCTAATTTAAAATTTGCTTGCCTGCCAAAACAGAATATAAGAAAAGAGATAATATGATGACAAAACAGGTGTGGCGCAGCAGCTACGCAACATATTTCAAGTGAAAAAAACGCATATCCATACATGTATGCCGACAAATATATTCTTATATAATTTGCAATGTCATACAAATGATATATACAAAGTTAATACTACTGCAATTTATGCATTTTGGAGGGTCACGCTTTTGAAAAAGTGTAATATTGGTTGTGCAATTTGCATACATAACAATTTGGAATATGGTAATATGTTTCGTATTTGTTGAATTAGTTTTGTTTTGCATAAATGAAGAACCCATGCAGACTATGTGTGCGAAATTTATGTTTAATTATATTCGGAGTGTCATTTAGGATATATACTAGATTTATTTGAATGCATCTCTTTGTATATACATAATTAGTTCTTGAAATTACAAAATTGTTTCTGTGTTTTGTATAATGGCTAGGAATTTCATAATGACAGATAAAGGACATGGCCTGAAAATACTCTGGCAAGTTGTTGTTCACAAACTTATAGAAACATTTCAAATGCTGTATTTTGTAAATACATGAAAGTTGTACTAAAGTTGCATTTGCGTTTATTGATTGCATACCTCCATAAAGTTCCGTGACATTGTTCTACATGTTGAATAACGCTGCTGCAGTTGTCCAAAATTAATGTGTACTCTTAACTGATGCGATGGCTCTGTTCACGTAATGTGTATCGAGTCGTCGGACATGCTCAAGCTGATATTATATGCGTTATATGAATGATATGCATATTTCTGGACTCAGTTGTATCCTTATCCATATGGCGTATGGTGCAATGTCGCCCGATATCGCTCAACTTTACGCACACACACAATGTTCTTGTGCCATGTGGTATTCATGGACTTCAGCGTATTCCAAGTAGATACGAAATGTGGCGATGGGTACGTATAGGCGTTGGAACCGGGGGCCTGGTGGGGCCCACCCAATAATCCGGGTGAGGAAGCTCGAGTGTACGTTGCCCCCAATATTTTCCCAATGTTTGCTAGAATACATGCGCGGATTTGGTGGCCCTCACCTGCTCCCGAGGTCACGGCTCGCGGATAAAGCGAGGTGTATTGACAAGGATAAGCATTCCTATTGCACTAGCCCATTAGACATATTGAGAGACAGTTCAGTTAAAAGTTAGTCAGAACGAGTATTTTAGAGTAACTTAGTCCCGTGCTCCAGCAGTGCCGTAATGTTAACGAGAGACAATACACTTATTCTGTTTGGTCAATGGCCTTTATTGGTACCCATACCCGACTAGTAGTTGCTGCTTTCGTTCTATAGCCCTTATTGAAACTTGGTGTGAATTGCGCTTGCTTCTAATCTGATGGAATTTGTATGTAGCGAATGTACATGGGCCATGTAAGGCTCACCATGCACTCTCTCAGCACCCATGGATGTAGCCCATCTGGGCCTGGTACTTTGTTGGGATTGATCTTCGCTAGTTCAACGACATTCTCTTCTGTAATAACTCATTCTTCGAGGGTATTCCGTGTCCTCGTCAACAAACACTGACTTGAAATTGCCACACAGGACGTGCTCTGCTAAGATGTCGTCATCTTTCCCAAGCTGGCTGGCTGACACTTTGACCCTCTGATTTGACCTCAGGTAGCCAACGAACTCCTTGTGCTCCCTCTTGAAATTATTGACCTGACTATGCTTGCTAGTCCCTTTCTAGCTCTGATCTCTGGTAGCTCTTGTAGAGTCTATCATTCTTCTTGACTGTCCTCCGCATTACCTTGATCAACCACGGAGTCTTGTTGCTCAAGGGCTTCACTTTCATGAGATGGACATTTCCTGTAACTGACTGCAAGATCTCATTCTTTAGTTCATTCCAGTTTCAGCATATCACTACTTCCACAACTTGATTAAAACTTTAAGTTGGACGGCTGACGAAGTGGTATAAAAGACTGGTCGATAGAGCAACGTCGTTGTTGCTTGTTATGTCATTGCACGTATGCACTTGAGTAACGTAGCATAGTTTCAAACAAAAACGAACGTTATTATGTTTGTAGACATTTTTTTAATACAAATACTATCCACAGTTTTAAGTAATTCAAATCGAGAGGTTTCTTGACGCAGGTTTGGAATTTATTAAATGAAATAAAGATGTGTAGAATCTGCACATAAAATGTAAATTGTGGCAGAGGTGATGTGATAAATTTTCAGGCATGCGCGGGGATTGGACGAGGTCATCGCCGTACAAAATGGCGTGTGCGATCACAACGGAATTACTGTTTACGATATGAAGTGGTCATCGGGTACAACATGGTAGAGGAACACTAGATTTGTTTTAAAACAGAATGACACACAAAGGCAACAATAGAGAAAAACACAGTCCCAACATTGAATTTGTTAAAATCATTAGTCGTGTGAAATGAATATAAAATGGTACTTTACGATCTGCACCCATCTATAATCTTCATCGATGGCTGGCGGAGACGCACAAAGCATTGAAAGCAGCCTACGGCTTGTCATATTATTTGTGCTATTCCACCCTAGTCTCGGTCGATTACTGGAGGATGCAGATCGCAAATGTACCAATTGACATAATAATCAAGAACACGTAAATAGTTGTATTTGCAGCAACTAAACCAAAAACATAAGTGTCTTCAACAAGACGATATCAAGTGCTGAGACACATACAACACAAATGAGACAACACAATTCACGATTTTCTTGACCAATGACATTCGGTGTTTACTCGAGGATTAGACTGCGTTGTGGTCATTACGGAAACGTTTCGTGACAAATTAATTATATATTATACACAGCAAACAACACAATCAGACGTGATGTGTATACGGTACTAATCGCAAATGTAAGACAACTATCCTATAATAAATACTGCTTTAAACTGATGAAAGAAATTCCTGCGTGAAGGATTCACCGGCGTCATCACCAGCGTCAGCATGCCGACACGTGCGGGAGTAGAAAGAACCACAGTTCCGTTCTTTCTGTCGCTTCAGTCCCTTCAAGGTATCCGACTGTATCTGTAGTGAGCTGATTCTTAGCTTGTCTGTCTGTGTTGTTATTTGTCCAGATCATTATTGTACATGTGTTCAGACACGAATTAAAGTTACGAAAATAACCTATATTGTGAATGGATCCCGCATAACCTGCTGATTATGTATACACTTTATATGGTTGACTGTCTGTGCAAAACGGAATGTTGTGGTTTCACAATTTCAGAATTCCTTCTTTGCCCAAGGAAATAGCCGTTGACAGTTTCGACTTCATTTGCTCTAGTTCCTTGTAGTGAGGCAAATGTAACATGTTGAAGCAGGTGCTTGCTGTCGGCAGACGGCCTCCTGCGTATCAAAAAGAGACCCCGTTACTGTGCTTCTGCGTCATGTAGTGTGTGAAAAGTAATATTCCTAAAAGTATATTAAACGATAATGTTCTTGTCTGATCATTGCGGCTACCAGTGGTGGGCGCTATATTGTAAAACAGTATATATTGCAAATACTATATGTTTAAGTACGTTCTTCTATGTTAGATATTATAAATGTTTTTATTGTAAGCGTACTTTTAGGTAAACTGTTGAAAAAATAACCAAACATCATTATACTTTTGGAAGTGGTGCAAAATACTGCGATATTAAAAATTCAATAATCCAATACTTCAACACGGAATACTCCGAATATTGCGTTCGTCCCTGGCGATTACAGAACACATAATATGTATTTCGTAGCCGTTATTATATTTTGAGGCATAAATTGTCATAAAATATATATATATATATATATATATATATATATATATATATATATATATATATATATATATATATATATATATATATATATATATATATATATATATATATATATATATATATATATATATCAATATACCTGTCCCATATTCTTCTTCGAGATGAACTTTCATCGACCAGGTACGACTGTATTTGGCACGAACTGGAATTTGTCGACTTCCCGTGATGAACTGAATGAAATCTGACCGTTGGCTCTTCAATTTGAAAACAAATCGTTCATAAATAGCAAATTGGTACATTGTTACGACATATTTCATTACCTTAAAATTTGCGACGGAGCATAGTTCCCATTTATGAATGAGTGAATGTTCTACTTGCATGATACAATAATATGAAAAGTGAGTTAATCACTGGACATATGACAAGGACAACACAGTTTTGCATAATTTATACAATAGGGCGAGAGAATAATATAACGTGAGTGTGATTTAGCCCGTTAATATAGCATTTAAACAGTTGCTATTATTACAATGTAATACTAAACAAATAAAAACGCTTCTATTGCGCTAGAATCCTCGGAAAACCCAAACTCAGGAGCGCACCAAAAAAGGTTAGACAGAGTCTATTCGATTTAACAATTCCAGTCGTATACAGTTGGGTCTGTACGCTGAGAAGCTTTTAAACAGTTGTTTTTGTTTTTGAGTTGACGGGAAGTTACTATATTTCCCCCTGACTTAACGTTAATAGGGAGCGAGTGCCAGAGTCGGCGACTGAGAAAGGTCTAGTTCCGACGTTTGTTGTGAGCTGTGATTTAAGATTAGATAACAAATCAAATATTATTTCGCTGATGTTATGTATTGTAATATGTACATTCCAATGATAGATTACGGAACAAGTGATTGAATCCATTAGTGTTGTATAATTAGACGAGGATTACTAAGAATTATATTAGATGTGAGATAAGGCAATCTTGTAAGGTAAGTAAAAATACATTGAAAATACAAAAAAAACTCAAGTTGACAATATAGTTTGACTCTATTATGAATACTAGGTAAATATTAATATTGAGACAATGAAGGTACATGAGAAATATAATATTGGTATAGCACATGGGTATTCATGTAATACTTTAAACTGGGCATTAAAGCTTGCAACAAATTGATATATAATACACAATGAGTGTGAACACTAGTGTTATTAAGAATGACATGACATACGATGTAAAGTTACCGACTATAGGTATAGGCATTGACGCACGCACAGCCTGTTGGTGCAATAATACTCTAAAACAATATCCACAAATTAGTATTGACAAGGATGTAATATCTAAGGATATTTAGCACCGTAGCCGGTTATATGTTTAAATTATATTTATTATAATGTTTAGCCCACGACAGGTTATCGAATACTTTAAATGGTCTACCATAGATTAAATGCTATCAGCGTGAACATGTCTTAAAACAAAATGTACAAATATATCAGAAGGTCGAATTACACATAGATGAAAAATGCCTGTGGTTTTCTTGTCCACTTGCCGTGTGGGTGTTTTGTCTTGGGTGGTATTCTTCTTAAATCTATGAATTTTATTATTTCTTGACCATACATATTTTATTGCCGCAGCGACATGGCCTAGGTCTAAGCTTTATACCGTTGTCATGCTTCACGGAAATTGGACATGGAATTATCTACCAACTAACAGGCATTGTATTGACCACACTCTGGGGATGGACAGGCGCTCAAACATGTAAAACATTTACTTTCTAATATATAATGTATCCGCTTTCTTTGATATAAAATATTTGATGCAATCGATTACTAGACCATCAAAATATTTATTAGTACCTCGTCATATTCCTCGAGTATTGTCCATAGCCAGCATACGATGTCTTTCTTTTCTTTCGTGAACCCTTGGTATTCTGTGCGCCGTTTCAGGAGATCAACATCGATTCCTTCGTCACCAGACATGATCCGCTGCATGTGTAAAAACGACATTGTTTCTCAACGAATGCATGGACGATATCCTGAATCATGGCGTTATTTATTAAATTGCTACGGAGGCTCATGTTCCGAAAGAGCACTATCAATGGTAATAAGGACACAACTATGAAAACGGCAATTTATTTATAGGTCCGAAGTCAACACATATCACTTGTGGCACTGTATGAACAAATAAATTAAAATCGGCAAATAACTTTAATTAACAAAACACCACATTAACATCAATTTCGATGCGAAACGCGTTATAACCCTGTCGACAGCTTTGATAATTGGCGTATGGTTCAATTGCCTACAGCCTACAGCGTTTTCCAAATTAAATATGCATTGCAATGTTTGCATATATTATATAAAAAACAAGTAGTATGAATAAAGTACGCTGGTGACATTATTATTCAGGTAAATTGTAATACTGTCGGATCCCTGTGCGGATTGCTGTGTAAACTGTCTATCCAAATAGCAACCTTAATACCAACTTAAATTATGACCAACATTCCCAGATAAACTAAAGCCTACTAAGACATTTAGCACTTGTCTAGAATTAGGGCCGATCTTATTTTCGCCAATTTGTGCCATCAGAAATATGCACAATGCATAGTTATATGTGTCGAGTAAAATGTTAAACATTTTATGTGTAAAAACATATTTCATCATGATGGTCGAATGTGTATGCTCGAATGTGCGTCGTTTCATATAACGACGTGAAAGTGGGAAAATGACTCTTGAAGTAATTTAAATCTGCACACATTAGCCTTTAAAAAAAAAAACAGAAAGAATATACAGTATATAACTACTACAAACAGGGTGATAAGGCAGGTATAGGCAGGATTAGGGGCAGATTTGTCTGACTGGAGGAGGGGGGCTAAGCCCCCCACACTATATGTGCGTACATCTACACGCACACAGTTATGCAGAACGACAAAATATAATCAATTTATAATTCATATATTCCACACATTTCACGAGATATTTACACATAATAGTCAATTATCTTACAAACCTGCAACTCATGCGCAGTAAATGGTCGTAGATACTTCGCTGGAATTAGTTTGGAGAATCCCGTCGAGAATGCTTCCAGCTGTGGCTTTGTCGCATCTGTAAGCAAGAGTTGATTCACAACAATCACATTCCCCCAACAAACGCCGGGCATTGTGAGGTATATACAGTCTATTTTATATAATTGTGGTTACCAAAGGAAACTACCCATCTTCCGGACGGGATCTTTGTAGTTCGTAAGTGACTCTCATTATAGCAATATTTACAAAATGTCAGGATACATAACATTATCACAGAAATGTTCACCTATGCCTTGGCACTTTGTACAATCAATATCTTGATTACAATCAATATTTTGATGGCTTCTTGGAATCCAATTCTCGAAATTGCGACGTAAAACTGACAGTTATAGTAATGTCTAGCGTTGTTCGCATGCCATATATTCATGCATCCATGCATCCATGCATCCATGCATCCATCCATCCATCCATCCATCCATCCATCCATCCATCCATCCATCCACCCATCCATCCATCCATCCATCCACACCCACACACACACACACACACACACACACACACACACACACACACACACACACACACACACACACACACACACACACACACACACACACACACACACACACACACACACACACACACACACACACACACACACACACACACACACACACACACACACACACACACACACACACACACACACACACACACACACACACACACACACACACACACACACACACACACACACACACACACACACACACACATACATACATACATATTCTAGATCGATCATAGTAAAATTTACATCGTCCCTGTGTCTACATTTCAGTTTGAATTTTTTTTTGAAAGTCATAATTTGGGGGAAGCAAACGCTTGGAATTTTCTTTCCATTTATTACTACAATGACAAGATGTTCGCGAATATCTGACATTCCTCAACGCAACAGCTTTTGTAACATCCGGATTTCAGCTTAGTAGCTGATTTTGAAAAATATTGATTCTAGCACATAAACTCGCAAGATAGTGGTTTGACAACATGACAACATGAAATATATTTTAAAATACGTCTCTTTTGTGGAGGCGCGAAAGTTAGTTGCAAGAATCATCGTATTTACGCGAAATTCATTAGTATACCTCACCTCTCAACACGCTTTGTGCCCATAAATGGACGTATTCTTGTTTGTTGGACAACGTAACGCTCATGCTTTCATGTCCTTTCTTCAGGGGCACGTCCAGCGACTGACCAAATTCTTCCTTTGACCGCACAAAAGTTAAGTCCATGCTTTCAAACGTGTCTTCATCATCAATTTCTAGGATGCTCTTCAAGTTTCTGGCAAATAAACAAGCTGATTAATGTGTCGAATAAATGCCATCTTGAGAGCTTTAACAACAACATCTAAGGAGACAAATTCATTGATGGAAGGAAGCCATTGGCTTATCGAAGCTCGAGTCAATGGATATTTTTGGATGATTGGTTATCAACAATTGTGCCTGTTTAAAAAGTAACCAATTGTGTCGTGGTGCCGTCTTTTAATCATATATTTAGACAATGTATATTAGAATATATATACTTTTGTAACGGTGAATGGTGATTTATTAGGAGCCCACCATGCTAAAACATACGTTCATATCGTCAGGTAAACATTGTGACCTCTCTAACACAACATAGAGCAGTTGTTATCTTAAGGCGAAGCAAAAGTCGTGGTTTATGGGCTATGCACCTAAAAGAGATAATAAACTGACCATGTGCAATTAAAATCAATAATACCACGCCACTGGTTTACTCAGAATGTGTTCTAAAAGTGGAAGATTTCGGTCATTTCTCCAGTTGACTTAGCGCTGACATGTTAACCAACAAGACCGATAAGCGCATGCGCAGTTCTATGAAAATCGGATAACCTAGACTATTGTGACGTATTAAGTGAGGCCGGCATTAACAGAAACAACGCAAAGTCTCAAACAAACGTGATATTTTGCCAGAAAGAGGCATATTTTAGTAAACAAAGGTCAACATATGTTACATAAGTCGAATTTGGACGCAAACAGCATATCGTATTGGCAAATATAGGAATAGATGTATACATATTCATTTGGCGAGCGAATTTTGCTAGACTTTGACACACGTGACGTAGTGTTATCTAACAGTACGACGCGGCCTATGAAATTAAGATAATGTGTGTTGAACAAGGTTTTCTTAGTAAACCACTGCCATGATATTCTCAATTCATGCAAGTGGTTATGATTTAGTCACTCTTGTAGGTGCATAGGCCCAAAACAATAACTTTTGTTTCCCTTTAAGGACTATATGGACTACGCATTACTACTTGTCATTCCTATATAAATATGACGATAATTGCCCACGGCTGCAACCAGGGGGTTCAGTATTTTGCACTAATTGCTCATGGAATAATAACAAGTACTATATGTGTTTTCTGCTGCTAAAAGAGAGACCACCGCGAAGAAGATCGAGGCATACATTAGACGAAGATATGCCTAACTCCCCATTACCGTAAAATCACACGAAACTGTAGCTACATTCCACAACAACACCGAAAATACAGGAGTGTCCGTTCAACTGAAATACCTCTGATAGATAATTTATATATCTGAAGTCCTGTACCATGGATGTGAAGCTTTGAGTTTCTATTTAATGGTGCGATCGACCACACGATGTTTCTGATACATCTATTTAACAACACCTAACATGGACTACACGAACGCTCTCAGCTCAGCTAGTCAGAAACGTGCGTGCGTGCGTGCGTGCGTACATGCACGAGTGTGAGATACAGTTAATGCTTAAACATTACAACAATGTATTTAAGCAAACAAATGTTTTCAGTTTCGTTAATTATATGTATGCATGTATGTATGTATGTATGTATGTATGTATGTATGTATGTATGTATGTATGTATGTATGTATGTATGTATGTATGTATGTATGTATGTATGGTATGTATGCATGTATGCATGCATGCATGCATGTATGTATGTATGTATGTATGTAATATATATATATATATATATATATATATATATATATATATATATATATATATATATATATATATATATATATATATATATATCGAAACTGAAGAATTTTATTTTGCATACTTCATTGCAATCCTTAACTATATTAACTCGTTATGGGGCACAAAGTACTCATTGCTATGACTGTTCATACAAGACGGTCTTACTTGTGATACTCCGGATCCTCTCTCTGCAGGTCGATTATTGTGACTGGCTCATTTACCATATACTTCAGTACCGACTCGGCCAATCTGCCATCAATGGTGTCCTCTGAAACAAAACCAGTTTTAAAATGACGGGAGGAAGAGATTGGGATACAGTTAACAGGAAGAACAATCCCGGATGGTGTGGGCAGCGTGGTGCGGATGGAATAGGACCGACTACCAAAGAACGCAGAGGGTATGCTCAACTGAGATGGGAGGACTGCGTAAACAGAGATATAAGACAGGCGTATCAGGAAGACAGGTGAATGAGAAGGCTGCCGATAGGGAGAAGTTAAAAGGGATAGCAGCTGGGAGGGGGTGCTGCAGTACACGAACTAACCTCACGCCTTTGTGACGGATGGGGGGGTAACAAAGAAGAACACATGAAGGTTTACTAATTAATTCCAGTCAGCAGCCACTTTATCATTTGTTGATAAACGCACATTTTTCATAATACAATTTCATCGCCTGAATTGATCAGTTACATCTAGCATCCACTCACACTAAGCACACACGATATAGGAACTATTTCCAGTCAGCCACTTTACCATATGTTGGTAAACACTAATGTTTTCAAAATACAATTGAAAATACAATTTCGTCGGATTTTTTACCAGTTATATCCAACTTTTGCAGAGAACTTAATCAACATGGTTTTCGAATACCGCTTAAGAATGTGTCAAACATTTTGTTTTGTATTATTGCAGTTATAAGGACACGACACGGGTGCGGATGACAGAAGCGGACAGGTGGATTCGCCGCTTAAGACATCATTCATTTGAGTATAAGTCTAGTAAGAGGAATTTCAATGTTTTATTGTAAAGACATAATTATGTCAATAAATTGGGTCAATGTCTTTTTGAAGTACCCAACTAGATGCATATGAGGTGGTAGGAAAACATTGCCATGTCCTTCAAACAAGCTTGCTTACTTTCGAAAACTGTTTTGGCAAACATACACCCGATTAACTCAAGTTCTTCACGCGTTTGCTCTGGGCCGTCTACGAGCGATTCGCTGGGTCGACTACATCCGTCGTCTGTCTCCCTGAAGTAACCCCTGTCGGGGTTGAGCACGTCGTTGGAGAACAGCCGGAACCATTCTCTGGAGAAATAATAGTAACAATCAAGTGAAAATCAAGATGCCGCCGGTCAGTGCCTACTTGGAATTCTTTTATCGACATTAATCTGATATTAAGAACCAATCCATGCACGTTGACTGATGATGGTGGCGATTGAATGTGAATTTGCTCAATCTTTCAATTAGTTGCAAAACATTTTAATGTGTTCTACTGATTTGAAAATTTTATTTTGTTCTAAATACATCATTTGAATCAACAACTATGTTCTACAAATCTCCACATCATATCGAATAAGATCGGTAGGATTTCTAAGTTGTGACGCATTCTCATAAATCGTTGATAATTGTGCAACATTATCAATAACCAAGAGCAGAAGTACAAGAACTCATTTCACAAATGTTGGCTGCTTCTTGTCGCATTTAAACTACCCTGCACGGTGTCTATCAGGAATTGTAACATTAAACCTCTGTATCTAAATCATATATGTGTTACAATCAGTATGCGGTGGACTGCGCTTAATAGAACCACTTCAGGTCAGTGCAATCTAATTTCATTAAGCGGCTGATTCACTTAAGCGAATTTCGAGGAAAAGTTAATGTACGTCAAATAATTCAATTCTACTTCCCCCATACTGAATTACTGCATAGCAGCTGCACAATTTCGTAAGTTGGTCTTCTCGAACGAAAAATTTTCTAGACGAAAGTCGCAACTTAGATACGCAAATCTCGCGAAAGCCTGTCCGCGTCGCACCGGCTACAGTTTATACTATTTCCGTTTATGTAAATATCATAAACACTCTGATCTGTATTCAAGGAGTTTCGGGGTTTTCCGCGCTATAATGTATTCTTTTTCGTGTGTCTGATTCTACTAAACAGCGCACGTGATTCTATTAAGCGGTACATGTTGACACATCGGAAATAGGGAGTGATTCCCTGTCTTTTTGTATCTACTAAACGGCTGATTCTGTTAAGCGGAGTCCATTGAAGAAATTTCCCAAATTCGATGTCATTGTGGTACCTTCTTGGGCCTCCCATATCCATTCCTAATTCATTCGAAAATTTCACATATGGCGTGCTACGCAACGCCTTCTCATCGTCACTCCAAGTTCTGAGAATGCCAAACGTATCCACCAGTACAGATGTACGTCTGACATTAACGTGCGGGTTGTCACCACGTCTCATTGCATCTAGCTGTCTGTAGAAGGTGTCTAGTCTGGTCGTGAAGGACGGTGCGAGCAAGCGAACTGTTGTGGGGTTTCCTCCAAGTGGCTGATCCTTGTAGGAGAACTACAACACGACAACATTTCATTGGTTGACGATAGTTCATTTGCGGAAAAGCCAACGTCAACGGTATCACCAGATGCAAACTGCTGTAAGTTAGTACATAACAAATTGTTGTATGCAATATTTGCAATAGCTAATGATAATATGACACCCATACAACAATAGTGAAATGTACAAATCAATTGTCGACAACGGTTATGTAAATTGCCCACACGTGCTATGCTAACTGTATATACGTGCTTATATAAAACTGACGAAATATGTGATAACATTTTCAAAGACAAGTTTCGGTTGTTGACGTGGTTTCATCCGCGTCATTTGACCACTGATCTCGGCAGTGCCACTCATCGGATAAACGTGGTATTATCTTAATTCAGAATGTTAATACCACATTTAGTTGAATTAGACGTAGCTTAAGCGCATACCTTCAATGTATAAAGAGACGGGTCGGTGAAGGAGAACGAACAAGTCAGACAGTTAGTCTCCACACGTTTGTACGACGATGTTTCAGACAACTCCGCCTCGCCTCTCAGTACCGTCACTTGCAAGTCGTCTTTCATTTTCTTCGACGGTTCCACCAGATTATCGAATGTATCTTTTAACTCGATGCGTACTACAACTCTTCCATTTTCTGTTTGTAATGATTCTTTCCCAAGGACTTTGCACCTGTTGGCACAAGGGGGACCTGCGTTGACGTTGATTACATCACCGATCTGCTTGCCGTCTATCGTCACCGCATAGGCTCCAGCAACAGTCACTGCCGAAGTAGAGACATTCAGCAGGTTTTCGTCTGCATTGACGAAGGTGACTTCGCATAGGTGTTCCTCAGGGAAATCCATCCGTTTGAAGGACATTTTCGGCAGTTCTTCCAATCGTCTGACTAGTATGCTGTTGCCGAACCTGTCCAGGAGTCCCACCCTGAAGTGTACTGGCAGCGCATCTGCCCGCATGCCGCACAGTCCTGTAAGAAAACAAGGTAAAACAACATATGAATATTTAATAGTTCTTTTTTATAATTAACACGTAGACAGACAAGACAACATGTTGAAATGTGTGTTAACTTTATGACCTCCGAAAATTACGTTCACGTTATCTATACACACAGTTACGTAGTAGTTGCATAGCAATACTATATTAGCATGTGCGACATTTAATATATGCTAAGAATACAGCCATGAACACCCACGTATTAAAAATGCCAATTTATAACACAGATATGTCTTATTGCATTATCATGACAAAAACATTCCGCAATTGAAAGATTTCTTGACGAATATTAGGAGTTTACCAAAAGAAACATAATTGTGCAAATAAATATAAGTTGTGGCAAGTGTGTTATCATAAAAGTGAGGTTGCGACAAATGAAGCGTTATATTAACAACCCGATGCGCCACGGGTTATTCTGAGTAGTCTCCATTAAGAACTTAGACCCTCGTATCACGCACCTTCTACATATGTCTTTTTGGTGGAGATGCGTCCAGGCAATGCGACGACCCTGGCTGCCTGTAGCACTGAATGAGTAGTCGACACCGTCTGTAGCCTCTCCTTACAGGTTGGACACTGCACGCGCGTCTCCAGTATGCCGGCCTGTCTCGGCCGGCACCGCAGCAGAAAGTGACCACCAGCAAGCTCGGTCACCTTAAGCAATGGTGTCATGTGTCCGGTCAGTTGCAATGGTAAATTGTTTGGTGTCATCAGTGGTCTGCATGACATCGGTCGCTCTTGGGGTGACATCGACCCTGGTATTGACGTCGTTGGTCGCAGTCTGGATGTCATAGACAGTGGTCTCGATGACATCGGTCGTTGTCGGGATGTTACCGGTCGTGCTTTCGATGTCATCGGTCGTTGTCTGGATGTCATCAGCTGTTGTCTCGATGATATCGGTCGTGTCATTGATGACAGCAGTCGTGGTCTTGCTGACGTGGGTCGTTGCTTGGTTGACTCCAGTTCTTCGTCAGTAGACGTCGGATGTATCTCCAGCCCCGTTTGTCGGTAGTAGACGTGGAGTGCGGCTTTGCGCTTCACTTGCCAGCCATTGCGATGAAGATTTCTCCACTGGTAGTGTTTCCTTACGAACATTCCCGGCGTCATCCGACGTCCGGATATTTCTGCTTCCTTCTTGCGGACAAACTGCCCAAGCTCTTTCAGAGTTCTGCAGGAATGCGAGCGGTGGTAGACAAGCTGGTGCCAAGTAGTTCCCACTTGGAGGAAGCCGTCAGCCAGGCCAACAAGCCTGCCCCGGTTTAGTGCCCGATGTCTACTTGAATCTGGTGGAACAAGCACCGCCGGAAATGGACTTCCTTTCACCGGTTCCCCACGCCATCGAACGTCAACCGAAGAGAGGACAGCATCACTGGCATATGGAACAGACGGGGTCCATGCCACGCGTAGAAGTCCTTCTGTCTGACCCTGAAGACATGATTCGCACGTGACCTGCTTTGAATCGTGCAAGACTGAAACAGTTATGTTTCCCTCTTTCACAGTATCAGCCTGTGACAACAGATCACCCTGATTGTTTCGAAGTTCAAGACAGAAGACGTTCTGGGATCCAAGAAGGGGCAACTGAAGACCGTGTCTGTAGGGTTCACTGATGCACGTTTCCTGCGCTGCGATTTGTCGGTTTGACTCCTCACTCCATTTTGGTTTACATTTCAAGGCTAACAGGATCTCGTTGACAAACGTTGAATGGCTTGGCACAAGGGTTTTCGTGTGGTCGGATGGTGACAATGTGTACTGTAGCACGCCATCTCGGAATTCCACGCCGTACGTTCGACTGGTGTCATCAGCATGCAGAAGAACTACTTCCACTCCGGCTACCTGATTTAGTTTCCTGCGGGCGCCAGACTGTCCTATGAACGACAGCGCACTGAAAAACGTCTTCATCGCATCCTCCAGGCAGTGGTCATACTGAACCATTACATCTCCCGGCAGGTGTGGGTGGCGTACTAAGATAAACTCCAACTGTGTGTTTGGTGAAGGTACTGTTGCTGCCAAAGTGAAGAAGATGTTATCCATAACCGGTATGTTCAGGAACAATGCGATCTTAAAATCGATGATTTTTTGCAGTAAGCGATTCGTGTTGTCTGTCTTCAAGGTGTCTAAGTGTGATTGAAATGCTTCCAGTAGTGGGCATTCTTCGTTTGTGCTGATATCGGCATAGCGCTCTACTTGGCAGGTGGCTTCCACTATTTCACTTTCGTCGTCAAGTATCAATTTGGTGCAGCTAACAATCAGCTTCGCGCCTAATTTCACAAGCACCCAAGGATTTGCAACGATCACCTGCTTCACGGTATTTCCAGGTGTGGAACAGTCGTAGTCAAAATGTACCGTTACATTTTGAAAGAAGCACAGCGACTTATCTTCTGTGTCCCCTGTTGATTCCTCAACACATTCCATGACGGAATCCTTTGGTTGCCCCTGAACTGTTCCTACAGCCGCTTGCAATCTGTCCAGAGTTGTCAACAAAGTGAATATAGCCAAGAGCGCTAGCCTATCCTTGAAAAATTTACTCCACGATGTCCAATCAATGCTGATCTTACAAAACGTTTTTGCGGACATGCGACGCTCTACGTAAGCTAACTTCTGCAGCAGCAAATGTCTTGCTGCTTCTAATGGTAGATCCTTCGCGTTGTTTGTTTGACAACCAGGAATGTCGATGACTGGAGGCTGACGAAAATGATCGCTCGCATAGGCAGTTACGAATCTTCTCGATGCATCTAGTTCCACGAATGACTTGTCCTTTGTTTCCCATCCGACATTTAGCAAGTTTGGAAGATGTTTGATAAAATCATCCACCCCACCCAAGGTTCGATACATTGTTCCCATCCACGATATGAAGTCGACGCGCTGTGCTGTTTCTCTTCCCTCTATACCGACAAATTCGGCGAGATGAAGTGACTCCCATACACCGATCACAAATGTATTATCTTCACCAGAATATTGCATATTCACATGCGCTTTGATCGTGCCTCTGCCTTCCCTTGTCACAATAAGTCGGTCTCTATTCTGTGTGTCGGTTCTATCATCTGAGGCTATCCAGAACCGCAGACATCGCAACCCATCTGGTGTGTTGTTTGTAAAGACTCTGATGTGCCATTTCCAAAATAATGTGGATGGCTGATTCGTGAAAGACATAATGCAATCACGTGCAACGTAGCTGTACATATACGGAAACTGGTGAACAGTACTCGTCGCTAGAATGGCACTTGGTGGACACAGGAACCGCACTGACTCCTTCGACAGACCATCAATGATGTCATCCTCCTGTATCGTCCCGACTGCCATGTCTCCACCAAGCTCTTCGCCGAGTTTCTCGGCAAACTCTTGAGTCCTTCTCCGAAGATCATTCACAGTATCCTGCATCTGTTGGGATATTTCTATCTGTCCACGGATGAGGTCCGATAAGACACTATCCGTGTCATGAAGTGACTTGTCTGAAGTGACAACGATGATATATAACGTTTTTGATCCGCTTTCTATCCATGCCTTGGACTTCTGGGCATTCTCGTGGCAAATCTTACATTTGATGCTCTCGACAACATTCAGCAGATATTCCCAATGCGCTATTAGAAAGGTCGAGATTAATTCCACAACCGACGCTAACTGTGTCCTAACGAACATGAGCCGTTGCTCAATCGAGTCGAAGTTGTCCAATCCTCTGAACGTCACATTGCAGTTGTTCTCCTGAAGACCACTCAAAGATGCCCCCAAGCAAACACATTCGACATAATGTGTCCGCAAGACGTCCCAGATAGGTAAGTGTTCAGGGTGTGATCTCATTCGGCCATCGTGATCCGCGTGAAACAACCATTTGACTATCCAGGGTTCAATGGCAGGTCCGCCCTTGTCGTCTTTGTTACCGACAGCGATGTTGACTACATAAGCTGGCATCAGCTCATTGTGTTTCATGGTGTGGATGCTCTCTTCATTCGTGTACTCTCTTATGGTATCCATGTAGCGTTCGTAGTCTTCAACTTCGCTTCGCAACCGCTGTAGGGCATAGTGCTGCAGTACACTCATGTGTCCATATTCCGCGGAATCGTGAAATGATTCGTCCAGCTGAATAGTCAGCTCGATTCCCAACATATCCAACACCTGTGGATATGATTACACAAGAGTTACTGCCAGAGTAATGATTTCATGATATTTCATAAATACAGGTATTTTTGTTAATCACAATACGGTAATTTAGAAAGAGCCAGATAACACAGCTACATCTGAAATTTGAAGCCACAAATAGGATCCATTGAGCAAAACAGAGTTGTTATGTTTATGCAAGAAGTACACATAAACCAGTTCATTGCCAATGGCATTTACTAAATTTGAGGGGCAGTAAGAAAATTATTTAGGGCAGTTTATTGCATGTAATCATGAAATGGTAGCTAAGAAGCCACCAGTATTACTTAAGGAAATTAGTACATCACTCGCTAAAGATTAAAATCATTTGGTGAACGTCCCTGTTATACATGCATTAATAATCACTGCACCAACATATTGTTTTTTTTATAAATTGGCCTGGTTTCAGTGCATACACGAAAAAATTAACTTTGATATGAAGCTTACCAAGTGTAGTAATATTAAATATTTGTCTCTAAAAGACTCACCTTCTCCTCCGCGTATTGGATAACTTCGACAAGTTCGTCCATAGCGTATCCCAGTATGCCGGCCTCGCTGGCATGCTGCTCCAGTCGCGACCATTCGTCTCTGACTTCTTGCGACGGTTGTCTCAGTCTAACGTTCTCTAGCTTCCCATGGTTGTTCTCACTCGTCTGACATTGCCAGTCCGGGGGTGTTTCCCTTTCCGCGTCCGTTTCCTGTGATCCCCTTTGGTCGGGAGGAGACCGGGGAGCTCGGGGCAGCTGACTAACGTCAAACAGCGTCTGATAATCCAGGGGCGTCAGGTTTTCATTGTCAACTTCTTCCCACTGCGATGCACCCTCGACGGCGGCTAGACGCTTGGCAAACTCGTCGTGTCGAAACCTCACGGCCAGGTGCAGGGGTGTCTCGTCTGTATTCTGCCATCCCGATGGACTCCAACCTTGCCGAGCCAGCACCAGTTCGGCACAATCGATATGTCCCGTCATGACGGCATAACTCAACGCTGTTGGTGTAAATATATGAAATATTTGTATTCAGATTCACACCTTCACCAACGACGTCTGACGAAAACAATCAGAACAGTTGGGTACAGTAGCGTATTTAGGAAGGGAGAGCTTTGGCTATTTTTTTTACCGTATTTTTTCGTTGCACTGCTACATGATAGCATGAGTGACTAGGCTTACCCCCCATCGTTTGTCCCACCCCATTTGGGATATCCTAAATACGCCACTGGTTGGACATTTCTGCTTATTTTGTATCCAGCATTCTCTGGCCACTTGTTGCAGTCATATAATATATACTACGGTTAAACAATACATATATTGAAAGGATTGCAAGGATATCATGTATGGAATTATTATTATTCAACATTCCTTTAAATATTCATTTTGCAAAAATAAATACATTTAATAAATTAAATCATCCTGATATGGTTGTATATTGTAATATATATATATACATACACACACACGCACACGCACACGCACACGCACACGCACACGCACACATACACATTATATATAGGTACACCGAATATATATGTTATATATAGGTACACCGTAAGTATCTTCAAAACGATCAACCTTACCTGTGCGGCCGGCGGAGTCTTCCACGATGCACACAGCGAGAGCTTCCTGTTGCTTGGCCATGTCCAGCATTAACGTTAGACTATTGACGCATCCTACTGCGGCGGCATAATGCAGCAACGTCTGCGACTGGGCGTTCTTCTCGGACAAGTCTGGTTGAACAGCTTGGATGTAGGCCCATGCCATGTGATCCCGCTGCTCGGTTAGAACACACGCCACACGTTGTATGTCGACGTACTGGAAACTACCGGCATCCCGCTTCAGTTCCGCCGTGGACGTCCAGGTCGGATAGCGATCGACAGAGACCTTGTGTTGTTCCATGTAACGAAGCGTGCCGTGTGGTCTCCAACGACTTAACATCGTGGTTTTCCCAGCAGCCTTTGAGCTTTCAATTAACACCTGCAACGTCTCGATGTGGCCGAATGCCTGTGCGTACCGAATTGGTGTGAAGCCGTACTCGTCAGCATGGTGGAAGCCCGGAACGTTGTGCTCTAAGAGATATTTAGTCAGTGTCAGCAAACCATTGCAAGCAGCGTAATGATAGATGTTGGTCTGTTTGTCTTCATCACACACAGCGGTAGCGCGGGACGCAACATCATTGAACACGGTTTCTGCGTATGATCCGTGGCCGTTCTTTACGGCAGTCAGACACACCGATCTCGTGTCGATCCTTCGAGACAGCAGCCCACCAACATCATTGGTCAGTGCTAGATACTGACAACCATCTCGGGTGAGACAGGCTTTCACTTCATTATTACCATAAGCGGCCGACATGTACAGTAGTTCATTCCACAGACCGGATCCGGTGACGACGCTTGGTGAACGGAAACTCACAGCTACATTCCACAAAGTAGCAAATAGATTGCTGTGACCTCTGGCGATTGCTACGTGCAGGGCTGTCCAGGCCTGGTGGCAATGGCGTACTGGAAGTTCTTTAACCAGTCGCAGGGCCAGGTCCTTGTCAAGGAGACGTATGCTGGGATTTTGACCTAATTTCAGCAGCGCTTGAACAGTTGCATCCGCGTTATAATAGACCGCCTCGTGCAATGCAACGCACGCCAGGGCATCTCTGTCGTCTGAATCGGGCCGCTCGTGTAACGCGTTCGCTAGTAGAGTAGCACAGACGGGCGTGTTCTTGAGGGCGAACGAGAAGATGCGCATATAACTTTGTGTGTCACACTTTAGAGAGGCTTTTGGGTCAACTTGAAGGAGCGTGCGCATGGTAGGCGACAGCAAAGGCGACGCGATTGTGGCTAGAAGTCCCGATTCTTTACTGTCTGACGAAATCAACAAATCGATGGTCTTGCCAGACATCTCGTGATTGAGAGTCTTGTTACTAGACAAAGCAGTGATCCGTCTCGCGAGAAAATGAAGAGCAAACCCGAAGAGAGAAACGCTGCTTTCAGTGGCATCTTTACCATGGTTAAGCTGCCTTCTGTCGTTGTTGGTTGTCAAGGCTGTGACGATCTGATGTCTCTCTATCCGTGCCACAAGAGAGCCGGAACTCTTGAGAGACGTATAGAGCCGGTGATCACCGATGACAACGGCTGCCAAACACAACAAGTGGCTGTCGGGTGTCGACAGTGATTCACTCTTTCCAAGACTCTGCAGAATGAGAGCGATACAGCCATCTGCATTGTTCAGTCCTGCCTCTGCGGATTGGACATCGAACAATGGCTCTTTACTAGCCAATGACATTGTGGTGTGCGCCAACTGTTCAGTGATATCTTGTGTGAATAGTCTGGTATTCGACTTATTTGAAGGGTCTCCTTTCGGCATAGTGAGCAATCCAGCGTGGCTAGCCTGTCTTAGGGCGTGTATGGCGGTGGCATTGAAGACGGAATCATCGATGCGGAGCCAATCGACGTCAAGCTTCAGCAAAACTTGCATGACATCCTTTCGGCCGTTGTACGCCGCATAGAATAGCGCCGACCGACCGTCGCCATCCAGCGTCGTTGCTAGCTCCGGTCTTTCTTTGCACAGCATCTTCACAAGTGCCGTGTCGCCCATCGCACATACGGCGTGCAGAATGGAACAAGAAGCCCCATTCGCAAACAACCCCGCTGTCGACAAACGGGGCAAGTCAATCGTGTATCGGTCGTCATTCTCAAACAAGCTCACCTCGAAGCTGCCACCCAGTCGCCCTGGCCATGGATTCTTCACAGATGGGTTTGCGCCATAAGTGAGAAACACTGCGGCCAACAACCAGTGTCCATTGGCAACCGAGTACCAATAGGCTGTCCGTCCACAGTTGTCCTCCTGGCCGATGCACGAGGGAGCCGCACCGACGCGCTGGATGAGACGAAGCAGTCTAACGACCAACGATGCTTGGCCGCCCATTGCCATGTAGTGCAAGCATGTCTGGCCGTATCTACCACGTGTGAGTTGGCAGTCATGTAGCAAACCGCTGACGTTTGGAATAAGCTTGCCCAGGAAGTCCCACATTTGCCGGCGGGAGGAGTGGAGAAGTAGGTCGATAAAATCATCTGGTTTTTCTTTGATGATTTCGTCTATTGTCTTCCGCAGCCAGTGCTCGAGGAGGAAGATGGCCACGCCGGCTTGACCTGAGTCTGTTGCCACAAGTAGCACTCTCCTGGATTAAATACACAAATGTCCAATTAAGTAGACTGGTTAGGTAAAATGCAAGTGAGAATTTCATTGGAGTTCGCATACGTTGTTTCCATTATTGCGGTCGTGGAAATGGTCAAGATAGAATTATGTAAATTGAAATGTGAAATAATGTTTTTGCCTAAAATATATGATATCGTAATATCAGAAAAGCAGAGTTTGCAAAACACAATTATATTACGTCGGTGCTTATCTAACATATGCCGTATAATGCTTGAATCAATACTAGACGATACAGTGAGATCAACACTACTAACCACGCAAACTGTCCGTCTAAGTCTTGTGGTAAAATGCCACTGTCGTCGAGATGCATAAGTTGCTTCAGCCCGCCGTGGGTAGCGACTTGGACGAGAATGTTTTCTATATCGGCAGAAGACGGTCTGCGCGACTGCAGCCTGAAAGCAAACGAAGCCCTACTGAAGGCGATTGATATATAAAAATAGAAAAAACGAGTTATCGCTATTTAAAAAACAGTTTGCAACAATATTGTTTTGATTGGATATAGTGAAAATCTGAAAACAGACGATACTTGATGATGATGCAAACTATAAAGTCCATTGCATGCAATGCACGTATTAATTTAAACACATATTATTAGTTTGTTTACTCCATTTTTTCTAAGGCAAAATGTCATTACCCGCTATGAAGCAGCTTCTGGATTTCCAAGTGTTGTTCTTCTGAGGAAATCTTTATCTTTTCCTTGTTGATGTCTGGAACAATGAATCATACTTTTTATTTAAAAGAAAATTATAAAAGATTTAAAAACAAAACAATCATAATGTTTGCACCCCATGCAATAGACACGCACGTGGAAAATGATCATTGTCGAGCGCAAAATATGTTTGGAGAATTGTCTAAGCGGGTTCCATCAGCAATATTTATAGTCGACATTTAACCAAAATTCCATCATAAATAATAACATCATATACACAATGTGGACTCACGCTGGCTCTGACGATCGAAGCTGTCTGCTACGTCCTTCCAAGTAGGCTGTGCTCCACGCGCAAGCAACATCTCGACAGTGGCGACGCTGCCACTGCGGGCTGCCAGAACGAGTGGACTGGGTACATTCGGCTCATTTGGCGTCCGCAACATTTCATGCAACGTCTCGAGAAGAAGCGCTACGACATGTTCATCTCCCGAGCTGCAGGCCTCGTGAAGAACGCTCCAGTTCTTCGTCCCTTTCGTTTTATCCAAGCTTGCCAATCCCCTCGGAGCATATGTGAATTCATCACAGCACACTGTCGGACATAGTCGGGGATAAATGCGGGAAACTTCGACCAGTTCGCATAATTGCGAAGGATTCAACGACGGAACCCAGTAGCTCGGCGAACTAACACTGCGGGATGTTGTGTCTGGTTGAGATGTTTCTTTCGGTCTCAGAGACAGAAATGTCTGCAACAAATGTATGGGAGCATTCGGTCGACAAAGATCACTGATTATGGCCTGCACCGACAGATTGTAGCATGCAGTGCACAACGTTTCCGCTTGTTTGCCACCGTGCACACAGTTCCAGAAGATGTCGGCAGCGCCGTGTTGAAGGAGGGACTCCGCAATCTTCCAGTAGCCACGATTCACGGCCAGGGACAATGCTACACACGATGCGTGAATGCTTCGACCTGTGTCGTCCACGCGGATGATGTCAAGGTTAAGATGGGTCTCGATGAGGAAACAGCCCAAGTCCTCTCTGTCGTCGTACTCGCGGTCCTCGTCCGGACTTCTCCGTAGAACAGGTTTCATCAACCACTCCAGCGGCGTGTGCCAATAGATGCCCTTGCATTTCTCGTCTTCTTCTTGTACCTCGGTTTCTGCTTTTTCTATTGCTGCTGCTTCAGTCTCTTCTTTGCATTTCGTCCTAGCTTTGTGTATTGCTGGTTTTGCTGCTTTCTTTTCTATTTCGTTTGCGACTATATCTCCTACCTGTGCTTCTTCTTTTGCTTTTGTTGCTGCTTTCCCTTTTGCCGTTGCTTCGTCTGCTGTAACTCTCTTTATGTGTGACGATTGCATCAAATTAGCAACGTCTGTGGTCTGATCACTGGCCAGCATTCGGGGACAAAGCTGCAGGATATGCTTCATGATTTTGACGACCTTTCGCTTCGCTGTGCATGCCAGGTAGACGAGCTGCCGTTCCGCGACAAGAGACAGGACACTTGTGCTTCCAGTCGAATGTATGCAAGACACGCACCATTCTACCATGGCCGAATGTCCTTCAACAATGGCTTGCTCCAGAACTCCAATCTGATCGACTCTACCCAATGCCTCGATGTCATACTTCACGGATATCAATTCGCCCGACCAGTTGCGTGCTAACACGGTGAACATAGATTGCATGCACTTGTTGCGCTCCCGGTTGTAAGCCTGCTGACGACAAGAATCGTGTCCCTGACTGGTCCACGTCGGACGGCCGCTTGCTGTACACAGCATGTGTAGTATCTCAAACTGCGCCTTCTTCTCGGCTTCTGTCCATGTCAGAGCGGAGACGCATCTATGAACGAGACACGTTTTGTCGTCGTCACTTTTCATACCTCTATCTGTCAACAAGAAGGACGCCACTTCCGGTTTGAGACAATCGATGGCAAATTCCAGAAGATTCCTATTGTCGCTGGAGTCGTTCTCAAATGAGACGTTGCACTTCCATAAGAACTTCACAGCTGCCAAATCGTTTCGTACAACGGCGGCGAACAGTGGAGACGAGCGTTGACCAGAAAGCACTCTGTCCTGATGGAAAACGAATGGTGGTTGTTTAACTTTGTATCTACCCTCGCCTTTCCTTGGTACCTTCTCATTCGTTGACTGGGAATTGGGGGGAGTTACACAACGTTGTTGGTGTCGTTTGGCGAGTTGACCAAACATGTGTTCGCCGCATTTCGGACAAACGAATCTTGCATCGGCATGCGGCCGCACACTCTCGTAGAACCGCGGTCCCCAGACAGCATCGGCATCAAGTCTGTCTTCGTTGGGTGGGCGGCGTCCTGTATTGTGGGAGCACAACAGTTCAGGTTCGTTTCCTTCTTCTTGTAGAGATTGACTTACTCCTGCGACTACGTGTTCCTGTTCTTCAGTCTGTTTGAAGAGGCCGCACATTTGAGACAACTTGCTTTTCTTAAGCAGGTGTAGGTAGTGCAATACGGAGCAGCCGTATATGTCCTTGCATGCCAGGCCTACATGCAGCGGATATTTCGCAAGCACGTGTTTGGCAACTCGTTGTCGCTTCGCCTGCAGTGCTGCTAGTAATGGCGTCCGGCCGCAACAGTCCTGTAAATTATAAACACACACATAACACAGTCATCGAAGTTACCAAAAATGCCAGTTTCCCACAGTGAAAGCCTATAATGTTTGTTATGTGCCTAATAACGTACTGGCTCTAGCGGTGTCACAAATTATACTGCAACAATAACTTATTTAAGTTCTTGCGTGTATTTGTTGTATGATGGCGTATGGTAAGCTGTATAGGATATATTTAGCGGCGTTTGTTTGACAATAACACGCAAGCGTAACCATGACTGCACCCAAGCATATCGCCAAAGTGTTACTTTTATATTTCACATAATTGGTTCAAGTAGTATTGAGTCATTAAAATCGGACGGTTTATAATAAACACGTTTAACTAAACATCACCGCTGTCACCAACTTGTCACCAACCTGCATGAATGGCTGAATTCGTTCGTCACTCAAGAGAGTATCAACGACGCCAACACGTCCTGCTCTACAGGCGTAGTGCAGGGCTGTCTCGCCTCTCTGGTCTTGTATGTTCGGGTCAAGTTGTGGCTGTGAAAGCAACAAACCGATGATTTTCGACTCCCGCCTGCTTCCGTCGACTTCCGCCTGCACCGCTTCATGCAAAGCCGTACGTCCCATGAAGTCTTGACAGTTGCACAGTGGCGCTCTGCTGTTGAGCAGTTCCCCCACAATGTCCGTGTAGCCGAGACGCGCTGACACGGACAAAAAACGTGTAGCTACAGCTGTATCACGGACATGTTTGATGAGTGGCCGACTCAGCGGTAGGTGTCTGTCAGTGACGTCGGCCACGTACTGCCATTCACGTTGTGTCAGCTTCAATTGTTCCTGCCGCAAGATGATTGCTGCTGCCGCCGCAAAGTTACCCGCACTGATAGCGGCGAATAAAGCGGTTGCTAGGTCGTCGCTGGACACCTTTTCCAGTAGAGCAGCATTCTGCTGCAGGAGGGTGGATTGTCGACGTTGCACAACTAGGTGTAGCGCCAGGCGACCATCTTGTGTGCGTGCAGCAGCGACGTCAACGCCCGCTTCGACTAGCCTTTGCACCATGCCTACGTCGCCTCGTATTGCAGCATAGTGTATTGAAGCCAGCCCGATGGCGTCGATTGAGTTCACATCTACACCACTATCGCACAGCGGCTTCACAAAATTGCTGTTCAAACCCCACATCGTCCTATACCAGAAGTATAGGAGCAATGGTTCTTCCAAATGAAGACCTTTTGAAAGCAGTTCTTGCATAAGACTTATCAACGCTTCGTCGTTCAGGTGATAGATCAGAGTCAACGGTGTGTTCCCGTACGTGTCTTCAAAACTAGTCACTTGAGCCCCTTGCTGGATGAGCAGTATTGCTACCGGTATGCGGTTCCAGTATAGAGCGTGGTGCAAAGCCGTCTTACCGAGATTGTCGTGAGCGTGGAGCAAGACCGACTGGTACTGCTGTAGCAGGACGGAGCAAGCACCGACATCTCCGGCGGCGGCGGCGTAGTGTAGCGGCGTCATGCCTCTGTAGTCCTGCGGCAACCGACAATGGGATATATATATATATATATATATATATATATATATATATATATATATATATATATATATATATATATATACACATAAACAGTTAACTTAAAAAGCTAAAGGTTAGAACCCCAAAAGCAACGGGCCGGTAACCATACGTGGGCAAGGAGTAGTCAAAGTTGAAAAACCGATTGTCTCCCATCTTAGGTTTACCTCGTATTTTAAAAAAACATGGAGCAATGATGTCCACTTGACCCCAAAAGGCACAAAAAGCAAAGCAAGTTGCAAATTGTTGAAATATCTGACATAAAAATAACACTTACGTCAGAAACAAATTGAACTAAATACAGGGCCCTGTACTTTGTTCTTATCACTGTCAGTCGTAACACAAGATTTACGTACTATCCAAATATAAAACTTGCATGAATATTACAATGTAATATGTTCATATTATATAAAGCATAATATGTGAAATGTGTATAAACAATTAGTAAGATGTATTATTTTATGTATTTTACTAAGTCACGGAAAAGACACAATTTAGCTCAATTTATAAAAAGTTCAATATTTGACCCACAAGGATTAAAAGCCAACATTTTCATTTATTAGTTATCTCTATACATTGTATTTTGTTATTTTGAAATCACACAATGAGCAGATTTTTTTGTAACAAATCCACAACAGTGATGAATGAATCCAACAAAGGATAATGTTATCTGTTTTTTCTTAACCCTTTAGACTTCAGCCATTTTTTTAAAGACCGTGCTTCCCCAGACACAGAACAATGTCAGGCCAGTATGTTCAGGCATCATATTAAATGTGTTTTCAAATGATTCGTACAAAGTCAAATTCTAGATTATCCGGGGTGTGTGATTATTACGTATGTGGACGTTTGACGTAGATTACGTAACTCAGAACAATAGTACGCACAATTGCTATCAACATTAAGCGTATTGTCTACGATTGTTGCGAGTTACTTGATCTCCGATAAACATCTACACATGAACGATTCGTGAAACCGGTAGTTACACATATCATTTTTGGTGTAGGCGCCTACCTTAAGGCAACTGCTGTGGAATTACTAATTTTAAATAAGGGAAAAGTAATCCCCTATTAAGCAAGGTAACCGCGTGCATGCGTAAATTATATTAAAATACCCAGTGACCTCATATATAATCGACCAAATTAAACAGTTTGGTGGTACCGGTACTTCTATTCACCACGTCAACTTGCTGCTGGAAATGGAAAGATCCTTGTGAGGCGGAAGACGGGACATGTAAACATAAGTCGGTTCAACAGTGTGTGTATACCTGGAATTGTTGCGTTGTCATAGTGATGGGCAGTTTTATCTTTCCCAACACATCTTTCAAGTACACGCCGTTGTCAAGGTTGACATCACGTTCACACTTCACCGGTAAACAGAACAAGGCGTTTATAAGACAACCATCCAGCGAGCCAGCCAGCGAGCCAGCCAGCGAGCCAGCCAGCCAGCGAGCCAGCGAGCCAGCGAGCCAGCGAGCCAGCCAGCGAGACAGCGAGCCAGCGAGCGAGCCAGCCAGCCAGCCAGCCAGCCAGCCAGCCATCCAACTATTTGTATTTCCTATTTTTGTGAATAAATGGTGTCATTATCACCACTAACACCGCCACCACGGCCACCACGGCCACCACCGCCACCACCGCCACCACCGCCACCACCGCCACCACCGCCATCACCGCCACCACCGCCACCACGGCCACCACCGCCACCACTGCCACCACCGCCACAACCGCCACCACCGCCACCACTGCCACCACCGCCACCACCGCCACCACCGCCACCACCGCCACCACCGCCACCATCGCCACCACCGCCACCACCTCCATCACCGCCACCACCGCCACCACGGCCACCACCGCCACCACTGCCACCACCGCCACCACCGCCACCACCGCCACCACCGCCACCACCGCCACCACCGCCACCACCGCCACCACCGCCACCACCGCCACCACCACCATTACCTCCACATATGAAGAAATATTTGTTTGATCATGAAAATGAACTATGCTGCCATCGCCACCGCCACCGACGCCACCGCCACCGACGCCACCGCCTCCGCCACCGACGCCACCACCACCGCCACCGACGCCACCACCACCACCACCGCCACCACCACCATATATGAAAAAAGAATTGTTTGATCATGAAATGAATTATGCTGAGAAATGGTCAATACTTATCATGTGAGTGTTTATTGAAACAGCAAAGTTATTAGATATTTTGGTTGTGCTAAGTAAAAATATATGCAAATTCATAATAATGCATTTTAAAATGAAGCATACAACACAGCATGTAACGAGGACATTTGTATATTCAGCTAAGCTTATTTGACATTAGCTATGCGTCATGTGTAACAATCGTAGAGAAACAGCTAGCATACCGTGCCTTTCCCAGTTGCTGCCAACTCGTGCAGATCTGCAAGTAAACGAGAAATGAGTATGTTTAACAAATACTTAACATCTGGCCAAACTGAATGTACAGGAGCTTTTGGCTAGAATTGCTTAAGCAAATAAAGAGGACATAAGAACAAAGTTAGCAGCCATCCAAAGTTAGCAGCCATAGAAAGTTATGTTGCATTATTGACGACTAATAGTGGACGTTTGCACCCGACACAACAGAAACCACCTCTCTTATAATCGTTAATGTACGGTTTAAAAAGGTTTGACACACACTGTAGTAGAATAACTAGGGAATATAACACACTCACCTGTTATTCTGATGGTCTTGGTTTTCCGCGGAACCGTCTTCAATTGTGTGACTATAATAATAAACATTAGTCATTCATTCATTCATTCTGTGACTGAATAATTACTATGAATCAATGATTTACACATCAGTTTTATATTTGCAACTTAGCACAACTTTGCTTTCATCATGGCAGTTTGAATGAAAATATACGACATTCCTGGTACATCAAACATGTGACATATAACATGTTGCCATGATCGTGCTAACTGTCGCAAATACTTCCGGTTTTGGTGTTGTACAATGTTTGATTATTTATATTGTTCTAGTCCAGTGTTCCGCCCGAGCGCTATAAGCGCCATTATAATTTCGGTCAAGCGCAGTGAGTCAGTTCCAGTATCACGGACACAATTCGATGTTCTAATAAATTTTTTTTTACCGACACGAAACGGTCCAAACATTAGGGAAAGGGAAACATGATGAGAGAAACATCGTTGAACAGGAGGATAATGAACTCGGAGAAAAAAGGGGAAGTAGCGATTTTGCTTCGCACCATTAACATTAGCCACTACCATTGCATTGGCATTGCCATTGCCATGGCATTGGTAAGAAAGGAAATATTACTTGAAACTTCACTTTCGAGGCTGGTGTTCAGAGTTTGTATGCGACGTGTTTGCAGCGCGTCATTAATTGTTCACACACAATAAACGATTTTCTAGCTGCTGTTATAGATTCCGCATTTGGACAGTTGAAAGATGACGTTACATGGCATTGCACGCGAATTGTCCATGGGGTTCACGGAGGAGGGAACTAGGCGATGTTTATTCGAAGCTTAACAGTGGAGAAAGCCATTTGCAACTTTGCAACTCTACACTCGCAGTAGTGAAATGTTCACTTGAAAACCTTGGAGCGGGTTAATGTGACAATCTATGCTTGTGCACTACTTTCAAATGTCTTATCTGCCACTGGACGTATCGTTTCACAAGATATAACAAGACTAACGTACACCCGTCTATGAAGCAACAAGGGCGAAATTCATTTGATTTTCCAATAGGCCGCCATTATAACGTTTCTTAGGATTTCTGGAAAGATGTGTACTGTTATTTTCTTTAAAAATTCACAGCACATTAATGTTATCCTGTATTAATACCTATGCTGTGCGACATTTTCACACCTTTCACACAGGACGTCATTTCCAAGAATGACACACCTCGGTTTTCCCGAATAACACACCCAAAGCTGATACCGTAAATTTCGGCACAGCATTGAGTGATTTAGAAATGTTGGTATGTTGCCATCAAATGAAAGATCTAATATAGAAGTACATAATATACATTAATTTTACTAACGCATCCGATCTGAAAGTGCTCGGAAAATATTCAATCTTTGAAAACCCACAAGGATAGTGACGAACAGTTTATCTAAGATATGCTTTTCTACCTGTAGGACAAAGATGGAAACAGTGGGCGAATTGCGTGTTGAGCCGCTCTACACAGTGGCTGCTGTTGACCACATACCACATTTTAACCGCGATTATCCAGGCTCCGTGGTATGGCGCCACCGTTTGTCGCGTACATCATCCACTAGAGTAAAACTATTAGTTCAGTTGTGATGGACATTATGTCTGCACCCATTATTCTGGGTGCATACGTAATTCTCATCTGGGAATTTGGTTACCTAATCAAATAAGGGTCAACTATGGCGTATTAATCTACCTGGCGGACAAAGATGGAAACAGTGAAAGAATTGTGTGTGAGCCACTCTACTGAGGGCGTAACCGTGGATCCCCCATCTATACATTAATACGCCAACTTTGTGGGCAGTCTGGCAGTGTTGTTTCCTCCAAAGCACCGACGTCCAGTCTCCTCCTTTAATGTTCCTTCGCCGCCTTGCACCACTGGCCTCTGATCTACCCATTGGAGATGTTAAAAATTCACTGATCACTTTACTCATAACGCACAAACCTGGGTAACCTGGGTTGTTTATCAACTTGTTTTGACTGTTACTGAGTCGGCGGATCTTAACACAATAATACCATGTAAACACGTACGACCCAAGCTTCAAGCCTTGTCTATATATTAATACGCTAACTTGGAAGGGGGGATCTGGCTTTGGACGTCGGCGCCGGGGAGGAGACTGGGGGGAGATACTGCCAGATGTCCCCCAAAGTTAATGTAATTATATACATATGAGCATCCATGGCTACGCCCTCTGGAGAGTGGCTCACACTCAATTCTTCCAATGTTTCCATCTTTGTCCGACAGGTAGAAAAGCTTATCAGTAAATAACTCCAATTTTTTACATCGGCGGCCCAAACTTAGCGTATTAATATACAGGAAAGCCTCAACACTTGCGTGGTACGTGTTTACATGTTATTATTTTGTTAAGCGCCCACTCAGTAACAGTCAAACATATTAATAAAGAATCCACATGAAAGAGAGGTTTGCGCCGTATGAGTAAATGTATCAGTGAATTGTTAACTTCTCCAATGGGTAGATCAGAGGCCACTGGCGCAAGCAGGCGAATGAACATAGAAATAAGTGAGTAGATGTCAACCCCTAGGAGGAAATAATCCCAGATGCCCATATATAGATGGGGGATCCACGGTTACGTCTTCTGGGGAGTGGTTCACACTCAACTCGCCCACTGTTTCCATTTTTATCCGACAGGTAGAAAGGCATATCAGTTAATAACTCTAAATAACAAAGTTTGTGGTTTTCTAAATACATCGCCAAAGGGTAGATCAGAGGCCAGCGGTGCAAGGAGGTTAAAGAACATAAAGAGAGGAGAGTGGACGTCGGTGCCTTAGAGGAAATAATACTGCCAGACTGCCCCGAAAGTTAACGTATTAATACATAGATGGGAGATCCACGGTTACGCAATCTGGACAGTGGCTCACGCTCAATTCGCCCACTGATTTTTACTTTTCTAAATACTTCGCCAATAGGTAGATCAGAGACCAACGGTACAAGGAGACGAAGGAACATAGAAAGAGGCGAATGGGCGTCGACTCCTGGGAGGAGATTCCGCCAGATGCCCTCAAAGTAAGCGTGTTAATATAATAGATTGCCATCCGAGGCAAAAGACCCAGATGGCAAGTGGGCAAGGAAGTCATTGGCTTATCGAGAGTCCAACAGTAGTTCATCTATGTGTAACCCGCCCTTCTGTGACAGTTGTCAATTATTATTTTGAACATATTCACGCTACTAGCATTTACACAATCTTTAGATAATTTGTTTCATATATTTATTGTCCTATATGAGAATGAATACTCTCTGATTTCCAATCTACACTGGTCCTTCAGTAATTTTACTTCATACCCTCTAGTTCTGCTATCTTTCGTAAGTGAGAAATGTCTAACAATATTTTCATGCCGATTCAGTATCTTAATAACGCCTCTTAATCTCCTTATCACTATGTTTTTGAAACACATTCTTTTAGGCGTTCTTCATAATTAAGGTGTATCAGGAATAATTTTAGTTGCCCTCCTCTTTCTTCGCTGTAGCGCACCTTTGTGGGAAATTATAATTGTTCTGTGTATCAATCTAGAATGTTGTATATCCGAGTATGTGCTGGACATAGAGCAGTGTAGAAATGAGAAGTCGAAGAAGTGTGTGTAGGCTGTGACAGTGTTATTCAGCCAGATTCAGCCAGACGCCTCTTCTTATCATAAATATATACAACCTTACTTCACACACCCCATTCCAGTTGTATCACCTACATTTAATTGACACGGTTCCTACAACTTGAATGACTGCTGTCATAAGAATAAGTGCGGAAAAATAATAATATGGTTAATCAATCAGTATGGTTAATGAAGATTTTGATTTTAATCTTAAATGTATATCTATTTTTAGCTTATTTAGTTTATAAGTTTAATAAAGACTCAATTTAACAGTGATTTGCAACGATATATCAGTAAATATTAATCAAAATAAGATTACAAGAATGTCATTCAAATATTAAGTAAATCAATGTAGAGCAGGCCTATATATCAATGCTTACAACGCTCACCAATATTATGTTTGAACAACGATGCATTTTGTTTACCTTTGTTGACATAGTCGTATGTTTCGAGATTGGCAGGAATGAATGAGAACCCGTATCTTCCATCAGGGATCTTCTTTGTCTTGTTTCCGAGTTGTATCATTCGGACGAGCCAGGCACACAAGACGACTCCTTTGCCGTCTCCATACTGCAGCGTCACCTGGTATCATGACACGCCTTCAATGAATGATTACGCCGCCTATATCTTATTTAAGCATATTATCTACATGGTTTGTAAACCCCGTAGTAAGTTTCTAAAATAATCCCTGCCTTACGAATCCCGTCTCCTGGTCAGAAGAAGTTGTATCCAAAATGTTTATTTCCTGCTAAATATATCCTACCCAAAAGTACTTCATTATGATACCGTGATATTTCACTAATATCCTAAGTATTCTAGTTACGGTTGTTCTTAATGGATTCGTAAAGCAGACGTTTTTTATTGACCACCACTGATTTTTCCTGTTTGATCAATTCATCGCACGCGTCATAACATTTGTCAGTACATACTACTACTATATATTTCGAAGGTTAAACAAGATACTCAATTTATTATCTGTGCCAATGTCTCGGTTCACTGATCTTACAGGTAAATGAATTACACGAAAAGTAAGAAAAAAATTGCCAAATGGTCAGAGCAGACTTTATATGTTACACATTGACAATTATGGCGCGAAACGTCACGTCAAGCGCTACACGTACAAGACCATAGACAGTTTCTAACCATCTAACTATGATCGAGCTAGCGTATGTATGTTTGTATGTATGTGGTAATGTTAACGTTTTCCTCCTAGACGGCTTGCACCTCGGGGGCCAAACTTTCAGGGATTAATCTACCATCCCACAAACGAAACGTAACGCCTTTATTTTTTCGAAATACCTCGTATAGCAAGGGTTCTTAATGGTTTTTATGGTAAATCAAACGTTCGCTACATAAAACGTTAACTCCCAACAATCGCAGAAACTACGCGCGCGCGGCGAATACTTCGGTGTGTAAAGCGTTTGAGAGAACGTAGCGCCATCTGGGCGGTTTATATTATTATAGTAGAAAGCCCGCACCCACATATTGACCCGAGGTCTAAATTCACGCGACCTTCAACATTTTGAACACGCAACGAGTATTGCATCACGTGCGTGACGCGGTTGTTTCTGGTAATACGTTTGACATTCCCTTAAACACTTTCGAGCGTATTGATGGCATATTGGCCTGAGGCGTTTGGTAAACATTGCTATCATGACTGTCATGTATGAAATACCAAGTTATCCCGTCCTGGGGACGGGAATTTTTGCTAGTGGTTTTTAATTAGGAGTATCCGAAAACACAACGTGTTTCATCGGATTCGACTATATGAGAAACACATACCGTAGTCCAGAGCTACCAAGTATCACGCTCTCACGCGGTTATCTGTATAATATTGACCGTTTCAATGTATAATTAATACAAACAATCTTATTTCCATGCACATGTTGATATGTAATTACTTCTGTGCACTCGTTGATAGCGCAGAGCGTCCAGGGGACAACGAGGTGATTTTATCATCGTCAACGACGTCGCGCGTAAACGCCACTTATATAAAGTATAGATTCACGCATGATTATCGACAGACAGCAAGCGTAGCAGCCCCATTGTCTCCCTGTTAGAGTGACCATAATATGGGTCATGTGGGCACGTGATACGTAACCTGGTCCCGCGCCTCGTTAACGTACTGACTGTCAAAATGGCAATAGACCCCCATTGGAAGTTGAGTCTAAAATGGTACATGGGCATACAACCAGACACATACCAGTAGTAACAAACATTGGGCGTGCTGATGTATGAGGCGTCTGAGCATTTAGGCCAGACGGCTGCGCGGTGGGCTGAAATGCTAGACATCTACCATGTCATTTTTCATTTCGAAATTAGTTAAGACAATGTGGCCATTCAGCGGCCGTCCTAAGTGATGATCAGTTCAGTTTTTATATGAGATTTATTACGTTTCCGAGTGTGCGTTGATATTTGCTTTCAATAAAACTTGCTACGTTCTTTTATAGTATTCCAATGATGTTTATGTGTAAATGTTATTGGGTCCCAGAAAACGCATCTTACGACATATCAATGTGCTGTTTCCTTAACTGTTTCAGAAAACTTGAACACATTTCGTCATGTACTTATATCAACCGCTGCAGCATACATAATGAAATATGCGTTAATTTATAAACGCTTTCCAGAGTAGAAAGCGCTGTGCCCGGTAGAAACTTGAATGACTAGACGTGCTGCCACCTGGTGACCTGTTGGGAAACTGGACACCTTTTCGGTGTTTGGATCCGCCCATGATCTCACGCAAGTTTCTCGACTCTACTTGGCAGCTCTGGTAGAGTGAGTGCGTGCATGCGTGCGTGCGTGTTGCGTGCGTGCGGAAGAAATCGATCATTAGTAAGCCTACATTATATTCAAAAATTATATCACAATTTAATAAACATTCCTTCATATGCCCGCTTACTCATTTAACTAGACACATATGCACACATACATAATTAATTGATACTGAACGTGCATCTACCTCTCGATATCTGACATTGCTGTAGCGGAAAGCCGGATTCGGTGGCGGTTTGCCCGCAAACAGCTTCGGAACGATGTCACACAGACGTGTCTCTCTTTCTTCTGCCGCTGTCACAATTCGACTCCCTCGCAGGAACGCGACCTGGCTGTTTTCCCCAGACGTCGCGATACTGCCTGGGTGGTGAGTGTGCAGCACTTGTCTGGCTTTCTCCAGGGTCGTCGTGAAGTCTAACGGCAGCGTATACGTCCTGACGTCATCCGACCGATGGACCTTAAACGTCACATCCAGTAGCCTCTCCATAGCCGCTGTCACTTGCGCGGCATCCTGGAACGTAAGGTCTAGTTTAGTCATTGGCAGTGAAATAATGTCACTTTAAATTTAAACAAATTGTTGTTAACACGTAATTGTGAAATATGTACTTCTGTTAACATTAATGCCTTTTATTTCACACTAAACATTAGTTCATATATTTTCATTATTTTAATATATAACTTAAAAAATGCAAAATACACACACACACACACACACACACATATATATATATATATATATATATATATATATATATATATATATATATATATATATATATATATATATATATATATATATATATATATATATATATGTATATATATATATATATATATATATATATATATATATAAAATATATGTATATATATATATATATGTATATATATATGTATATATATATATATATATATATATATATATATATTTTTATATATATATATGTATATATTATATATATATATATATGCATTCTATATATATATTCTATATATATAGATATATTCTATATATATATATATATTCTATATATATATATATATATATATTCCCACTATATGGATCAATGCACTGTACATGGTATAAAATAGTATTCACATGGTATAAAATACTATTTAAATATAAACACACATGTGTAAACACTGAATAAATAAATAAAATTACTTTAGAAATAAATAAATAAAATTACTTTAGAAATAAATAAATAAAATAATTTAGAAAACCTTAAAATCTGGTGAGAATCCAAATGCAAAATTAATATATATCACAAATAGTCATTCCATAGTGTCCATCATATAATATTCCCTTCATTTACATATATCTGAAGTGACTAATAAAAAGGTGAGTCTTTAAAGACTTCCTAAACTTGTTAGCGTCTTGGAATTACGAATGTCTGCGGGCAATGAATTCCAAAGTCGAGGCGCTGTTGTTCAAAATGCAGATTCACCAATGCTCTTCTTGGTGATGCATTGGTGCAGTGTTGGCGCATAGTCCTTGTGTAGACGCCCATCAGGAGTTCGTATGTGTAAAAGTTCGGCCAAGTAATTCGGCGCCAAACCATTGACACATCGGTACGCCAACACTAGCACCTTGAAATGTATTCGACTTGCTACCGGCAACCAGTGTAAGCCCCTTAAGACTGGTTTTATGTGGTCATGCCTACTGGTGCGCGTAGTTAGTCTAGCAGCATTGTTCTGTACTCGTTGCAGTCGAAGTATATGTGATGCCGGAAGGTTAACCAAGAGCGAATTACAGTAATCTAGGCGAGACGTCACAAGTGCGTTTACAGTACTTTTTGTGGCTTCTGTTGTGAGATAGTGACGTATTGATGATAGTCTGTATAGATGATAATTACAAGCAGCACACGCAGCTGTCACATGATGTGTCATCGTCAGATGTTGATCCATATGAACTCCTAAATTTCGTACGCAGTCTACTGGTGAAATGATGTCAGCTCCAATGGTCATGATGATGATGTTTTGATATAAAAATAATCATCTCAGTTTTGTCATCATTTAACTTTAGCATACGAAGAGTCATCCATCGTCTAATTTCCCTAACGCAGTCTGTGAGTCGCCTCACTGTTACCACTTGGTCGCCCGGCACAGCTGGATTGTAGGATGCATATAGTTGAATGTCATCCGCATATTTGTGGTAGTGTACTCCATGTCTTCTGAATATGCGCTGCATTGGCGTGGTGTACAGAGTAAACATAACTGGCCCATTATAGTGGAATCTCGATAATCCGGACATCATTGTCCTCGCTGTATATGTCCGGATTAAAGTGTTTTCCGGATGAACGAATCATACAGTTAGCGGGGTATATTAATGTTTGGAGATTTCTTTCCCGTGAAATGATGTCCGGATGCCGAGGTTTCCGGATTATTGGTGTTCGGATTAATGTGGTTCCACTGTAAAATTCCAAGGACAAGAAATTAAACATCCCAAAAATAATATTTGCTCCCTTTAGAAAGATTGTATTCTCAGCTATTGACGAATAAGACATTCTCGACCCACCGTGGTTCAACAATACGTTGGTGTGACGTTGCAGTTTTTCATTGTTGCTGTAGACAATGTTGTCATAGTTTTGTGTTGAAACAAGCGTAATCGTGCAATGCCGTTTCTATTAATACGCGGTGCAGAATACAATCGCCATTAATATCTGCAAGGATCTCAATGAACTGTGTATTCAAACTCACGTACTGGGCTTTATGCATCACTGAATATATAAACGTTTGTGGGTGATTCTTTGTTAGTATACTAAATTGCTAGAACCCGCAACGTGTGTCGTATGAACGCGTTATTATCATTAGACTGCCTACCTTACCAGACAGTACTGCTAATCATAAGACGTAGTTTATATGGGCTGTATAATAATTATATTGTGTTTAGCAATGGTTGAGACTACCACGCACCCACCAATATGTGGCGTGGGATATAAGACTACGCGCATATTGCCAATAAAAAACATAGTCAATAATCTTATATATATATATATATATATATATATATATATATATATATATATATATATATATATATAAACATATATAAGCATATATATATATAAGCATATATATATATATATATATATATATATTATATAATATATATATATATATATATATATATATATATATATAATATATATATATATATATATATATATATATATATATATATATATATATATATATATATATATATATATATAGGGTATATAGGGGAAGGTTCGGTAATATGAGCCACGTTTTTTACATTGATATTCTGGAGCCGTATGACTAGATATTTGCTGTGTGTCAAGTTTACGTAAAAATAAAAGATACACACCGCACAGTACAGTACACAATATCCGGATCGCGGTACACTACGTTATGCGATAGGGGTAGGCAAAACATTATTCGTGTCACTTTTGTAATGCAATACACGTTCAACGCGAACCACACCTGCCTGTGTATCGACAAAATAGCGAAATATAGCATGCCAGCATTGTATACAGAACATACAAACATGGACGCACACGCACGCACGCACGCACGCACGCACGCACGCACGCACGCACGCACGCACGCACGCACGCACGCACGCACGCACGCACGCACGCACGCACGCACGCTTGCACGTACACCTCCCCGGTTTAATACTATGATACGCACCTGACACTCGGGGTCGTCGACTGTTGCATCGGCCCGTGTTCGACTCTTCAGTGTCTGTCCAAACGTCTGACCACTACTAGCTATCAGAGTAAAACGAAACAAGCTCACATGTTTGTTTGCACTAACTGTTTACGCATCACCATGGAGCCTGTCAATACCTTCTTAGACAAGACCGTAGTACAGGCGAAACTTCCTGGTCGATTCTTTTGTCTATACATGAAAGCGACAGGCAGTTATTGACAAAGCCTAAGTGCGTAGGAACCACTTCGGCCGTACAGGCCATGACGCAAAACTCTTAATACCTGTTTAGAACTACGACCTATGCGCGCGCAACACCAGCAATTTCCTTCCGGTTACGCCTTCGTGTTGGCGACGGCATTTATCACATGCATATATTTTAACTAAGGTTGACGACGGCATTTGATCAATCGATCATTGTAACCTGAGCATTCAATTCTAATTCAATTCGCAAATTGGCAACATTAGGATCTGATTGGCACTTTTGTTGTGACTTGCGACTAAATAAAGTTTAGTCATTTATAAAAAAAAATGCATTACAAAATGTATAGAATCTATGGGTAGTGTACCAACTTTGACTAAAAAAGTGTAATGTCATGTTCACACAAATTAGGCAATTTTTCTACAATTTTAAGATCGAGACAAAAAATGCTAACCTAACAAGTGAAGTTAAATATGATTAATTAAAAATTTGCCATCTCATGTTCCCAGGTCCGTATCCAGCCAAAGTCATTCGTCTGAGACACCGCGGTGCTAAACGTAAACAGGAAGAGTTAGTAAAATATGCTGCAAAATTAATGTCAAAAATAGGACACGTTCTTTCGAAAATGCGACCAGACAACGCCATCTTGGAACCAGACAACGCCATCTTGGAACCAGACAACGCCATCTTGGAACCAGACAACGCCATCTTGGAACAAGACAACGCCATCTTGGAACCAGACAACGCCATCTTGGAACTAGGATCTCTCCCTCACGACAATGACGGCCCAGACGTCAATGGTCCATCTGGTGAAACGTCTTATCAAAATTCCGACGACGAAAGGCAACCAGGCGCGTCTGTTACCCATACACCTTTCGACAACAGTTCATCTGAAGAAACGTCTGATAAAAATCCCGACGATGAAGGTCAACGGTCTCTTTTCCAGACACCTAACGCCGACAGTTCGTCAAATGAAATGTCTGAGAAGAAGATCAACCGGACCCGTCTGTTGCTCAGACACCCTACCAGGCGACAGACGGACCTGTTGCGTCATCTTCCCAAGTACACATATACAAAGGGTTTCCACTAAAGATTACGGATGTCGTCAAGAAATTTCCGGAGCTGCGGCCGTTTTCGTCCAAGAAATGTGGCCGCAATAGGATGCACGTTGTGTGCACAACATGTCAGGACTTCGAAGAGATAGCCAAGAATAGAAAAAAATAGCTGAGTAGCGATCGCAAGTGGCATCACGGCTAATTGCAATGACCGGCTGGAAAGGACCATTGGCCATATGGTATCTGAAGCACGCAAAGCAGCCTCAGATAAGAAGATGGATGAAGCATGGGAAAAGTGCAACACATCGCACCCATGGCTGCGTGTACTGACACCCTACAACAAGACTGTTTTTTTGAGATGCTAGTACCAATGGCAGTAGACGTATACAATGACTCTCGTTGAAACTGTCTCCGCCAGATCGTGGCCGATGCGATCTCTGGCGTGTTCAGGTTCCGACGCAGATGTTAGATTTTGTATATCAACTAGAGAATGTGCGACTGTCTGAAATGTTTTTCCGATGTTTTGCTTCAGTATGCAGATCGACGGCAGCTGTGAGAGGCAAATGATAGATCACAAATATGTTAGTAGACGGATGGCCAACATTGATGGCAGTGTAACGTGTGTGTTCATAGTCGTGCATTCGCAACGAAGAACGGGGCCCCTGGACTACTGAAGCAGTGAACGAGGCTTTAGATTTGACCGGATGTAACGATGGGAAGCTCGTTGGTGTCACCGCTGACAGTGAGACGGCAAACTCCGGCAAACTCCGGCAAACACCGGCAAACACGGAGTGCTGTGGCTGTGGCTGTGGCTGTGGCTGATCAGATGCAGAGAGGTGTGGCAACTTTGTGGTGCTTCTCGCCGGTCTGATTTGGCCATTGAATCGGCAGTGAGCAGCGTTTTAGAGTTGGGCATATGGAAGTCCAACCTGATGGGAATAGTGAGATTCAACCGGACTCCCAGAAGGATGAAGATGTTGTCGGCGCAGGCCGGGAATATCAAACAGTTCCCCCGTTTCCACGATGTACGGTTTGCCCAGTATAAGCTGCAACTGGTGGATGCTGTACTGACTAAACCTCCACGCCTGCATTAAGGCATGGGAACATATGCTGTCATCCGGACGTACCACCAACAGAAAGGAGAAGGCCAAAGCCAAAAGGTTTCTAAGAACATGGGACCCCCAACAAACGTGGATCACAGCACTGATGGGCGACAACCTGGTGTTTGAAACACTCCAGAAGAAGCTGCAAACGAGTGACTTGTTCATCAGCGATGTTCTCGCTGTGAGCGACGCTGCCGTCAATAAGTTGAGTTTGATGACGGACGGGCCATCCCCGCGAAGAAGGTAAGAGAAAGATAACTTTCCAGGTGACAGTGTTAATGAGGGTGTGACAACCATGCGAAAGACGAAACATCAACTCGTGTGCACGAACCGCCGCAAAGCACGAGTAATCAGGCAGTAGGTCGTGCAAGCGGGCCAGGAATACCCCTCCGAGCGCAAGCACCAGGAGCAAGAGAGTGTCATCAAAGACATGAAAGGATTAGTGAAGTCACCTAGTCTGGGGTCATTCGTGGCACGTTGTTCGCGCGTCGTGGAGCGCCTTTTCCTATACGAGGCATCTGACGTTGTGGGAGGGGCCGCCGAACAATGGGAGACCATTACGGATGTGCCATTCCTATGTGACGGGTGTGATCTCGGCTGCCAGATGAAGGTCAGATTGCGCCAACTTCTGCCAGTAACTACGTGAGTATTTCAGAAAGTGCTGGCATTTCTGGCCTGTATGAGCCCACACTCCACGCAGACGGAAATGATCGCGAGTCACCACAACCTCGTGGTTGACAATCACCGCACCAGCATGGGTGAGGACACGAGAAACGACCGCCTCGTGGTGGCACTGAATGGTGTGGGCGCCGTACCCGCAACCCGCTGTCGTCAAATTCCTGGAGAAGAGCAGAAAATGCGGGCGCCGGATTAGGACATCTGCGGTCAGCGCGAACTCGTGAAGGAATTCACACGTGAAACTGGGCTTGTTTAGTTTGACTAAGACTATTGTCTAACGTACAGGAGGTGTTTCTTCATTTGCGTAACTATTATGTGTTTGTTTTAAAGTGGTATGTTTTTCGGACTTATTTGTTAGATATATTTAAAGATCAATGCGCAGTTTTAAGATCAATGTGCAGTTATTATTGTACAACATTGCAAATAAAAAGAGAATTAGTGTAAATAATGCGTAAACTGCCCTTTTTAACAATTGGAAGTGCCCGTTTAGTACATTGCCTGCCAAAAAAAAACGTCCTGCGTATCAGGGAAGACTGTCGGTGCAGCTGGTTTCTGGGGATCGTGCAAGAGTTGGGAAACAGTGCAGACAAACCGGGAGGAATTTGTTATACAGTTACACAATACAGGTGGAATAGGAGGGATGTGGGTCAGTGGGATACGGCGTCACTACGTATGTACGGATGACAAGACCCAACGTGATATACTTGGACATAGGGACGAATGACCTGAGTTCCCCCCCCCGGTGCGCGGTTGGCGGACGCCATATACTATTGTGCGCACGAACTAAGTAGGTGTCCCGCTGTGCGGTATGTGATAATAGGAGAAGTGATGAGGCGATGCGACCGTCGTTGGCCCGACTTGGAGGAAGCGAGAGTGATCGTGAACTCTTGGGGTGAGACGTTTGGTCTAGGTTGGAGAGGCAATACACCTATGCTATTATAGTGCGTTGTCGCAGGACTGGAAGAGGTTCATGCTGGGGAATGGGGTGCATCTGAACAAGACGGGCATGGGTCGTTATAGGAAACAGATTAGGAAATGTGTGCGACATTATGTCAAGAAAAAATCGGAAGTTCGTGAAGTGTTGTCATTTACCTTAGTCGTGGTAGGTTTTTTTTATATACGTGTTATGGACAAGATTAAGCTTATTTAATGGGACAAAGAACAGGGAAATATAAAAAGAAATTGTTCCCGATTGAGGGAATATATAAATAATTATAAGTCGGTAATCTTTGGGGGTGGGGGGGTTTCATGGTTTTCGTAACGACCAACATTATTCGAGAAGTATTAGAAAAGTAATGGTTCGTATAGAGTAGGGTCCTAATATATAATTGCGACATTCAACTTCTGATAGATTTAACCCAGTCTGAAGTGCGGAGTGATTCCAACTGGGATACATACTATGACTCCAACGACTATTTTAAAATTGCTAACGGTTATACACTATCAATTCAACGATTATTCTAAAATTGTTGATGATTATTTACACAATTACCGCTCCCTTTCATAGGTACTTAATGATTTCCTATCCGGGATGACAGCAGTGCTGGTGAACCCCTTAAACTTACATCATGTAAGTGTATGATTGGTTATGGTTCTTAATGTTGGATGTATATTAAATCAAAAGCTTTTTCGTAGACACTCCTAAGATTCAGCGTCTGTGATGACAGCAGTGCTGTTGCACACGTTTCAGTTACCTCGCGAAGGTGTACGATTGGCTTCTATTTTACTACTAACCGGTTGTAAAATAAGGTAGATTAGTGCGTCGTGGTTAGTTAGAATAAGTCAATGCGATAAAATCATAGTTATACATAGTGGGCCCTTTTCCCCACATGTTCTTTATGTCGGCCTGATCCGTTAAAAAAACAACATCAGTGCTGGCATGTCTCTCTTAGGAACCGGCGTCGGATAAAGACGGGAAAGCTAAGACTAAATATGGTGGGTGCAAGTGCACACGATAGATGAAAATGGATGATTGGGGAACGATCACAGTTGGGGCTTAAACATGAAGCCATCAACATATAGTCCAGGTGTTAGATTTAGTACACACCTCTTCTCATGGAAAGTTGGGGTAATAGAGGGTTAAGCACCTTTTCCTTCTACCCAAAATTAACATGTCATAAGATGTTATGTTGTAACTACTTGAATGTAGTAGAAACCAACATTTCCTTCATATTCTTATTCCTATAGTGGGCTGTTGTAAATCTAGGGCCAAAGATCCTCGGGAATTCAAGCTGCAGCTGTTTATATGTCCCCTTGCCAGACGGGCCATCGTCCCCTCCTGACCTGAGAAAGGTATAACAAACGGTATGATGTTTGAGGTCGTGTCTCTAACATTCAACCCATTCTGCTGCGTGGACTTAATCTTGTTCATCCAACATGACTCCGCGTTGCGTCCACATGTGCCTTCTAGAACCGCGTTATCAGAAAAGGGTCTGGCTTACAAAACTATGATTCTAAAATTAGCTAAACAATGGTAAGCTAAATTGAAATGATGTGCTACTGTCGTTGAGATTTAAGATGTCTGATCTGTGTTGATTAACGCGTATTCTTAGTGCACGCGTTGCCTGTTTCGCCTACATATCAGGCTGGACAGATAACAGCTGATCAGATAGATCACGTTTTCAATAACGTAATTGTTATAATTGGCTTCTGTCGCGTCGTGTGTTCCCTGAATTGGTATGAAGTCGACGAAGTGTGTACACGTACGACACTTTGCCCCTTGGCACGCGCCGGCCAACTCTACCCTGTTCTCATTGTCGATGGTATAAATAGTGTTGTTCTTTATATATCGTAAGAACATAGCGCTATAGTTCCTATGTCTAAGACTATCGAATAGGACCGTAGTTGCGTTTACAAAGTAATTTGTGTTATTACATATTTTGGTGAATCGTAAATCTGCGACTTGAGTATGCCAGAGAATGTGTCTTAGGGTGAAACGAGTCCTTATGCAGGAGTAGGTGTGTGTCTGACTTTGCTGTCAAGCCGGCCCGTATTCCGAAAGCGATCACCTTTAAATATTTCAAAGGTTAATGTTATACACAGTTGGTGATTATTCAGTGTGTTCAAGAACATTTTGAAATTCCGCCTCCCCATGACTCCAGATGCCGAAAATTTAATAATAATAATAATAATAATCTTTATTCGTCATCGAGATATCTGAGATAAATTAGTGGTAATTTGGTGCATTTGCGTAAGGCGTGTTTTTCCCATTCAGCCATAAATATATTTGCGTAATTTGGGGCAAATATGTTCCCATTGCCGTACCATGTATCTGTACTATGTATATATACCATGTATATGAAGGTAACATTCCGAATTGAATTGAATTTTTTTATATTTGAGGGATATGTCTAACAGTTCCAAAATGTCCTTGTCCGGGCGGACCGGGTTGTCAACTTTAGAAAATGCCTATTTGACTGCTGCTAGACCTGCCGTATTGTCAATGTTGGTGTAGATACTTTCTACGTCCATGGTAAATAGCATAATATTGGCTGGAGATACGATTTTGGTCACATTGTCCAGGAAATTGGTGTTTTTGACATAAGAGTTATGAGAAATCGCCAACGGTGCCAAACAGGAATCTATGTATTCAGTTACTCTAAACAATTCGTAGCCACAATCGGAGATAACAGGGCGACCAGGGGGCATTATTCCCGCGTGTGGTCATTTATTAGATGCTTTGTGGATGTTAGGAAGTAAGTACAACTGTCTATGTCTCGGTTCCTCTTGTGGATTCAGATAGCTAAGCTGTTTCTTAGTTATATATCCCGATCCCTAAAGTTTGTTCAAGATACCTGTCATTTTCCCTGCCGCTACTGGGTAGACTGGTTCCGAAAGTTTGGTATAATGTTTTCTACTTCTTAATTGTCGCTCGACCTCCCGTGACATGACTAGCGTGGCTAGAGCCTTTGTCCGCCAGTTTAATTATGATTTCAGGGTTGATCCTAAGTGATTTAATTGCGTTAAGCTGATGATCTGATAGGTTACCCGGGGTAACTTTATCATTAACGTAAAAAGTTACAAGCGTTTCTAATTCGTCTTGTTTCCTCGATATAACACCATCGCGGCTCGGTGGAGTCCAATCTGGTTTGTCTACGGATTTTTTAATAGTACTAGTCGATTTGCACCCATGAAATTGTTTTTTATATTTAACCTGTCTGGCGAATTTCCGTATTGTTTCCAGCGCGGCTGGGAGTACGCCAGTCCTAGGTGTTGGGATAAACTGTAGATCGTAGTCTAGGCCCTCGCACTGTTAGCTTAACATGACTTAGATTAACAACCGTTTTGTTAATTTTTTATAGTTGGCTTAGATGTTTGGGCCTGGATGCCCTGAGTACTTTTAGATGGCTAATCCAGTGGGCCAGAATGGAATTAGCGGTGGTTTCAGGCCAGTGAATGTTGAATGTTGAATGTTGAATCTAGTTGTGGTATTACCGTAACTTGCGGAAGTTTGTGTAGACTATCATTAAGAGTCTTCATATTCCGTTTTAGGTCCATAGATAGATGGTCAAGGTAGTTAATCTCAGGGACTACAATCCGGGATCTGGGAAAAAGCCTAGCTGCCTTAGCGACCAGTTTCCTCATACCCGGGACATAGGTGGATGTTGTGTTATTGGTTCTGTCATTAATCCCAACTCTCAGGATGACGTAATCCGGTTGAGGCACCTTGCGGCCCTCGAGCTTACCTAGTACCATATTAATATGCGTTATCCTAGCCCCCGGAAAACAGTCTATTCGCACATTTTCCATCGGTGAATTAGTCATCAGGTTTAGGTTTAAGTTTCCTATTATGAAGACGCCATCGTTCGTATCTTCTATACACCACTCTGCGTTCTTATGTATCTTCTATACACCACTCTGCGTTCTTATATATCTTCTATACACCACTCTGCGTTCTTAAGTATCTTCTATACACCACTCTGCGTTCTTATGCAAGGTGGTTTTATGCAAAACAACATCTAACGCGCTCAAGTGTGGTTGCTGTGGCCCTGGTTATGGTATTTAAATGTTGATGGCTGGGGGGGTGCAATTGATCGAGGATGATCGGCGACATTGATTCAGGGGATGATTCGCAAGGAGGGGGCTGCTGATGCGAGTGGTCGGGTAGGACCGGGGACAGTGATGAGTAGAATGAAGGAGACGGGGAGGTGGTTGCAGTCCCCCCCCCTCTCTCTCTCTCTCTCTCTCTCTCTCTCTCTCTCTCTCTCTCTCCGTACGTTCAGTGGGTTATTACCCACCATCCTAATTCTAAATCTATATTCCTCACTCTTATCTGAATTTACCGACTAATTTCGTCTTATTTCAGGGTACAATTAAATGATCTTAACGTTATAACGAATTTCGTCGGTATATATGGCATGTCAGGGGCTCGGACGGCGCTGATAAGTTGGTTAGGGTTAGCTAATGCTGATGATGTAGTGCTGCAGTCGCCAGGGGCACTGATGTCCACTGAGCGATAATACACGTCTTTCCCTATTATACTCCTACACAGGCAACATCACCCGGGTTTTCCCCAATGTCTGTTTTTAGTTCATAATATCTACTGCTGTCTTGCGTACGGCGTGCTCGGCGAGTGCTGTCTTACGTACGGCGTGCTCGGCGAGTGCTGTCTTGCGTAAGGCGTGCTCGGCGAGTGCTATCTTACGTACGGCGTGCTCGGCGAATGCTGTCGGTAGTGGCAGCTGTCAGTGAGGCTGTCAACGGCAAGGTGGCAGCGGGTAACGAGGGTGGACGGCGGCGGAAGTTAGCGTCTATGACTCAGCGACTCTTTGCCGCCGGCACGTCGCATCTTCCAACGGCCGCGAATCCGTTGGGCGAGTACAGTTATACCGAGAGGAAACATGTACGTTTTTATTGCAACATGACTGTCCATGGTTGGAGTTCCTCTGCTGTTTCGACGCCCGTAACTATTTTATACATCCACTATCACCAATAGCAGCCGTCGTCTCACAACGGATTAACCAATAATGTTGGCACATACAAGAGCCCGTAGACCACATAAAAGATCGGTTGCCTATACAAATTACAAGTTAACTTGTGAATAGTTATGCAACGTTTAAAACCTGAAACACCCCAGTATCAACCATTCAAATCACATTATATCCTACACAAAATGTGTGTCATGGGAATCTCTAGAATATACACATTACGATGGTATACATCGAAATGCATCTGCTACCAGATTTATAACAGAAAACCAGTTTAAACATTCCTTTAGCTCCCTCTATTGTTCGAAGGTGTCAAAGTAAATATGTTTACTTGGCCCTATGCTGTCACCAACACAAAACAGCAACCTCGACTGTATCTAAAACTTGTTCTTCACCATAATTAGGTTTTAAAACAATGATAAACAATATTAGTAGACAACTAGTTTTCCAACTATACCAAACATGGTAACATTTCGTTGATATGTTAATCAGTTGGAATAAATACATTTCCTCTAATTTAGCCATTGTTCGCTATTCGGCGCCACTAGCACGACTCTTATTCACCAAAATTTCAATCGCTAGGTGACTGAAATAAACAAGCTAATTACATACAACCTCACACGATCTCCGATCTGTGACACTGGCACGCATACGAAGCTTATTACGTAAAAGGGTGATGTTCTAGAATGGGTTATACGCACGCATTGTTGACAGCGCATGTGTTTTGAGACAAACATAATTATGCATAGCCAAAAAATACAGAGAACTTTATTTTTTTTTACTTCAATATGATAGGGCCTACCGCATGCTGGTCAAACAAAGCGTTCCACTTATGCCGTGTCCCGCCAAAGTTCGCTCAGGGCGATTTACATTTTGACCAAACCTAATCACGCTAACACTTTTTTCCAATTTCTCTCTTGAAAACTTTCAGCCACACTTCAATTGCAGCGCAAAAGCTATTCTTTCTTACAATTGCATCACTGGAATCACATCACTGTTTATTACCTGATATTTATATTTACAACTGAGTAAACTGAATCAACTGGGACTGCAAGAAATTGCCTAAACGACAATAAGTGGATTCGAACCTTGTTCTGCCTCTGTGCCACTGGGTCTGAGTACAATAGCCACCAACACAAGCAGTGGCGTATTTAGGGGGTTATTTTGGCTTATTTTTCCCCGTATTTTTTTTGTTGCGCCACAACGTGGTAGCATGGGTGACTAAGCTTGCCCCCCTATCGTCCCCCTTTGCGAGACCCTATATACACCACTGAATACAATCGAAATAACTATCGACTTTCAACTTGGATATAAGAAACGAAGTAGATAATATTGAAACAAATGTGTGTGTGCGTGCGTGCGTGCGTGCGTGCGTGTGCGTATACGTGCGTGCGTGCGTGCGTGCGTGCGTGCGTGCGTGCGTGCGTGCGTGTGCGTGCATGAGTGTGCGCGCGCACTCGTTCGCGTGCGTGCTTGCGTGCGTGGGTGTGTATTGAAATGTCTTGTGATTATTATTTACATTACTGCATTTTGGCTTATGGTCATTTCGACCGCCATGCGCACGCGCACGCGCACGAGCACGCGCACGCGCACGCATGTTTCAGTAGTTTTACTTAACATGATTGCATGGAGTTCTTGCGTCCAGTGCGTTCAGGCAGGCACAAAGAAACAATAATAATTCACCAGATATGTCAGAAAAAAGTTTTATTTTCTGCGCGTTCTACATTCTTTGACCCAGAAAGGTGAGAAGATGTTAGGTGCGCCATCTGGCGAATGGCTTCGAAGTTGCATAGGCAGCGGACGTCGTAGCCTCGCAATAGTAGCTTTCCTGCAGTTCATATTTTATTTCGCAACCATGGCTGGTTTCAGCGCAGAACTCGCCAGACATCTGGAACACAATCACATTAATTACATTACTTCAACCGAATCATCCTTCAAATGCATCAAATGCATCAGATCTAACGACTAAAGTCAATTAGTTCGATTATTTGAACGACAATACTCGCTTTTATTTTATTAAATCGACTATGAATATTACCTAAACTATTTGCACAATAGTTATTTAGACATCATCGAACCGAATTCACGACAGGCCAAATCAGCTGAGGATGGAGTTTTAAGGAACGTCAATGTTGACCTCATAAAATGCGTTCTATCGTGAACGTTCACCCTTGCGTACAGGACACTCTTTGACATTGCTCCACAAAGGTGTACCATGGGAAGACAATTGAACTGTGAAATGATGTACCTGCTTGTTGACCGGGTGCAAGGATGTTAATGATGTCACGTGTTTCTACGGAATCTTCTCATGCGAAAGTGTATTGGGTAGCGGCGTCTCTCTTCACGCGTTTCAGACCTATTTCAACACACCAAATATTAAACGTACGCATTGCATAAATATTGTGGTACGTGCACTCAATCACACACGCACATACATACCATGCACACACACACACGCACATGCGAATGCATGAGTGTGGGTTCGAGCGCGGATACCCGTGTGCATGTATGAGTGTGCAAACGTATGTATGTGTGCATATTGGCAAATGTATACATAAATGCAAACAATTGCACAATTGAGTGAACTAAGGCAACTGACGCTGAAAGAAATTACCTAAACGACAGTAAGTAGACTGTTCTACCTCTGTGCCATTGAGTCCGAGTACAATAGCCACCAATACAATCAGTTGTGTATTTAGGGGGCATTTTAAGGGGCATTGTATTTAGGGGGCATAAAGATGGTCACGGTGAGTGTAATTTTTCCGAGCAAAATATACCATGTATGTACAGGGTATGTGTGCGTGCGTGCGTGCGTGCGTGCGTGCGTGCGTGCGTGCGTGCGTGCGTGCGTGCGTGCGTGCGTGCGTGCGTGCATGTGTTTGTGTGTGTACATTTTCTCCCCTTTGGCTTGTTTTTTCTCGTATGTTTGTGTTACGCCGCTACATGGTAGCATGAGTGACTAAGCTTACCCCCCCCAGCCTCCCCCTTGGTGAAATCCTAGATACGCCAGTGAATACAACCGAAATAACTGCCGACGTTAAACTCGGATATAGGAAACGAAGTTAGGAATTTTGAAACAAATAAAGATGGTCACGGTGGCGGTGGGCACCATTTTATCCGAGGGCAATATACATGTATGTCCAGGATATGTGTGTGTGTGTGTGCATGTGCGCGCGTGCGTGCGTGCCCGTGCACGTGTGTTTGCCATGGTCGCGTTGCTTCCCCATCAACTAAAATAATTTCTCAATTTGTATTGTCATCATAAACATTAAGGCTGGCAATCAATTAACCACATTTAGCTACTCTGATAAAGGATGTACACTGGACCCTGTCAAATCTCTTTATATGACAGAAATCACGTACCTGCCGACTCATCCACGGCGGCCTTCACCGCCTGTGCCGGAAGATCATTGCTCTCCTAAAATTAAATACACCAATAATTGTGTTAGGAATTTCACAAATACACAATCACGTTTTTATCCCTTTCAACATAAAACGTTTTAAAAGTAGACTATGTAAAAGTGCTAAGTAAATTAATTAAACATAACCACATACAATTCCATATGTTCAGTCATAACAAACATTGGGTTGGTGGTTATGACGAGCAAAGGCATACAATGTTCTAATGCATTATGTGCGTGGAAGAAAAACATTTACATCGTTTAAGATTAACGTAAAACGATCAAAGACATGTTTTGTCTCACATAACTGACAGGGGTATGTTTTGAGCGCATTGATCAGTTATGTTCCTGGGACTCTGAGTCAAATACTAAGTGGTGGCGGAGAGGTTAGAACATCGGACCCTCTATCGAGAGAAACCGGTTTCGAATCCTCTTGTTGCCGTTTTGAAACTTGGGCAATTTCGTTCACTCTACGTTGCTCCAGTTCAGTTGTGGATATGTGAACGAATAGTCTACGGGCAGTAATTGCAGCATGGATCAATGCTTCCAAGAAAAATGGAGTTGGTGTTGGAATGAAGAGGTCGGCCAGGGGGTGAAGTGTAAAACCCTTTGACCAGCTGACGACGTTTCCATAGTAAAGACAGCAAGAGATATTCGAACCAGCTGTGATTGCGCAACATATCGTCTGGTTACTGTGATTCCAGTACACATCAGTACTATATTTACCTAATAATTCATGTCAGTAAACCAGCAAATCTTGTAACATAACCAAATAAATGAAAAATTCAAAAGTTTACTAATCTGGAATATTAAATAGTATTTCAACTACAACATGTGAAGAAATTGTTAATTTATCTTAAAAACTTGTATTGAAACTGCTCAGTTCAAGACAAGCATATAACAGCCGCCACAGCTACCATAAATAAGAACCTGGCTATAGACAGTTATGGATATATGAAATAATAGTTTTCGCGCAGTCATTGCAACAAGGCTGAATGCTTCCAAGTCGAGTTGGTGTTTGAATGAACAGGTCTGCTAGAGAGTGAAGTGTAAAGTCTCTGAACATTTGTACGAACAGGATTCCACGCTATATATATATATATATATATATATATATATATATATATATATATATATATATATATATATATATATATATATCAGAATCAGCAAAGGTTTAATACTTTTTTAAGTTACAATATCGACCCGAAATAGCTTAGCTACATTCTTCATTAATTACTAGACGAGCTTGGACGACCGCTCTTCAACACCGAGCCTACCTGGAGCAGAGTCAATGGGTTCTTCGCACAGCTGTTGAACAAGGCAACGTCCCAAATGAAAATATCCGAGGAATCGGTCGTTATAAACGATTCGAACAGCGCCAAAAACATAATAAACATGATGCTTCGCAAACGAAGCCCGTGACGTAACGCGCTTGTGGCACCAATAACCTGCCTTACTCTTTGTTCGAGTTTTTTTGAGGGTATACAACGACGGCGGAATGCAAGTGAAATCACAAGTGACGCTAATAAATCAGCAGTGACGCTAATAATTCACGCAACAATGCAGCACTTTTTCTTTTTATGCCTAGATCTTTCTTAAGATGGCTATTGTAAAGAAAAGTGTTTTGCTGTGGTTTGTAAGTTTTTGCGAAGTAAATCTACAACAGGCGGGTTCGAAAAAAGAGAGGGGGGGAGAGAGAGAGAGAGAGAGAGAGAGAGAGATGGGGTGGGAGGGAGGGAGGAAGGGAGGGGGGAGCGAGGGAGGGAGGGATTATTTCCACTATTGTCGTTACAGTGCAATGATATCAATCAGGTTACCGAGTCGATCTTGCTTCTTAATATTATCAATATGTAGTTAGTTTCATCTATGGTCATATATCAATGTTTTGCCGTGGGAAGTAATTTTGGAAATCACCTGTTTAATACAAAATAACTGGTGCTGCTAGAAAGCACTTGAACTGTACCCACCTGTGCATATAACATTGGCTATAGTCCTATGTGAATATGCTGGTGCATGTGCAATCTTAGTTTTGTTTATTCGCGTGTTCTTAAAAAAAAAGTTCTCATACGCAAAGTACGTGTGACCGAGATCTTTCTCTTGTTACGGCACGAACCATGTCAAAGTACGTGTCACCGAGATCTTTCTCTTGTTACGGCACGAACCATGTCAAAGAGCCAATAGTTTTTGTTGGCTTGCTTATATAGTAGTTTTTTCTCAGAAAATTACAATGAATTATATTTCCGTACATTTGCAGAGGTACAGTGCTTCTTGCGGTTCCATATTGCGGACGGGGACGAGTCTTTGGCACATGACAACTATGCAACAGAATTGTGACAAATGTTATGTTTTCATAATAATGTTGCATTTGTCGCATCGATCCGTCTTAAGAGAAGATAATACCGCATTGGTATTCTTGTGTAGACATAGCCTCAGTTGGAGTCTCCTTACAATCTCTCTAGTGCACCATATGACCAATGCTTGATAATTTATGTGGGCGCATAATATTAGTAGATTGTATGTGGAATAACAGCGTAAGAAATGTGCGTTGATGCATTTATTAGGTATATCCTGCAACACTGTCCGTGGTATAGCCTCGTAGACGCATTTCTTACTGAAGCAGAGCATCGGGGTAACTGCCGGAGACAATTATACGTTATCGTTATTAATGTGTGTTATATAGACTGTCGTAATACGTATGTGAAGTGAAGATGAACATTATGTGTAAATGTAATTTGGGCAGGCATGCTTAATGTGATTATGTATGTCGTGCTGATGCTGAATGCTTGCATAATTGTTGGAACGTTAATTAAAATAATAAATCAAAATGTCACTAGTTTGGCCTGTTTCATTACACATGGGAGGGCGTTGTTAGTCTGCATACAAACACTGTTCTTAGCGGTCCATGTGGAGTCTATAACCGCGGTGATATACATGTCACCTGCGATTTCGGCCGAATGCCATTAAAAACCAGCGCAACATTGAGTGTACGTTCTACAGTAGCTATCTGACGAGACACGTGGAGCCTAACTGCATTTGGTGCTATGACCTATGCCACGTTGGTGACGCGTCGTTGGCACAGTTTTGTCGCAGCAGTTACATGTCTTTTTTTTAAATGATCTATCTCGACAACCTAAGACGAGTCAACTTCTACACATACCGCTTATGCGGGCACATGTTGGATATGGTGCCACATGTGGGGTGTTTTCACTTTAATTACTTGCTTACTTACTAACTTACGTACTTACTTACTTATGTACGTAAGTAGTTAAGGAGAGGAAATGATCACTCCAAAGAGTGGACCAGTGGGGAGGGACCCAGTGACTTCCGGTCGCAGAGCCTTCTGGGTAACCTAAGCGCCCCCTAGCGGTGACATATATACCCCTAGAGCGCCCCCTGACGACTGGAGCTAACCCTAACCGTCTAGAGCGCCCCCTGACGATTGCTGGTGCTAACCCTAACCGTCGTAACCCCAACTTTTTGATTGGAGTGCTAACCCTAACCCCTATCGATTGCTGGAGTTAACCCTAACTATCGTAACCCCACCCTGTAGACGTTTGCGATATTAACCCTGACGGAGTGACCACCCATACACATCAATTAAGAATAGGGTCATTAATTATCAACGATCAAAGGGACTAATGGAGACGAGAAACCAACACAACACGGTATGGAACGAGTGCACACGTATTTTATTGAACGACACAAGCAGCATGGCGATACATCAAGGGTAGCGTGTAATATCACCACTACGACTACGACTACGATGAATATGATGAATACGATTATGACTTGACTTGCGGATGTTTACCATCACGCCAGAGGTCGCGAGCTTAGGGGTGTCTCCACCTCGCCAGAGGCTCGAGGGTGATCGACGATGATGACGAGACGACTTGCGAATGTTTACCATCACGCCAGAGGTCGCGAGCTTACTGGTGGTGTGTCCACCTCGCCAGAGGCTCCATCGATGTAATACTACTACTACTATGACGAGCGATAATACAGTCTACCTTATCGCAGCTGTTTAAGCCAATCAAACACGCGGCAATCGTTAGCTACTAGATCGGTGCCGAATATGTTAACAAACGTTCTCATCGGAACGGTAATACAACGAAGCAATACAAAAGCAACACAATATTGTCCACAAACGTTAGACAGAGGACTCTGAAGCCTCTTACTGTTATGAGTCCAATCGGAACAATGTTCGTTCAGGAAGGTGCGGAACGCAGCGTGTCGTGGCGACAGACCGTACGAGCAGAAGTAATCGCCGCGTCCGTCGGCGTCCAGGTACAGCGCTATCCAATGTTCGCCCGGTTCGGCGCCGTCTATCGTCGTGGGCAGTCCGTCTTTGGGTACGACGCCGCGAAATATCGATCTGGCGCGCGGGTCCCCCGCCAGTAGTCTAGCGATCTGCAGGGTGTCCATCTCAGTAGTCGTAGATGACGTTGCGGTTCTTGTCGATTTCCAGCACGAACTCGAGCTCGGCGTAGACGACGACGTTCACGGTGTTCAGCAGCGCGGCGCGGAAATGCAGTTCTATACGCAGGTTGCCCTTTTGTACCAGATGGAAGCAGGGACCGTCGCACTGGTCGGGGGTCAGGTCGAAACCGAAGAAGATGTAGCCGTGTCGGTAGTCGCTACGAGTCCGGGTATGAGGAATTATATCGGTCCACCCGAGTCCAGAGAGGACATGGGCTGATGTTCCACTACGTGGCTGTCGATGATGCTGTTCTGAGTGGGGGTACGGTAAAGAGATCCAGTTCGGTCTTGACCCCTTCGCACGACTGTCTATGTACGAAAGCCATCGTCGTTATCGAATATGTCGGCTTCACGTTTCGCGGACGTCTGTCTCTTGCGTCGTCTCTTTGCTAAAGTGACTCCTTTCTTCGCCGGCGCGCGTTTTATACGTTTACGAGCTCGCACTCCAGGGGCCAAAAGGCCACGCATCAGATTCCTACCGGCATCCGCGACGCGTCGTTTGGTTGCCCTTGTTAGGCTCTGACCAGACATGACGTCGTCGGCTATGCGCACGCCGGTCTTCAACGCCCCCTTTCCCAACGCCACGGCACCTATCTTGATGAGTGGCATGGCACTACGCAACATACCTCCGAACAGACTGCCTAGTCCGTGACCCCGCTGGTATTGGGCACCGGCGAAGTAGGGCAGTGCACCACCCGCCTGACGCGCGTAATACTCGTTGTAATTCATCTTCAGAACAGTCCGGTCCTGCGCCGTCGAAAATGAAGCGTCACCGTCACTCTACCGTACTCGAATGGCACGCGCCGTCCGGTGTCGCCTCTTATATCCATCTCGATCGACTTGAAGTGCGAGTACAACAGAGGCACGTAGTGAATGTTAGTGAACCTATTGGATACCGTGGCACCGTGAACTCCGCCAACCGGGAGGGCTCGCAACAAAGGCGCGACGCTGTCACCGACCATACGAGACTCCACGACGTCCGTGTAGACGTAGATGGTATCGAACCCGCGATTCATGTTCACCACGTCTTCGGCTACTTTACGGAAGGGGTACGAACCATCGGGACTGTGTGTAGGTGGCGGTGGTATAATCACGGTGGCTGACGTTCCAACTGGTCTCGGGTGATCGTGCTGGTGTGTGCTGTCTGCTGCTGGTGCTGCAGACGGACTGGTGACGACCAACTTACGAAATCCTAACATAGGTCCCAACGCACTGTGGTACGGTATGGTGAACACAGTGTCGGATGACATGTGCAACGTAATTTTTTGAGTGATGATGCTGTAGCTCAATTTAGCTCGTGCCTTGTCTGTTGCCAAAAGTCGCAGATCCCTGTTTACACGGTTCATCAATGTCACGGGACCTCTGTAATACCCAGAGGCTAACTTCATACTCGGGACAAGACCCGTAGGATTTTTCTCATTGAGGAAGAACCAGACATCTTCGTCTGTAACGTTGTACCAAGTATGGGGGTACTGTATTTCTGCCAACCCGCATTCCCACTCGCCAGTCAGATCGATACGTCGAGGTAAGTCGGTGATGTAATGGGCCAACGCATTGTCGGGATACATCTTCATGGAAGCGATTCTAGGCAGTGTAAGGTAGAAATCAGTCGCCATTACTTCTCAACGTGGGATTGGGGAGCAGGTAACCCAAAGAACTACTCAACAGGGCCGTCCACAGATTAGAATTCTCGTGACCTGTGGTCAGGTTGTAAATACTTACCAGGATGACCGTGAACAAGACGAGGACCTGACACAGAAAGACAATTTCCTCTTTAGGACACACGGTACCGAACAGATGCCAAGGAGTGCTGCTGCTGCTGCTGCTGCTGCTGCTGCTGCTGCTGCTGCTGCTGCTGCTGCTGCTGCTGCTGCTGCTGCTGCTGCTGCTGCTGCTGCTGCTGCTGCTGCTGCTGCTGCTGCTGCTGCTGCTGCTGCTGCTGCTGCTGCTGCTGCTGCTGCTGCTGCTGCTGCTGCTGCTGCTGCTGCTGCTGCTGCTGCTGCTGCTGCTGCTGCTGCTGCTGCTGCTGCTGTCCTCTGCGTCCTGCGCGTCAGTACTGTCCTATGCTGCTGCTACTACGTCCTCTTGTTCCTCCTCTTCCTGTTCTATGACGGTGGTGGTGGTGAAGTCTCGTGCTGTCGTGTCTTGTGTCATTTCTCGAATGAAGTGTCACCGTACGCGTGGCTAGTCTTTATAGTAGAGTGGACGAGTGCCTTGGCATCGATCCAACTGTTGAATTTGGAGGGGTAGCCGAACCATTTCACCAAAGCCTCCGTTCGTCTACCTACCTTACGACGCTGCAGTACCGCTTCCACGTAGTACATTTTATCGACGGGTACCGACACCTTCTGCAGCTCCATTTCGTAAAAGGTGCCTTCCAGCACTTCGCCGAGATCGTCCATCAATCGATACACGGGTGGTTCGGAGGGATGAACCTCGTGTATCGTGAACATCTCGTGACTCCAATTCGCCGCATAGCCTTTTTCGAACTTACCTTTGTACTTGCTGATACGCACGCGATCCGACACGCGCAACTTGGGCACGCCCTTACCGTCGTGTTCGTACATACGCTGCCACACCTGTTCTTGATTCTGGTAACTTACCTGTGAAGGAGCCATGCCGATACTGCGGTGGTGGGTGTTGTTGTACGATTGCACCAAGTCCCGAAGGACGTCGATGTATCGCCACGTCTGGTGTTTCGTGAAGTATCGCCACATGCGCGTCTTCAACGTTCTGTTGAATCTTTCCACGACGCTCGCCTTCGTCTCCGCGTTGTGCGTGGAGAAGTGATGGATGTCGTGCTTCTTCAATAGAGCCTGAACGGATTTATTCAGAAATTCCAGTCCTTGGTCTGTCTGCAACGTCTTTGGCCAGGCTTTGTTGAACGTGCTGTCAAGCGCTGCTACCAACGACGCCGCGGACTTGTTCTTCATGGGAACACACCAGGCTACTTTCGAGAAGACGTCGCTCACCGTGAGGAGAAAGGTCATACCGTCGTTGTCCTTTTTCAAATTCGACAGATCGACGAGATCGGCCTGCCACTGCTGGCGTAGACCACTCACGATGACGCGTCGTCTCTTGAAATGACGTCTAGCCGGTTTGTGTAGGGTATAGGCGTCCTGTTCCGACAACCATTCCGCGACCTTTTTACGTGGCATGCGCGTGACGCGTCGCAACGCATCGACTCCGTTGTAAACTACCTACCCTTTTCGGATCGAAATAGACCGTCCTCAGTGGTTGTTCTTTCCTAGGCGCCATTAAAAGTGTTCCGATGGATTGGCGGTGGTGGTTGTGACGTTGACTCTGTAGCACGGTTCTCGATGAGTGACAACGAGTACGCTGTTCGAGCTATAGCGTCGACGATCACGTAAAGTCCAACGCAAAATGATGCAACGATGACGCAACGGTAGGACGTGTCCTGTGGATCGCTCGACATCGGAGCGCACACTGTGCAATGGACACGTGCCGCATCGTCTTAAATGTCTTCCCAACTAGCCAATGACGCCAGAGCCTTACGTTGACGTTCTGGAGGTGGGGTGAGCATGGAATGTTCCATCTGACCGCGTCGACGAGCGAGGGGTGTCCAACTGAGCGATCTTCGTGCGCTACCACCACCAGAGCGAGAGGTAGTCGGCATTCGACAACGGCCCCTGGAGTGGATGTCGTCGGCGTCGGCGTCGTTGCCTGACGTATGTAGGCTCTCCTGGTGACGTTACCGACCAACTCCATGGGTAGGTTCATGGCACGGAGTTGTCTTGCGAACGGTTGCCATCCCGTTGGATCGGTCTTTCTCTTACGCAACAGATCATTCACGAGATCCACCACGAGATCTCTTTTTAGATGTTCCATCAAACGTCTGGCTTTGCCTTGCATGGTCTTGGGAACGGTGTCCACGACGTCGGCCTCTATCCCACTAGTAGTAGCAGGAGCTCCTACTGCTCCCTCCGTCGCCCCCGCCCCCGCCGCCCCCGCCCCCGTCCCAGACTCGTTCATCGTTCTTACCTGCATATCGACTGGCTATGGTCACTCTGACCGTGTCTGCCATATCGAGACTCCATTGCATTTTCCCAAACCTCTCCTCCAACGCTATGACAATCCAACGCAAGATGTGCATGATAAGACCGGAAGACGGTACGTAATACTCATCTTCCGATACATATAATATACGAACCACCTTGTTACATGCATAACGAACGCACGCTGCGTCTACCGCTGCGTCGAAGGTATTTTGCTTCCGCACGATTCCAAATTATGTCTATGTTCATTACCGTCACCTGCATATCATGATCGTTGCCGTTGTTACTACTGTTACTACTGCTACTGCTTATGACCATAGCTGCATCGTTACTGCTGCTGCTGCCGCTGCTTACGACAATAGCTGCATCGTTACTTTGCTCGTCTGCTATAAACAGAGTCGGTTCGGTAGAGGAAGTGATGGATGGTGAGGATGGTAACAGATTACGATCTTCATACGCATCTAACCACTCCTGTACCTTTTTGCTCATGGTTGTTTCGTCGGGACCTGTGCTGCTGTCAGCGCTGGCGTCGACGACAGCATTCTCTTTGTCTTCCTCCTACAAAGAGAATGCCTCGTCAAGTACTTCCAGCTCTGACGCGTTGTAGTTTACGTAGCTGTTGTTTATGCGTTTTTTAATGGTCGCCCTGACACGGACCCCCCTCAGCACCGACAGCGCAGCCGACCGTTCTTCGTCTAACGTCATAGCGACGTAGGCGTTAGCGCTAAAGCCAAGTACTTTCGCTGCCACTTCGTTAAATACACTGACCCAGGTTTCAACGCCGATCCAGTCCCGCAGGAGGACACGTAGGTTGTATCTGTACATAGGAGATCTCTGCCATTTGTGAACTGGACAATAGTAGCCTTGATTATGCCTCTGGACACCTTTGGGACACTGCGAGCACGCTATATACACAACATATTTCTCCTGCGTTGCACAAGCGACTATAGTTAACAGTCTTGTAAATTTGTAAGTTCCAGCACTTACCTCTGACTGCAATCGTGTCAGGTTCATCATCCTCTGTTCTTCTTCTGCGAACTGCTGTGCGGCGGCCATGGCTTGAGCGTATACGAGACAGGAGACAGTCGATAGATCGAGAGAGTTGGTTATGGCAGTTAGAGCTGCGAGTCACTTTATATAGCGGGGCCGCTTGCATGGCGCGCCTTTCTTATCTCACCAGCTGGGCCGCTGGGATGCGTTGCGTAGTGTAGGTGAGCATGCTCCAGAATCCTTCCCTGCTTCTCACGCATTCCATTAACGGCGATGGATATGTGTCTAACAATCGTTTGCGTAGTGTCGTGTCGCGAAATTTAATCGCAACTAACGCGGTCATTACATATCGTCTCTGTTTGTTCCATTGTGCACGTAAATGCTCATTCTCACGAATGGTCTTGCTAAGGTATTTCGCCTGTAGTCCGGTTCGTGTGGCTAGCACCTTTTCCACCGTCTCGACATCGCCGTAAAAGATGCATTTCCTGTACTGGTACGCAGCTTCAACGGTGTTAAAAACATAACCCCATGCATCTATCCTACACGCGTAGAAGTTAGATAGGAAACTGTTTCCTCCTCTGAAGTATATAGAACGATTCATTCTGATTTTATGTTGTTCAAAATTACATGCGCTGTATTTAATACCGGTGATATTCAACATTTGCCTAGGACTCGATGACTTGGTTTTTTACGCGTGATAGATGGGATTTCGGATTCAGCGTGGGTTAGTTGACATTTCTGCGGCGGCCTTATCGCTGTGAGGGATTGCTTATTGTTTTACGTCGAATGTCTGGAATTCGATGCAACGATGGTCTAGGACTCGTTGACTTGGTTTTTTACACGTGATAGATGGGATTTGGCTTTCAGAGTCGATTCTCTGACACTTCTGTGACAGACTTAACGAACATGTTTTTCGTAGTGAAGGATCGCTTATTGTTCTAGTGGGTTTGGGAGTTGTTTTATGGCATTCCAGTTTAATAAATTTTATTATTATTGTTCTCTAGCAGCTGTCTGGCGTTTTCTTTTCGCATAACTTTCTGACTTTGACAGATTTGTTATTGTGTTATAGTGGCTTATGTCAGCTGTCTGCATTGTTTAGCGTTTATTATATAAGGCCGTTCAGAGACTAGGTATATCTTTATACACTTACCGTCGTTCTGTTGCTGTCGTTCTGTTGCTGTTGTTGCTTCTGACGTCACGATGCTGTCTAGCGTTGCGCTGTTCTCCGATCTGATGGTGGTCTACGTTGAAGTCGGGGTCGCATTGACCCTGCTACTGCATCGATCGTAAGTACATAATGTCTGTCGTTGTTTGCACGATTGGTAGCTAATACATACTCCTATGCTTTTAAAAGCTTTTAAAAAGCATCTACATAACACACAGTTTAACTTTAAGAGACATCTTTTATGCGACTGTGGCCTATTTCACATCGCCTGGTATCCGGTTGCTAGAAGTCTACTCATAAACAACACACGCCTATTGCTAGCCGACTGGTAGCCTAGCCATAAATAACACACGAGCCGAGCCGGGTCGTCGGGTCACTGATATCGTCTGTGCGTGACCTACTTTCTACACGCCTGCTAGCCGCTTGCCACCGGCCTAGCAATAAAAACAATCAGGCCGACTTCCCTAGCGAGTAGGGTCTAAAGTACGCCTTTCGGCGATCTCGGGTTTTCCCATAGCTTATTAACACACGCATGTGTTATTTAAGAAACGTATATAGCATACTTTTAACAAAGTCTCGAATGTACCTTTAACAATGGCTCGATTTTCATGTGTCTTTCACTCTGGTTTTCAGCTTCCATAGACGATAGTGGCTTGCTGTGATGGAGGAACTGGGTCGCCATATACCACGCATAGACAATGATGACGACGACGATGATGGCTACGACACCCCTGCGGCTACGGAGAGTTGGGATGATGCATGTAATGATTATGCTTTCTTTCTTGAGCACAAAAAAATGTGGGCTGCCGTTATGACGGAACTTGGGATGTTTCGTCCACGTGCGCGGGTTGAGAAGGAAATGTTGCTAGGCTGCAACGCCCAAGGCGAGCCACGACAACGGCCTACCAATGATTATGCTTCCTTTCTTGAGCACAAAAAAATATGGGCTGTCGTTATGATGGAACTTGGGATGTTTCGTCGACGTGCGGTGGTTGAGATGGAAATGTTGCTAGGCTGCAACGCCACTACAACGGTCTACCAAACTCATAGACAGACGCGGGAAGTCGCTGCCGCGCCTGAACTTCGATATTTTTAAATAAAGCGAAGAATGATGAACAATATTTATATGACTATTTTAATATGATTTGATATATGACCGCTTTAATATGATTTGATATATGGCTATTTTTAAATAATTATATTACTATTTTCTGATGTATCGTTATTTTTAAATAATAATAACATTTCTTTGTGACTTCATTCAATGAGGTGTTGTGTCGATTTTGTCGGTTAACGACGCTAGTAAAAGAAATATGACCACGTTTCACCATGCTGCTACCACATACAATAACGAACGGATGAATAGGGTAACGCTGGCTACAACGAACCGGGTGGTTGTAGGCTATAGAATGCGGATAGGGTATCGCGGACGACAATGAGCCAGAGGTTAAATACCTTGGGGTAAAATTAAAATTATTTCGCTCCTTGAGGATCGTGGTAGAGGTCATCACGTTAGGGTAGCGGTCACTCCGTTAGGATCAGGGGTCACCCCTGATGAGGTCAGGTCTGGATCATGTCAAAAAGTTGGGGTTACGACGGTTAGGGTTAGCTCCAGTCGCCAGGGGGCGCTCTAGGGGTATATAGGTCACCGCTAGGGGGCGCTTAGGTTACCCAGTAGGCTCTGCGACCGGAAGTCACTGGGTCCCTCCCTACTGGTCCACTCTTTGGACTGATCATTTCCTCTCCTTAACTACTTACGTACTTACTTACGTATTTTCTTCGCACCCTCTAGCTATGTTAACTGTTCTCTTTTTACTTTTTACTTTAGCTACCATTATATCGATTCCTTGAACATTCTGCAGTTTTCTATATCAACTGCTTTGGTGCGTTACATATTCATTGACTTACCTTATGTTCGACTTTCAGTCGAGTGACCTGCCGATATTTCGAGAAATGAACTCCCTAAACTGTCCACCTTAAATTTTCACACAAACCATTGGGACATTTCCTAGCTCCCAACGCAACTAATACTATATAATTCACTACTCGATAAGACATACACTGCTAATTACAACAATGACGCATTGCAAAGTAATAGTCACTTTATTTACAAAGTGTCACAGATCTGCCATCAACAAATCATATTTTATGAAAAATACATAATTGGATTAGCGCTACACGAACGGGTGGACCAACACTCAACGCTACACGAACGGGTGGACCAACACTCAACGCTGTTCGTATAATGACAGGCAAGGCGACAGCAAAGGGACTGTCAGTCTCTGTAACGTTTTCTGAACTATCTATCACGACACCCTCTGGCGGCGGAGTGACAAGTTGTGTAGATGCCAGTGGCGTGGTTATGCCGTGGGTGCGCGCTGAAAGAACGCTGATTGGCTGTTCGGCGACTCGCGCAGAAAATAATTATGTCAAGGGGCTCACGGCCGCTGGGGCATACTGGCAGCCAACCAGCGTCAAGATGGGCACAGACGACTTAAACGATTCATCCGTCATTGTAATAAAGAGTTCCTTGGAACATTTTATGGGTGACTTCAAGTGATTCTAGATCTAGTTAATTCTACTCGGCGTGTTATATTTTAACTGATCAGTATTGTTATTTGTTGTGGTTTCTACAATATGTGAACCGGTAAAGTAAACCACGGGTCGCAGTATACGAATAAAGGGAAACACGCACATCTCGGTGACGTAGTATATACCCGGTTTTCTACCCGTACACGTACACGTAAACGTACACGTACACGTTCGCTTGCTGAACGTCCATAATAAAGCTTTCCGGTGGATTGTTAAGATGACAATAAGATTAAACTCAGATTTCACATAAATGCATTGGCTTTAACATGACTGTCATATGTGGTAATTACATACAATTTGGTATATATGTCTTTATTGAGACCACTGGCTACATGTGTTAACACTGATCTCAACTATTTCTTTATTTGTACATTACATAATCCAGTGAAGAAAGATTGTCTATGTGTTTGTTAGATAAGCTTCCACAGTTGGTCATTCTACATTAAAGTAGTCGAAATGTCATATAGGCAGATGTGGCAGTTTGCCAGCAAAGTGCCCACAATGTAACATTTACCCACTGGTTGCAGATAAATTTGATAGTTTTTATGAAATCTAAGAACGCAAACAGGCTAATGGTTTCCATTTCACTGCCTGCCGAACCTTGACCATTTGGGTGTTGAACAACTGTTTATCATCGTGTAAGATATGCCTCCGCCACTTATCTTCTGCTGGGCCGCACGCAATGGTCCGGGAAGGCCATTACTCGCTTATGTATGTATGAATGTATGTATGCATGTATGTATGTATGTATGTATGTATGTATGTATGTATGTATGTATGTAAGTATGTATGTATGTATGTATGTATGTATGTATGCATGTATTTATTTATGCATGTATGCATGTATGTATATATGTATGTATGTATGTATGTATGAATGTATGTATGCATGCATGCATGTATGTATGTATGTATGTATGTATGTATGTATGTATGTATGTATGTATGTATGTATGCATGCATGCATGTATGTATGTATATATGTATGCATTTATGTATGTATGTATGTATGTATGTGTGCATGTATGTATGTAAAGATATATATATAGGTATTTATGTATGTATGTATGTATGTATGTATGTATGTATGTATGTATGTATGTATGTATGTATGAATGTATGCATATATTTATGCTTGTATGCATGTATGCATGTATGTATATATATATATATATATATATATATATATATGTATGTATGTATGTATGCATGTATGTATGTATGTATGTATGTATGTATGTATGTATGTATGTATGTATGTATGTATGTATGTATGCATGTATGTATGTATGTATGTATATGTGTATGTATTTATGTATGTATGTATGTATGTATGTATGTATGTATGTATGTATGTATGTATGTATGTATGTATGTATATATGTATGTATTTATATATGTATATATGCATGTATGCATGTATATATGTATGTATTTATGTATGTATGTATGTATGTATGTATGTATGTATGTATGTATGTATGTATGTATGTATGTATGTGTGTGTATGTATGTATGTATGTATGTATGTATGTATGTATGTATGTATGTATGTATGTATGTATGTATGTATGCATGTATGTATGTATGGATGTATGCATGCATGTATGTATATATGCATATCAATGCAATGTTGCAATTCTTGAGATGTTTTGTGATTGTGGGTAGAGAGAAATGTTGTGTTGTGAGTTGTAAGTTTTTAGTAAATCTGGCTGGTTCAAAGAGAGAGAGAGATGTATGTGCAATCTTATGTTTGTGTATTCGCCTGTTCTTATGTTTGTGTATTCGCCTGTTCTTATGTTTGTGTATTCGTCTGTTCTTAAAACGTTTTTGTCACGAGTTACCGAGCTCGGTCTCGTGTTGCGACACGCACAACGTCAAAGAGCCAATAGTTTATGTTGGCGTGTGTCGTTATAGAAGTGTTTTTTTTACAAGAGGACAATGAATCATATTTCCGTACATTTACTGAGATCCAGTGCTTCTTGAGGATCCACATTGCGGACGGGAACGAGTCTTCGGCACGTGACAACTATGCAACATAATTCGGACAAATGTTAACTTTTCGAAATAATGTTGCATTTGTCGCATCAATTTAAATCAACTTCAATTTCCACACAAACCATTGGGACATTTCCTAGCTCCCAGCGGAACTAATACTATATCACTACACGATAGGACATACGCTGCTAATTACAATAATGACGCATTGCAAAATAATAGTCACTTTATTTACCAAGTATCACAGATCTGCCATCAACAAATCATATTTTATGCAAAATATATCATTGAATTAGTCCTACACGAAATGGTGGACCAACACTCATGTTCGTATAATGACAGGCAAGGCAACTGCAAAGGCACTGTCAGTCTCTATCACGTCTGAACTATCTGCGCTGCATAAACGCTGATTGGCTGTTCTACGGCACGCGCAGAAAACAGCTAGGTCAAGGAGCTGGCTCACAGCCCTGGGGCATACTGGCAGCCAACCAGCGTCGATATGGGCACAGACGATTTAAAGGATTCATCCGCCATGATAATAAAGAGTTCCTAGGAACATTGGTGACATATGGGTGACTTCGAGTGATTCTGGGTCTAGTTAGTTCTACTTTGTTTCAAGCATTCGGCATATTGTGAACAGATAAATTAAACCACGGGTCGCAGGATACGAATAAAGGGAAATATACATCTCGGTGACGTAGGATATACACGGTTTTCTACCAGTAAACGCACACGTTCGCTTGCTGAACGTCCACAATAAAGCTTTCCGTTGTATTGTTAAGATGACAATAAGATGAAACTCAGATTTTATGTAATTGCAATGGCTTTAAAGTTGCATTCCGAGATCGTTCGTCTTTTAAATATAAGGATGAATATGACAATTAGTTGTGGTTTGCATGATAATTATTCTGCTGCTGTTAGTAAATGTCAAGGATATATAGTCGTTTAAATCATAGAGGTGTCTATTTATTTATCAACGTCTTCGTCAGTTTATGTTGTTGCAATGTTGTGTTGTTGCCGGCAATGTCTGACAATGTTGTGTTGTTGCCGGCAATGTCTGACAATGTTGGCGTACGTTGCACCGTGTGTCATTTAATTAATGTCCGTTTAAGTAATCGCCTGGCATAGATCTAGACTGAACTCAAACCAAGACCTTCTTGACTTCAGTGGTATAAAGTTTGATAGAAGTTAGTGTCGTAAATGTGTCACGTTGTCCGTGGTTATGCCTAACAGTTATTTACTAGTCTGGACTAGAGTGTTTCAAGTTCGTGCGTCACGCAATTCAGTGGTACAAAGTTTGATAGAGTTAGTATCGTAAATTCGTCGCGTTGTCCGTGGTTAGGCCTAAAACTTATTTACTAGTCTAGAGTGTCTCGAGTGCGTGCGTCACGCAATTCCGTGGCAATGCAGTATTGTGTCATTTGTTTCAAACCTACAACGTTTACACTGAATGATGGCATACCAGCCAGATTTATTAACATTTGTAGCTGCCAGTTCAACATAAACTTTCACCGAAGCGTTCACACAGAACGTTCACACGTTGTTTGACAATCTGAGCGCATATGGGACAAAAGACACTGAATATTTTTTTCGTTCTGACTTTCACAGAGATATATCGTTTACCCGACTTTGCATGACTTTGCTGTTACACAGAGTGGCTGCAGGGGGTGACTAGGATCAGTTAAAATTGTTTCAGTCTTTCTTTCCATGTGTAAGAGGTCGATTCGGTCAAGGGGAGGAAATTCAATCCCAACGATTTTTGATGGTCAGAAAATCACTCGCTGCAGCTTCGTTCTGTCTCTTATTGCCAGCTGACTGAACCAACAGTTGATGGAGAATGTCAGTACAGTTTCTACAAGCGGGCGGTGGAAAACTTGTAGAATTGTCTTGTCCACTTTGAAGCTTCTTAGAGTTTGCATAAAGTAGAGTCTCTGCTGCCCTGTTGTGTCATCGACACCTATTTTGGCGATTGTCTGATGGCATTGTCGTAACATTACGTTACTCTTGAGTTTCGTCGTTAGCCCATGAAACTTAGCGGAATAACGAACATCAATAGACAGTAGCACAAAGAAACGATTCAAATCAGTGTCACTTACATGGGCATAGGCAAAGAAGGAAAAACATACGCTAAGCTAGTCTGCAAACACTTTGATATTGAAGTGGGTGAACTTCCATCCGTAATGAACGATACACCCAAATGGCTCATCTATGGAAACGGCTCATCTATGCTCCGGCCCCAGCCGGCTATTATAATGATGGTGATTGAAATTTTGTATAGCAAAAATTCTTATCCAAAAGGGGGCCATAGCTTAGTCCCCAATAAATATGCCAAGCTGCATGCCTCAAAAACTTGTAAATAATACTTTATTTCTCTTCCAAAACAATTTCTGGAGTTTTATCCATTCTACTTGCTTGAAGAACCATGCACACATTTTAGATGACAGTGGTTTTCTTGATTAGGGCTTTTGACGTATTGTTAAACCGAAGATGGGTCGGGAAAGCCGTTGTGCGACAGATGCAGAGAGAACAGAGCAGCCAAACTCTGGATAGACACCGAAAGTACGCCATGGTAAATATAGGGAGAAGTCAAAAAACAAGATGGATAACAAACTGGCAACAGATGAAGCTGCAACAGCGTTTCTTCTAGACTGGTCGTTTTCCTTAAAACATTCTTACTACTAACATTTATGATTTTCTACCGTCCACTGATTATCATTTCCATGAAAATGTTGTGTAGTTTCCTACCTCTCTGCTATGTCATGTGCAACTGCTTGGAGGGGTCAAATTAAATAAACAATTATATCGAACCTCGGCAAGTACATGACAGGTGTGCTCTTCTATAATATCCAATTTAGGTATATAATATAGTAGTAATAAATTTCCAATCTCAGTTTTCTGTAAACAAAAATATTGGAAAAAGTAGTTGCTAATCACCTTCATGAACATATTCATAACCATCACTTATCAAATGATCTACAGTTTGCATATAAACGATTCCACTCTACCGAAACGGTTCTTAATGATATAGTTGACAAAATGGACAATGACAAAGTCACAGCACTCACTTTGCTAGATCTCTCAGCTGCTTTTGATACGATTGATCATTTAATTCTTTTACAACGCCTTCATAGACATTTCTGGGCCAGCTCTTCATTGCCTCAAATCATATTTTTCAGACTGACACCAAAGCGTTAACATATCTGGCACATTATCTTGCCCGCAACACCTTCCATTAGGAGGGCCGCAAGGATCCGTCCTTGGCCTGTTCTGTTTAGCTTATGTACTACGTCGTTCAGCCAAGTCATTACTAATCATAATGTCAGTCATCACCTGTATGATGATGACACACAGGTTTACATATCACTTTCACAATCAAATGCAAAAGAATCTGTTTCGACTTTAAGTGATTGTCTTACTGACATCTTGTTTTGGATAGAATCAAGTAAGCTAAAGCTTAATCCATATAAAATAGACCTCATTATTATTGGCACTAAACAACAGCGAAATAGGGTCATCAACCATTTTCCAGTTAAACTGCTTGGCAGTGATACATTCCCATCAGATACTGTTCGTAATCTAGGTGTTATCTTTGATAGTGACTTCAACTTTCGCCAGCACATTTCTCAAGTATGTAAATCCTGTTTCTATCATATATGTGATATCCGTCGAATTCGGCGTCACATATCTATATCTTGTGCTAAAACAATATCAACGGCATTAATTAGTAACCTCCTTGACTATTATAATTCACTACTAAATAACATCATCACTACCACTACTTAAACAGTTACACTGGCTTCCTGTTTCTTGTCGAATTAATTTTAAGCTGTCCACTCTTACATATTGTGCTTTATCTAAACAACAACCACCCAACTTGGCTGGTCTCCTGCATCTTTCATATACCCCTACGCATCTCATATCATCAAGTTATGCGTTAGGGTTAGGGTTAGGGTTATGGTTAGGGTTAGGTCGTCGTTGTCGCCACCGGCGGTGATGCTGCTGATGTAGGGCTGCACTCGCCAGGGGCGTCCACTGAGCGATAATACACATCTTTATCTAATCTCTCACACAGGCAACGTCACCCGGGTTTTCCCCAATGTCTACTTTTTAGTTATTACCGAACATGGGCCCACTCCTACGTATTCAGAATCTCTCACTAAATACTGCTGTCTTCCGTACTGTAAGCTCGACGAGTGCCATATTGCGTACGGTATGCTTGGCGAGTACTAACTTGCCTACGACCTGCTCGGCGAGTGTTGACTTGCGTCAGGCGTGCTCGGCGAGTGCTGTCTTGCGTCAGGCGTGCTCGGCGAGTGCTGTCTTGCGTCAGGCGTGCTCGGCGAGTACTGTCGGTAGTGGCAGCTGGCAGTGCGGCTGTTAACGGCAAGATGGTAGCGGATAGCGAGGGTGGACGGCTGCGAAAGTTAGCGTCTATGGTTCAGCGAATCCGATGGGCGAATAGGGTTATTCCGAGAGGAACCATGTACGTTGTTATTGCAACCTAACTGTCACGTGGCTGGAGTTCCTCTGGTGTTTCGACTCCCTTAACTATTTAATACATCAAGTGAATTTACTGACCAGTTTCGTCTTACGACTTCTTCAGGGTAAAATTTAATGATCCTAACGTCAGAACGAATTTCGCTTGTATATATAGCATGGCAGCTCGGAGGGCGCTGATAAGTTGGTTAGGGTTACGCGTTAGGGTTAGGGTTATGCTTAGGTCGTCGTCGCAGCCTCCGATGGTGATGCTGCTGATGAAGTGCTGCAGTCGCCAGGGGCGCCGACTTCCTCTGAGCGATAATACACTTATTTTCCCTATACACTCACACAGGCAACATAACCCGGGTTTTCCCCAATGTCTACTTTTTGGTTACTACCGCACATGGAACCACTCCTAGGTAATCACTCAGCGAGTGCTGTCTTGCGTACAGCGTGCTCGGCGAGTGCTGTCTTGCGTACGGCGTGCTCGGCGAGTACTGTCTTGCGTACGGCATGCCCGGCGAGTGCTATATTGCGTACGGCATGCTCGGCGAGTGCTATATTGCGTACGGCATGCTCGGCGAGTGCTATATTGCGTACGGCGTGTTCGGCGAGTGCTATCTTGCGTACGACATGCTTGGTGAGTGCTATATAGCATTGGGCGTGCTCGGCGAGTGCTGACTTGCGTACGGCGTGCTCGGCGAGTGCTATATTGTGTACGGCATGCTCGACGAGTACTGTCTTGCGTACGGCGTGCCCGGCGAGTGCTATATTGCGTACGGCGTGCTCGGCGAGTGCTGACTTGCGTCCGGCGTGCTCGGCGAGTGCTGTCGGTAGTGGCAGCTGGCAGTGCGGCTGTTAACGGCTAGATGGTAGCGGTTACCGAGAGTGGACGGCGGCGGAAGTTAGCGTCTATGGCTCAGCGAATCCGTTGAGCGAGTAGGGTTATTCCGAGAGGAACCATGTACGTTGTTAT